>CM037780.1:1674856-1724856 GCA_021229015.1 Solen grandis | reverse complement strand
TGTGGGAACGCAAACATTCAGTGAACATTAAGCCTTAAATTATTGTAATTTGTCAGTTGTTGGTATATTTTTACAATTGTGTTGGTCCCAGAATACTGTGTTGTATTTTCAAACTTGTTAACCAGGTTTTCCGAAGGAAAACTCTGGTTATTAGATTGGGGTATGTCGGAAGGCCGGCTGGCGGGTGGGTTTAAACAATTTCTTCTGTGGGCAACTCCTCCTACATTTTTCAACGGATTTGGCCCAAACTTTTACAGAAGCATTATTACATAGTGGCCTGGTGCATATTGTCAGGGTTTTGTGGTTCAACTATTTTTGATGCAGTTATGGCCCTTTGTTATTTTTTCACATATATAATATATAGGGAAATATTCTTCTGTGCGCAACTCCTCCTACATTTTTCAACGGATTTGGCCCAAACTGTTACAGAAGCATTTTTACATAGTGACCTGGCGCATATTGACAGGGTTTTTTGGTTCGACTATTTTTGATGCAGTTATGGCCCTTTGCCCCTTAACGGATGTAATATAAAGGGAAATATTCTTTTACGCACAACTTCAACATTTCTCAATAAATTTTATCCATACTTTAACAAAAGTACCTTCACTAAGTCACCCTGGAGAATATTACCTGTGTTTTGCAGTTTGACCATTTTTGATGGAGTTATGCCCCTTTGTTAAAATTCCTTGTCCGGAGCATAACTCCTACATTATAAGAGGTATTGACTTGAAACTTTATAGGTGCATACATCTCATTGAGGTGGAATGCAGTGCATAGGAACCTCACTCTATGGTTCATAATTTTGGAGTTACATGTTTGCCCCATAAATTAAAAATTCCTGATATGGAGCATAACTCCTTAATATTAAAATATATAGTAATGATTGGTTTTGCAGTTTTTGACCATTTTTGATGGAGCTATGGCCCTTAGTTATTTTTTCAATAACACATGTGTAAGTTATTGAGAAATATTCCTCTGTGTGCACATATTATGTGTTTGCTTTATACAGAATTGCATTAGATTTAATAGACATTGAGCACAAAATTATTTGACTGATACAAATAATCTGTACTGGGACGAAACGCTGTGAAAAGAAAACCTGGTTTTGTGACAATTCCTGTCACTTGTGAATTTTGATACAAGTTCTTACAATTTGTACTAATGCTTTTTGATGGATCTTTTGTTGGACTAGTGCCTGGAAATGCTATGAAACAATTCCTGGATTATTATGTTTGTTTATCCAAAAAATTTTCCCCGGGGTTTGTCATATTGGAGTACCTGTTTTTTTAGGCAACATTTAAAGATGTTCATGAAGATGCAATATATACTTATTGTTATAACAATGTTTCTAATTTGCCAATGGATTTCCAAGATACTTTGAAGCCTTCAACGTCAGGAATAAAATAAGCAGCCATCTTAACCCTTTCCCTCATATAGACTCATTTCGACACACTCAATAGGTACCACATAAAGCCTGATCTGCAGAAAACCACAGTTAAACCTTACCAAATGTAATTACAAAATCCTCATTTCCAGACCACTGAGGAGCAGCGAACAGCATAAAACCTGATCAGCCTGCGAGTTACTCGCAGGCTGATCTGGTTTTATGTTATTCGCATAGGTCTTTTCATGGTTTCCTCTATGAGGGAAAGGGTTAAACAACAGATTGATTCAATATATACATGGCTTTTGTTAAAATATAAATTGAATTGATTAGAGATTCAGACATTTAAGTTCCCTCCTGTATTAGCAACTGCATAAGCAAGGTCATCTGCCAAAGTGAAAAAAAAAATAAAATCTTCAATATTTTTCATCAGATTTTTGTGACTTTGGAAAAGGAAAACAATGTAAACTTACGCTGTAAATGTGTGTTTTGATACAGAGAACACAAGCGACATCTGAGTCGGAAGGCCCAGATATACAACCGGCCACCGCTGGATCCGGAACTGCTACAGTGGGCCTGCAACTTTAAACAGATCCAGCAGGGCTACAAGGAGAAACGAGAAGCCAAGATGGACAGTATGGCACAGGAGTAAGTCTTGTGTTGTCAGGATTTCTACTTTTAAAAATACATATTAAGTAATAAGTGGTGTGATCACAGACCTGACACATCGTCCCCGGTGGCCAAATGGTTAGAACATCCGCCTCGGGAGCGGGAGGTCAAACTAATTAAAGCATTTTTATTTTCAGGTACTAACCTCCACTTAGATTTTTTATATAAGACAAAGTTTTTAAACTTTTTTTATAAGTTTTTCTTTGTTAATTTCTATAAAAAAAAATCTTTTTAAGTTTTTGGCTCCATGTATTTTTCTAACATTCCTGCACATTAAATTGTCTGTTTTAGAAGTATGAAGACCAAGAATACTTGCACAAACTAAAATTTTTAATGTAGATTGTATATTATATATCATCGTCAGATACCCCCATCTGACATCATCATGACATCATGCCAGAGCAAACAAACTGTCATAATACAGTAGTAATTGATTAAATTATCAACCAATGAAAACACGCCTTATAAATATAATACTCTTCGGTGTGGAGGCTTGAACAATAAATACCGGTAATAAAATTCGGCAGCTGTATAAAGCAGTCTCAATAATTGGTTTTAAAAACGTGATACAACCAATTAAGGGTGTAATTTGACACACCCTAAAATGACAAAATTCAGCCATAAAATCCCATGGCTTATTAAGGATCTTTTGATCAGCCGTGGATATTTGACGATGATTATATATCTGCTCAGAATGTGTATACAATTAAGAATTCTTGATTGAAAGAAGAACAACTAACATATTTACTAAAAGATAAATGTAGATCAAAGTTTTACTTTAAGCTCTTCCTTTCTTTGTCTATATTTTCTGTATTTATGTTGTCTCATTAACCTTTGACCCCTAGGATGTTAACCAATCAGCAGAAGGCAAAGTCAAAAATAGAGGTCATAGGACCACACGTTGAAATATATGAGTAAGTATTGTTGATTTATATACACTGATGACAATACATTCCATATACCAAACTAAGGCAATTCTCTAATTATTTAAAATTGAGACTTCCTTCACAGAAAATATGAAATTTTGAGCATGTATGATTAATCTTTAACCCTTTCCCTCATAGAGGAAACCATGAAAAGACCTATGTGAACAACATAAAACTAGATCGGGCTGCGAGTAACTCGCAGGCTGATCAGGTTTTATGCTGTTTGCTGCTCCTCAGTGGTCTGGAAATGAGGACTTTATAATTAAATTTGGTAAGGTTTAACTGTGGTTTTCTGCAGATCAGGCTTTATGTGGTACCTATTGAGTGCGTCAAAATGAGTCTATATGAGGGAAAGGCTTAAAATGAGTCTATATGAGGGAAAGGCTTAAAATGAGTCTATATGAGGGAAAGGGTTAATTAAAACAGAAACACCATGTTAGGGGTGAAGCTAAGTGTCATTTGATGTTAAGCTTAAACACTTAAATGGATTGTTGCTGGATGAAAATTGTCAATTTTCTTGTTATTCTAATCAAGACATCTTGAAAATTTCCAGAACTTAAGATAAGTATGTGCCTACTGATGTACCGCTGCCACACCCCTGTACACAGTTTTAAGTTTTACATAGCAAATTTCTAATTTCACTGGTGTTGATTATCACCAAAAAAAAACAAAAAAATTCTAAGCAAAGCCATTATCTACTGAATTGAAACAATGTTGAATACAAAAAAGGGTTTAATTTTTTTTTTGGTTACATAGTTATTTCCTTGGAAACTTTTATGTGGTTCAGTATTTGCTAAGATTAAGCAAAGCCGTGATCTCTGGAAACAATGTTGTATACAAAGATAGGTAACATAATTTTTCTTCCTTTGTTTACAGTATCTATCACCCTAAGGAGACGGGACCGTCCAAGCGTGACATGCATAAAGCTGCTGTCAAGATTCAGACACAGGTTCGCGGTTTCCTTGTGAGACGAAGATTTGAAAAGTTGAGGAGAAAGGTATGTTTTCCCAAATATGTGTATCAGAGGCCATAAAGTGTGATAGCATGGATATCAATCAGGGAAAAACTGTATCATAGAATATCAACCAGGGAAAAACTGTATCATAGAATATCAACCAGGGAAAAACTGTGTCATAGAATATCAACCAGGGAAAAAACTGTGTCAACCAATGTAGAAGCAGAGACTGATATATATTTTTGAGAGTTGATGTCACTCATTGGCATCTGACATGATAAAAGATTCTGTAATTATAAAATAAATAATTAGATTTATAAGATCTTCCTAAGTAATTCAGGTAAGATATCTAAACATCAGAATGTTGATAAAAAACACAAAAAAACCCCAGACCAATCCAGTTTTTAAATCCCCAATGCAACACTTTCAACCAATATACAAATTACATGTAATCACCATATACTCAGTATGCATTTACCAGTTAGAGGGCAGTGCCAATCCATTACTTTGAAGTTCTTGGCTTGAACTAAAGAAAGCACAGCAGAAGAGGGCAGGGATATTGACACCCTCCCACAGCTTGGGGTTCAGGAGAATTTCTCCAGAATATTTTCATACACACTTGTGTATTGTGTGTAACAGGTGCTATGCCCTTGACTCTCTTATAATGTGAAGGACAATACAACTTGTTCAAATCAGGGACCAAGAAATCGTAAATTATTATTGCAGCTATATAAAGTAGCAACATTTTCCTTGGACCAAATCTCCAGCATTATAATGGACATGCACAATATTTCATGCATGACCGGTATGTATATTACCAACTTGTTATGCAAATTACTAATTTTTTATGCAAATAACCCTCCAGGCGACGTTCTGTGGTACAACGTGGAAGAATCTGGTGAAGGAGTACAAGCAGCTGTTAGTGCGGGTCCAACACTGGCATGGCAAGGAGCGTGCCGTTACGCCCTTCTCCCTCACCCAGATGTATGATTACATGGACATGAGGAGACGTGAGTAGCTTACTCTGTGCCTCCACTTTAGATAATTTGTCAGTTTGTCTATCCCAGGACAGTTGTGTATTTTATTACGCCTGACACTGTGGATGGGGTATGAATCACATTAGTGATACTCTTTCTCCATAGTTGCAGTGGTCTTTCCAAACCAAACCAGAGGTCAATTTCATTAATTTTGTACAAAAAATATCTTTGAGATGTAAAATATTTTTTTTTTCACAAAAAGTGTTGTGATTGTATAATGCAATGAAATGGGTCAACTTGCTTTGTGTTTTATTGTGAAATTATGACAATAATAGACACAATTTCTAACAACAGACTTACAACATTTTTAGCTCAACTATTCGAAGAATATGAGAGCTATTGTAGTCGCCCTTGCGTCGACATCGGCGCTTTTTGTTAAAGTTTTGCATGCAAGTTACTATCAACCTTATATCTCAGTAACCATTATGGTATTGACTTGAAAGTTTATGAATATGTTCAGGGGCATCAGACAACCAAGGTAGATAACTCTTGACTGAATTTAATATGAATTATGGCCCCTTTTTAACTTAGAAATTTTGGTTAAAGTTTTGCATGCAATAGAAAATTTGGTTAAAGTTTTGCGTGCAAGCTACTATCTAGTTTGTATCTCAATAACCATTCATGGTATTGACTTGAAAGTTTATGAATATGTTCAGGGGCATCAGACAACCAAGGTAGATAACTCTTGATGGGATATATTACAAATTATGGCCCCTTTTTAACTTAGAAATTTTGGTTAAAGTTTTGCATGCAAGATACTTTCATGCTTATATCTCAGTATCCAGGCATGGGATTGATTTGAAACATCTTTAATATGTTAAGGAGTATCATACTACATGTATCAAGGTAGATTACTTTTGATGGAATATATTACAAGTTATGGCGGGGGCCGCCGTGGCCGAGCGGTTACAGTCACGGACTACAAATCTCTCAGCCCCTCACCGCTGTGGGTTCGAATCCCGGTAGGGACTTCGGATTTTTCATGTGAGGAAGCCTTCCAGCTGGCTTGCGGTAGGTCGGTGGTACTACCCGGGTACCTCTGTGTAATCGGGGTCTTCCTCCACCTGTAATTAGCTGGACGTCGCTATATGATTGAAATACTATCACAGCGACGGTAAACCCCAATACAACAACAACAACAAGTTATGGCCCCTTTTTTAACTTAGAAATTTTGGTTAAAGTTTTGCATGTAAGGTACTTTCATGCTTATATCTCAAAGTCCAGGCATGGGATTGATTTGAAACATCTTTAATATGTTTAGGGGTATCATACTATAAAGGAAGATAACACTTGATTAAATATATTAAAAATTATGACCCCCTTTTAACTTAGAATTTTGGTTAAATTTTTGCATTCAAGCTACTATCCAGCTTATATCTCAAAATTGCTTGTGGAATTCAGACTAGAAAGTTAAGGAGTGTCTTCAGGGGCATCAGAAAACTAAGGAGAATAACTTTTGGACTGAATTTTATGCAAATTATGGCCCTTTTCTAACTTGGATTTTTGGTTAAAGTTTTGCATGCACGGTGTTATTGTGCTTATGTCTCAGTAACTAGGCATGGATTGATTTTAGACATCATTAATATATTAAGGGGTATCAGACTATCAAGGTTTATCATTTTTGACTATTATTATGTACAGGGTATGTGAAGGGCAAGAATTGAAATAGATTTCATTTGATTTACCAACAAGCATTTTGAATAGTCGAGCTTGCTGTCCTCTGACAGCTCTTGTTTTTATCATCAAAGTATAGTGAAATGGGCCCTTGATGCTGTGAATGAATAAGTATTTGAGTTCCAGTTTAGACATTTGTTTTCTGATTCTCCCTACTCTTCAGACAGTTAATGATATCATTTTTTCCTGATTGTCATCACAATACCAAGTTCAAACTTCTTTTATAAATCAGAATTATGACTCAGAAATTCTCTTTTATTTGAACAAAATTTGACTAAAAAAAATGAATTTGAGTTACTGGTATTTAGATTTTAGAATATTTTAATGATAGTTTATTGAGGCAAATCATATTTTTATGGTTTCTCTTAGAGGAAAATTAAGATAGGAAATATATTACTTCAAAGTAAATCTTGAGGGAGAGAAGAACAAATTTGAAAAAGTGTTCAAAAGAAATGACGATAATCATATGTTAATGTCATTTTCAGGGTATGAGAGTCAGTTTGACAAGAAGGCATTTGGGTCAGAGCTGGAGCTAGCAGATCTGGAGGCATTCTTCCGGGAGTGTGACCTGTACCCATCCAAAACAGAGATTGATGAGGGACTCGATGTGATCACTCAAGGTGAGTATTTGTCAAAAGGTGTATTAAACTACAGATCTTGAGGATTTATTGTTTGAGTCAACAAAATTCTGTCATGACTTTCCAGGAGTGTTATATTTCAGAAATAGAATTAGGGCATGTAACATATTAGTACTTTGTTTCCCAAGCAGTATAAAACAATAGCTGATTTTAAGCTGGTCTAGGATTGTGTGTGTGTGTGTTGTTTTCTTAAAGAAAAAAGTTTGAAGTTTTTACTTTATTCCTTGTTACTTAATTCACATGGTTATTCAGATTGTTGTCTTTGACCTTCTGCATGACCTTTTTTAAGGTCAAATACATTTTTAAAAAAAAGCAAAAAAGTATTTTTGTTGGCTCCATATTTTGATACTATCCATTGTTACAGGTACTTCACATTTATATAATTATATAGGCTTTGACTTGGAATTTCCATCATATTTTCACACAGTTGAGCACTGGCATCAATTTACAGTGTACTTGCTTGTTATGTGTAATCTGTTTGTACATTATTATGTAAAGGTCAATTGCCAGACTTTCTCAAAATTTTCTTTTGTCAATCAGGTCAAATATTAAAGAAGGGTCGAGGTCTACAGAAAAATGAGGCTATGAATCTCCTGTTCTACATCTATGTTCCCCCGGCAACTGGGCTAGAGAATACGCGTCAGTCCACCTGGATGAGCCCAATCATAGATGGAGTGGAGGCAAAGAAACTTTTAGGTACGAGCATCCCACATGAAGTTGACGTGTACATGTTTTGTTGAATAGAATTCCACAGAAAATGTCAGGAAATGCAAGGCTGTGATATGATTGTAGACACTGCTCATGGTAGTTTGGCCTTTCACAGGGTTATTATCACAACTCCATCTCTTGAAACTTTGCATCCCTTTGCGAATTGGGGACTTATCATGCTGGAAGGACATGTATGAAGTCCCATCCTGTTGCTTATCTGTTACTTCTATGCTATTTGTTGTATTCATTTTTCTCAGTGATACATCTAGTTAAAGGTGACATTTGCTGAGGTTACAAGAGTGTGGTATCCTGTAATGATTGTTATTGTAAGAGAAAGGTTTATGCAAGGGGAATAACTTTTACAAGCATAAAGAAGAAAATATCAGGGGAGTTTAAAAAGCAGCTGTTGTTTACTTTCACATTAGGTATTATATTTTTTATTTAGGAATACAGAGCAACTCCATTTTAAAACAATATCTGGGATTTAGGTCTTAAAAAATGGTAGACTGTGTTTTAACTCTGTGAAAATGCTTCTTAATGAACTAAGAGCACCATTGTCCGGTGTAACATGCATGACAGTGGACCAGAAGTTGTGTATTTATGAACCCAATTAGGGGCAAAGATTTTTTCATAGCTTTCCAGGTGCAAACTACTGGTCCAAATGAGGAACTGTCTGGAGGGAATAGTATAAGTTGAACGAACCTGTTTTTTAATTGATGTAAAATAAATAAGTTTAAACATAAATTAATATAACAAATCACAAATTAAAGAATTGAGGAGCTAATTGTTGGACTGCTTTCATTGACTTTCATGTCCAGATAGATCTATACTGAATATTGAAATCCACCAGTGTCACAAACATCAGGTGACGCATGGAATTTAATTATTCTCCAGTTTAGATGCATATTAAGATGATGTATTACATTTAAAAGAAAGAAACTGCTCTAATTTTCTTCAAATCTGCTGGCCCTTCACAAAAGTAATTTTCATATTTTCTTCAAATTTAATTTCAAGAACTTAATAACATAAGAAATACAAGATTATGGAAATGTTATTTTTAAAAATTCTTATTATCATTTTTAAGTTTCACCTGTATATTAACACATTTTCATAAGTACCAGGTATAAATTTAAGAATCTTTTTTATTATTGACATATGGAATTAATTTTACACTATGTAAGTTTGCTGACATGTGGACTTTAAAAAAAATGATTGAAAATAACAGGTTTATGGATTAGGTTTTCAACTCTTTATAATAAAATTACAACTTATGCCTACTCTAGGAAAAGCTTTGCTCCAGAATTCAAAAATGTCAAGAGGTGATTATTGTTGTGTATATGTGTAACAACAATTCATGGATATTCTGAGAAATCCTATCCTTCATTAAGACTGGTGTATCAGAGAATGTATGTTAACCCTTTCAACCATGAAAAGACCTATGCGAACAGTATAAAACCAGATCAGCCTGCGAGTAACTCGCAGGCTGATCAGGTTTTATGCTGTTCGCTGCTCCTCAGTGGTCTGGAAATGAGGATTTTGTAATTAAATTTGGTACGGTTTAACTGTGGTTTTCTGCAGATCAGGCTTTATGTGGTACCTACTGAGTGCGTCAAAATGAGTCTATATGAGGGAAAGGGTTAACCTATTACCTAGATGGTTTTGGTGCCATAGCAACAGAGTTGACCCAGATCAGACAGCTACTTACAGGGTCTCCTCTGTTTGCTCATACAGTATTGTATCTCAGTTTCTACACAGTATGCACGGCAAAGTAAAAATCCCTACTTTTATATACCATTTTGAATTCAGTAAATTAATATTCATTAACTTATAAATTTATATTTGAATATTCATGAGGTAAAGGGTTAATATATGTATCATCATCATCTTCATATAACAAGTATATATGTTTATTGATTATCTTTAGTTGATAAATTATTTTTTAATTATATTCCCACTCGATATTGTAAGTCATTGTTTTACACAGAATATAGAAAATGAATTGAATTATTTCACGTCCCTTCATATGGTTAATTCATAGTGCTGAAAATTTGGATATTCTGTCTTTCTGTCAGTCTAAAAATGGAAAAAAAATATTTCCATGCCATATTATGTGATTATAGAATTATTTCAGTACTTATGAAAGATAAATTGATTAGTAAGTTTTGCATGAGGAGTTCTGCATGATAATATTGTTAACCAGGTCTGATCATGACCTTTGATTATGATAATCTCACTCTACAATTAATTCTGTCTAAAGCAACCAGTCTCAGACCTGCTTAAAACAGCCGATTTCTATCCTGTCTAAAATAGCCATTTGCAAACAGGAACCAGGATAAAACCTGTTTAAATTTCCTTAAAAGTATTGTCTAAAAACCAAGACCTGTCTAAAACTGTCAGTTTCTTTCCTGTATAAAACATCTTGTCTCAGACCTGTCGAAATCAAGAAGCCAATGGAATTGGAAGTTACTGTTTAACTTGGGTGGCTGCTAAAAAAATGTCCTTTAAATTAAAATATATTATTATTAACTTTGAGAGTATGAAAGCTTGCTTTTTAAGCAACTTTGCTTAATTATTCAGGCGACTGTCATTGTATTTTTTATATTCCTGACTTAATTGCCACACTTACTTGGTTTGGTGGGTGGGGGTTGTTTCATTTACACTGGTTCAAATGTATAAAATTAGATATGGTGGACATTATCTATCTAGCTAGATTCACATGGTCATTTGAAGCCTGGTCAGCTTAGGACAGTAATTTGAGTGATGGACAACATTTAGTATAAAATCTGTTCAGCCAGAAAGTCACTTGCAGGTTGATCAGGTTTTGTAACGGTTACAAATGTTGTTTATTATTGAATGTTATTAGAATTATAATAAAAAAAATTTCAGCTCAGCTCAGACTTACAGTAGAATTGATTTAACATGAACATGTTTATTGTCCTTTTATCTAATGCATGTGTATATCTAACATTTGAGGATTATATTGATTTAATTGATTTTAATTACATATTTAAGATCATTAGATCTCTGTGAAAAATATTTTGTAAAAATGATCAGTATTTCTTGAGAAATGCAGTCCTATGTTGATTAGTTTTATCATTTATTGCAATCTTTTTTCCTTTAAGGTAATCCATCCATTATAATTATATTCATGGTTCTTCAAATGCTCAAAAAGACTTCAGTGCATATGCAAGCATCCATTGATTTGGAGTTACAGGCTATTTTGCTCTGAGTCTATAAAGGCTTGCATTTACAATCACTTGATGGAACCATGATTACAGTTTAATGATGGATGGATTACCTTAAACTGAACAATTTCTTTTGAAAAAATAGTTACCATTGATGTTATTGATATTGTAGCTAAATAAGTGATTAAGGTTTAAGTATGATACATGAAATGTCAAAAATACCAACTTTTAAATAAATATGTTTTTAAAATACATGGTGAGGTTGGGAATATGCATATTCTCTAGCTTCTTTGCCTTGTAACTTTTGTTTTCATTATGTTTTAAGAATATAAGGATTTATATTTGGTTATTTCAGGTAATGAGTTTGTGGAGAGAGCTCCTCTGGCCCCGTGTGCAGATCTGGTCATTCAGTCTCGAAGAGATAGAAGGATGAAAGAGGAAATGGAGATGATGAAAGAAGATGAAATGAAAAGGGGAAAAACAGGAAGTGTTAGTAGTGATGATAGTGAGGGAAAGGGGCACAAAAAGGGGTCAGAAAAAGGGGACAGTAAGGGTGGGTCAAAATCTAAGGCAGCTAAAAGTAAGAAATGAATGAAGATATAGATGCCATTATTGCTGAAACAGCATTGCAGATAGGCATATATAAGGGAAGACAGTCTTCCAAGTGACTCTTGTTTCCATAGTAACGTTCATGAGGAGTGGATGAAAAGTTATGAAGGACCATAATGCATTTTTCATTGACTTCAAAATCTAACTGCCATTTCCAACTAACTTTAAACTGTGTAATGAAATCATTGCTTCAAGCATTTTTATGTTGCCGACAGCAGACAAGCATGTTTTGTTGCCATATAAAACTTTGTTATAATTTAATTAGTCATTGTAGAAATACTGGCATGTCTGCTTAGGCAGATGACTGGTATTGGACATTTTTATAGTGTTAATTACAACAGTTCAGTGGTGCTGTACCCAGTTTTAAAATGTATATATATACATATATTATTTACAATAGCAACAAATTTTTTTTGGAGGAAAAAAAAAGTTATTGTTTTCCTGTAAGACAATCAGACAATGGAACTACATGCACTACTTCAAATGACTCAAATGCCAAATGAGATGTTGCCAAATGCTAGAGTTTCATGGTGAAGACTGTTGGATTTTTAACAAGCAGGATTCAGGTCCAAGATGTTGGTTGTCATAGCAACTAGGATTTCTCCAGTAGATGCCAGCGGTGTTTGTATTGGTCTGGACTTCCTGTAACATTCAGTATTAAGCTATACTGCTGGGATGTGTCGTCATTGGAAAATGCCGCTTGACTGATCATGGTCTGCTGCAATTTCCAATGTTAATTAAGCTACTTGTTTAGATTTTAGTTATAATCATTTGTCACCAGAACTTTGATTTCATTGACTGCTTCACTTCATGATTTATTGAAGGTTTGAAATTAATTAAACATTTTTGAATGAAATTATTATGGCTGAGTTAAGAAGAGTATCAAAATGGATCGGACAGTGGTGTCCCACAATGCACCTATAGTTTTATTAATGTTCTTTGTTGCTGCTGTTGTTTAGAAGAGTCATATTTTGTTGCATTGTTTTATCTGATTGATATACCTCAAGTTGAGTTTCTGATTAACTATTCCTTTTTATCTCAAAGGTCAAAAGTACAACCTGTCAAAGTATCAAATAATTTCAGATTGCCAAATAATTTTTGTGACTGTCATTCTTTTTTTTTAAAAAACTTTTCCAAATTACATTAGTATAGAGGTGTTTATGTTTATTTGCAGTCAGTAAAGGATGAATGTGTTATTTTCAGATTTCCATTATCATTTCACTGCAATTAACATGGGTTGTATTGCATGTTGTGGGTGATTTTTTACATTTCATAAATGCGACAGTACTATTGTCTTATATGTGAACCACATACCTGTGATAAAATTAGTTTTTTGTGCCTTTAAAACTTATACCCTGTAATAGCATTATTATTTAACCCTTTCCCTCATAGAGGATACCATGAAAAGACCTATGCGAACAGCATAAAACCAGATCAGCCTGCGAGTAACTCGCAGGCTGATCAGGTTTTATGCTGTTCGCTGCTCCTCAGTGGTCTGGTAATGAGGATTTTACAATTAAATTTGGTAAGGTTTGAGTTTGGCTTTCTGCAGATCAGGCTTTATGTGGTACCTATTGAGTGCGTCAAAATGAGTCTATATGAGGGAAAGGGTTAAAAGACATTGAGTACCAAATGTGTTATAATAGGTATATTTTATAATAGGTATATTTTACACACTATTGGATTTTACTATATGTAGGATATGAACTTAAAATCAACTTTAAATATCATTGAACATTATGTGGTAAGTAATTTGTTTAAATGCTATGGACTACCATGTAATAATACTGTGTCAGTTTTGAGGGCAGTTTAATACTATATGAGACAAATGTCTTGATAATATTACTGAATACCAAGCTTATACTGTGTCAGTTTTGAGGGCAGTTATTATGAGACAATTCTTATAATACTGAATACAGTTATATGTCATTTTGAGGCGTTTAAAATATTAGTTTAATGTCTTTATATTACTGAATACACTATACTGTGTAAACTTGTCTGTGATATCAGTTATAATGATGTTTATTATTCAGTTATTATTTAAAATATATGGTTAATTAAAAAAAAAAAAATTTTTTTGTAAAACATTCAATATATGGATACAGAATAGACATGATTATACAACTAATAACAATAGTTGCATCAGATAAAAAGTTAAGGAAGTCAACTCATATAAACGAATGTGTAAATAAAGGCCTCTGGGCCAAAAATACTAATCATAATGTCACATCACTAAACTTAATGTTAAAGTTGCGTTAAGTTAGATTTTTTTTTTATGACTTTTAAGTTCATTGTTGAAGTTCATAAAGGCTTGTTTGATATAATTGATTAATATTTATATTTATGTATTAACAGTATTAATTCATAGTATGTATATATAAATTGACAGATTTCTGGCAGCAAGAGAGGAACTACCATTACATTATTTTGGAATTGTTTAAATCTTGTGCTGCAAATTGTTTAACTTATATTTATTAGGAGAAGGTTTTTTAAAATTTTTTACAATTTTTAATTTACAAATATATGGTAAAAATTTAACTTTATATAATGTTTGGCAGAAACAGATTTTGAAGTAGAATGCAATAGTATACTTTACAGTTTGTTGTGCTTGTTTTCTGTGATACTTTTTTTTTACTGATCTATGTATTTTATTGTATGAAAAAATAGTACTTTATGATATTTATTGTATGTTAACTGTTGCTATTATTTAAAAGGAGTCTATGGAAGAATACAAGTTATTGTCAGTCTTGAAAATAATATATATATTTAGCTATTTTCAATCTGAAGGCAAGATAGAGATATAAAATTTTATATTTTTTAATCTAAATTTAGGAATTTTCAAGACAGTTTTCATTTGCCTATATTTCACAACCATTTTTCTTAAAATTATGTTTAACCCTTTCCCTCATAGAGGAAACCATGAAAAGACCTATGCGAACAGCATAAAACCAGGTTTTATGCTGTTCGCTGCTCCTCAGTGGTCTAGAAATGAGGATTTTATAATTAAAGTTGGTATGGTTTAACTGTGGTTTTCTGCAGATCAGGCTTTATGTGGTACCTATTGAGTATGTCAAAATGAGTCTATATGAGGGAAAGGGTTAAAAGATAAAGAAACTTAGCCTATCAGAATATATATGTTTATTAATTATAGCATTGGAAGAACAATCAGATTTTAATTACAAATACTTCTGGTGAGATGATTCAACATTCAAAAAGAATGATTCAAACGTCAGTTTATCATTGTTTCAATTTTAAACATAGCTATTCTTAGAATTTTGTTTTTGAATGTTCTTTCATGTATCTGTCCAATGTCAGAGCTATTGTTGCATGTGAATGATCAAATGATAAATGCAGTTTCTTTACATACTGGTAAATGACTTACAGTAAGAATGTACACACTCTACTTAACCCTTTCCCTCATAGAGGAAACCATGAAAAGACCTATGCGAACAGCATAAAACCAGATCAGCCTGCGAGTAACTCGCAGGCTGATCAGGTTTTATGCTGTTTTTACTTGCAGGCTGATCTGGTTTTATGCTGTTCGCTGCTCCTCAGTGGTCTGGTAATGAGGATTTTACAATTAAATTTGGTAAGGTTTGAGTTTGGCTTTCTGCAGATCAGGCTTTATGTGGTACCTATTGAGTGCGTCAAAATGAGTATGAGGGAAAGGGTTAACACAATAGATGGGTGCTAGCTTGATCTGTGGTCATTGTTACTTCACACTTCTAGTGTTATGTCTGACTTTGAATTTGTCAATACCCTATTAATTCAAATATTCATTAAATATGAATTGCTTCTCTTTCACTCAATATATCTCTCTCTCTCATAGAAGTTTGTTTCTTCCATGAATGATTTGTACTGTTATGAAATTCAGATTCCTTCACAAATATCTAAATATGAAGATTTTAGAAGTTTGTGATTAATGTTGTAAATAGCTACAGTTTTTACAAACTGAAGGCAATTCATTGTGAAGGGCTTTCAAAAATGGTAAAAAGTAGTTTGGTAGGCAAAATATTAAAATAAAAAAAACCTTGGAAAACTGGCCATATATTGATTCGTAGTATGATGCCATAAACTATTTTTATATGAACAGATTGCTGTTTTTTATGATGGAAATATTCTTAGAAAGCATTTTTATATATTTAAGTATTATTTTAACCTTGCTGGACAGAAGTAGGGACTAAATAGGAATCCTGCTTGTCCCATCATGTCATGTCCTACACTGGGTGGATGTAGAGGTATTAATTGCCTTTAGTGATAGTTCTAGTTAATGTTATGTATGTTGAACTCGAGCTTTATTAGTGTTTGTGCATGTGTTTGTCTGTGTTTCTTTACAACAAGGCTGTGATGTGACCATGTCAAAAAAGATCTATTCTTACATGTGAATGTATTGTATGTTGCTATTAAATTATAAAAGTTTAAAGTTAACAGCTTTGTTACTGTCTTTGTTGCATCCAAGCAATCCCTCTATGGCTTTAAATGAAATTACTTATCGAGATGATTTTATATCCCAACAAAAAAAAAATTGGTGGGGGAGAGGTATATAGGAGTGAGCTTGTTGGTTTGGTCGGTCTGTCAGTTAGTGGACTTTGTCAAATAATTTATTGTGCTTTTAACCCTTTCCCTCATAGAGGACACCATGAAAGGACCTATGCGAACAGCATAAAACCAGATCAGCCTGCGAGTAACTCACAGGCTAATCAGGTTTTATGCTGTTCGCTGCTCCTCAGTGGTCTGGAAATGAGGATTTTGTAATTATATTTGGTAAGGTTTAACTGTGGTTTTCTGCAGATCAGGCTTTATGTGATACCTATTGAGGGCGTCAAAATGAGTCTATATGAGGAAAAGGGTTAAGCAGAGTTGTGTGAATTTAAAGCTGTAAAATCTACTTTTGAAGACAACAAAAATGGCAGAACTCCTATACAGGTACTGATCCCAACCATATGCAATTATCTGCAAGATCATGGCCCTTTTAATTAATCAGACAGCATTTGAATACTTCAGGTCTTTTAGTATTAAAGATTTTTTTATTTATTGAAGGCAGGATTCCTGTATATTAGAAGATGGAACAAGATCAGGATGGGGGTGTAAGTCTATACGTTGGTCCGTCTGAACAAGAGATTTGTCTGCCCTATTTCTCGGCTAACTTTGGTCAGATTTTGATAAAACTTTATAAGACTGATGAGTACCAAGTCTCATTGCGCATATTATTGACACATCATGATTCACTTAATTTTGAATGAGTTATTGCCCTTTGTTATATTTCTCAAGACTTTGACATGGTAACAGTAACTGTCACAAAGCGGTATCTGGGGTTATACATCATCTTCAAAGACAATTCTTATTTACTTTTAAATTCTGGGCACTCTGTGACCAAGCAAGCAAAGTTCACTGACTCAGCCAACATCACACAGCCCCTCACTGATAAGGGTTTGAATCCCAGTATTATTGCTAGTGTTTTTCATGCGAGGAAGCCTCTGGCTGTGATTGTATGTTGTGATACTTCTAACTGGATGTCACTTTATGCCTGAAAAACTACCACTCCTCACAACTTCTAAATTCTTCAGAGTGATGGTAACCACACTGACTTTTCACCATTGCAACCCAGGTTCAATTCTATATCGAGGGGTGAGAGCGTAACTATGCTAAATGCATATAAATATGTAAGCACTTAGCCTAGTTTCACTCTCACCCATTCCTCCAGGTACTCCAGATTCCTCCATCAAAGACAATACGAGCACCACCATTAGGTCCAACAAGAGGATTTTCATAAGTAAGACCATATCTTGATGAATATGTATAGAATTTCAACCCTTTACCTAATGAAGACGTAGTATTTTATCACCTTGGCAAACAGAGGAGACCCAGATCAGACTGCTCCTTCCTGCCTGATAAAGGTCTCACCTGTTTGATCTTATATTACACTTTATGGCAATGGAAAATATATTGTTTTATATACCATCCAAAGTTAATAAAATTGATATTACTCTTTCTTGTTTGAGTAATAAATAGAGAGGTACAAATTGTGACCAATATCTATGACCCTTCCCACTCCATCCCTGAGGCCATTTCAGCTTCCTGTTGGGTCTCAATTACCCAGCAGGGTGCAACATTCCATGCATTCCAATTTTCAGAGCAATTTGTTCATAGATAGTCATAAAAATCTTCATTTCAACACAAAATCTGTAACAAACACTGGATTGAAAATAAAACAGCTCATTATTTTATTCTATATAATTTATTTGTAAGACTGTGATATAATAGACTTTGTAAGTTATAACTGTACATAATATGTTAAATGATTCCATTAGGAACCCCTCAGAACTATTCCTTCAGCAGTTCATATAAAAATCAAGCTATCTGTAGATCTGTAAATGAAATCCTTGACCAGGTACCAGCTGATCAATACAAAATATATATATATGGAATTATTTTCAAAATATTATATTTCAAGATAATTACTTTCAATAGGAATACATTAGCAATATTTATACATGTAAATGGTTATTTTCCATTAGGTAATAATGATAATGTATCGTTCAATTTTAAAAACTGAAGAGAATGTCATGCCATGAATTTTGTCATTCCTTAAAAATAAAAGCTTACATATGTCTAAGCCTTAAGCTCACATATGTCTAAGCCTTAAGCTCACATATGTCTAAGCCTTAAGCTCACATATGTCTAAGCCTTAAGCTCACATATGTCTTAACCTTAAGCTCATATGTCTAAACATTAAGCTCACATGTTTCTAAGCCATAAGCTCACCATATGTCTAAACCTTAAGCTCACATATTTCTAAGCCTTAAGCTCACATATGTCTAAACTTTAAGCTCATATATGTCTAAACCTTAAGCTCACATATTTCTAAACTTATGCTCACATGTCTAAACCTTATCTATTAGATTAGCCCCTTACATCATAATTATTAACTTTTTTATGCTTTGGCAAACAGAGCAGACCCAGACCCAACAGCTCCTGGAAGTTGTCTGATGAGGGTCTGACGAGGGTCTCCTCTGTTTGCTTATACAATATTGTAGTTCAGACTCTACAGAGTCTGCATGGCGAAGGAATAATATCCATTGATCCATATACTAATCAAAGTTCAAGTTCAGGAAATTAATATTCAACAAGTCATGAATTTGGACATGAATATCTATGAGGTAAAGGGTTAAGCATTGAATAATAATAATTTCAATAACTCATACTGTACCTACTATAGGAAATACCACTGGTGTTGTGAACTTTCTGTTCTTCTTTAATACAATTTCTACATTTCTTTTTTTTTATTTTGGCATAGAAATAATAATAGACCATTTCACCAGTTCAGAAATACTCGGTTTATTGGCTGATTTAAAACTGGGGACAAATCTGAAGTGTATGTTTCTTCCCATAGAACAATGGGTGGAATTTTACACCAGCATGAAGATTAGGTGTTTGAGGAATTCTCATTTACATCTATTTCAGAGTGAAATGGTCTATTAGCACTTGTGGTTGTACATTTTCCTTCAATTAACATTCAATAAAGTATCACTTCTGTGTAAAATATTGTATAAATGAACTGTATGTTGTCCTATTTAATAAATTGTTTTTTAAATAACAATATCTTTAAAATTTCTGACTAATGCTGATATTTTTGTCACAAAAATGATGAATAAGCTTGATTTGGAATGGATCTTGTGAAAGCAAGATATTTTTCTGTAAGTTTATCAAGGTCACTGTATTGTTACCAAAATATTATGAAGTCAATTTGTTTTTCTTTAAAATAATCATGCTTGGCAAAATTTTTAAATTTTTAAATTTTAAAGGAAGGGGTAAAGGTCAAGAACATTTAAGGTTAAAGTGAAAGATAATTACAGGCAAAGGAGATATAAATTTGAAGTCAGGAAAACGTAAATCAAAATAAAAAGATTGTTAAATTCAAGAACTGTTAGAGATCAAAGACAAGTATTTGAGGTCAATGTGATTATGAAAAAATAAGAAGTATGAGACAATGAAACAGAGGATAAAAACTGTTCATGTGACATACATTGGAGCTGTTCAAGTGACATTAACATTAGAACTTATTTTATATTCAAGTGAGATTAATATTAGAACTATTCAAGTGACATTAACATTGGAACTATTCAAGTGACATACATTGGAGCCGTTCAAGTGACATACATTGGATCGGCTAGAGTGACATACATAGGAACTTTTTGATAGAGGCACAAAGGAACTTTCTAATGACAGGGAAAAAAGACAAAAAGTGGATTGAAGGATATATTAAGTTGTGTTGTGCACTTGAAAATTTTGGATAACTGCTTGTGAGGAATAGATGATATGTTTGTGAAAAAAATGTAGTGGAAAGATGAAAATGGTTTAGTGAGGATAGTAACTCAACTGATATGTTCTTGAGATAAACAAATGTTGTGTTTTGCAAGATACTGAGGAAAATGTTTTAAGGAAATTTTCTTTTAAAGCTAAAAAAATGTCTTATGTTGAATAGAGAAGTTGTGTTGTTATACTGTTCTTATAAGAAAATGTTCAAGTGAAATAAGGACAGTTGCAAAGTGAAGAACAAGGAAATTAGCCAAGTGTGATACTTAAACTGCAGTCCTAAAAAAATTACTTTTCACTAAAGGAGAACTTTATCTGGGATTACTAGAATTATCACCGAATGTGATAAACACACCCACATACTGCTTGCCACAAAAAAGGGCAATAATTCTTACAAAGTCCTTGACAGAGTTATCTGCTCTTGTCTGCTGACTGGTCTTATGATAAATGAAGATTGCAGGTTCACATGTTCCCATGCCGGGAAAGGTTCAAGTAAAGTTTCAGCAAAAGTTTTGAAAACTAGAAGAAGATGTGACACACACAAAATTGTGTCTATGGATGGCAGACCAGACAGGCAGTCCAGGACATTTATGATGGGGTTATAATGAACAACAGATTCCAATTCAAGACTGTCTATGAGATGTTTTTGGAGTTCTTCATCACTGTGACGGTATTCCAGTCATACAGCAAAGTCTAACTAAATATATGTGGTTGAAGACCCCGAGTGCACAAAGAGCACGTGGCTAGAACTACTGGTCTACTGCGGGTCAGCTGGTAGGCTTCCTTACATGAAAATCTGAGCGACCAGACCAGGGCTTGAACCCACAGCTGTGAGGGGTTTAGTGATAGTAAATCACTAACTTTAAACATTTCCCAACAGAGGCTTCCTACATCTGTTGTGTATATCATGTGTTAAAGTAGCTCGTTAACTAAGGATCGGTAGAAATTACAAAAAAAAAATTCTACTCTCCCTTGTTAACGTTGGTGAAGCCTGTATCCTGAAAAATTAACTCTGCAAGTGTAGGTCACATTGCACTGGAAAATCTTTTATATGGGAAACACTATTTTTGTAAATGCAACTTCGGCAAAATTGGTTAAATAAAGAAAACGATATCCCTGAAGCAGGTGTTTGCAGTACCATGTGACACGTTCCGCAACATGGCGTCTCACCAGTTCAAGGACGCTTAAGTTCAGCCTATGAATTTAGCACATTTGCTAAGGGTGAATGTGATCGGCCATGTGACAGCAAAATAAAATAGAAAATCTATGTGTCTGTAGATGGGTATTGATAGATATACTACACACCTGTGGTTAAAATTTAAATTTTTAGTACATGACCATCTGTGAACGAGCTGCTTTAAGTAATACTGTAGAATCTGTTGAAGATTGTATTTGCTTTAAGGCTGATGCTGTGTTCCACTCTGTGTTACATGGCGTATTCTGATAGTTTAGGTTTAAAATTTCGGGTTAAAATTATTTAAATCAGAGACTGCAATGTAGATATGATTAATATGAAAATTTATTGCTTGATTTTATTCATAAAAAAATGATGAGATAACAAGAATGAAAGAAAATGATTAAATGATTTACTTTTTTTTTTTTCATTTTACATGACAGGATGCTATCACAAGTTCATGGAAAATACAATCTGATTTGCGGTACATAACTAGGTTTGAATATATGGAAAGCCAACAAAATATGAAAATCAATATTTTATATTGAAATTATTAAATCAAATACTGATATAATTACATTCAAGTAACAACTAAGCATATCATATTTCCTAATTAACATTTGCGATAACATTCATCTCATTAATACAAAGGAAGACCAAAAAGTAAACAAAGTTGTTTTTTTTGTTTTTTTTTTATCCATCCATCATTAATTCATGGGTTTAGTCAATGGATGCTTGCATCTGCACTGAAGTCTTTTTAAGCATTTGAAGGACCATGATTATAATTCAATGATGGATGGATTACCTTGAATAAAAGCCAACCTTGCCTTTAGCAGCCAGTGTAGGTAATTAAGAGAAAGCTGCTGCTAAACATGTTAGCACAAGTGACTGCTTATACAGGTAGTCACTGGGATTTTTTTTTCTATGTGACATTAGATCGATGTGACATTGTTATTTTTAAGTGACTTCTTTGAAAATTTCAATGTGTTTTTCTCTGTTTTTAAAGTGTCACTATAACACAACCCCCGCCCCCTTTCAAAGTCACTTCAGGTATAACTGTATAATGCTTTATTATCCAAATATCATTATCCTAATTTCTAGAAACAATGTAAGGACTATTAAAAATGCAAATTGATAGTAAACAAACATGAATATTCATCAAATATTCAAATGAAGTTAATTTACATAAGATTAAAGATAAAATTAGCATATCTGGAGCACTAACACTTATGAGACTAAAAAGCACAGTTTAAAAGAATTGTAGAACTGTTTGGTAAATAAACAGTGAGCAAAAAGAAACATTTGGTGCTAAAAGACCTGGATTTGATCTCGAGTAGAACAGAAAACGTTAGTCAAAGGCAGACTTGTACTAATATATATAAACCAAAACTTGTAAGTACTCGGATTTCTATTTTGCAGGGAAAATCTGTTCCAAAATATACGCCTGAATCAATATTGAAAATGTGTATCGGCTCAGTCTGTCATCTGCTTAAATGATTTTGAAGCATAACCTCTATGTGTAAACCAATTTTTGCTAAATTTAGTTATTTTAATCTGACATGTGATACAGTCAGAGTACTTATAAGATTTGTATAGTGTACAAAGAATATATTTACAAACACAGAATTCAATGCATTATGGACCATTACTCATATAGATTTCAATGGTATAATAGAACATAAATCACACAGAATCACACAGATTTCCATGATATAATGGAACATAAATAACACAGATTTCAATGGTATATTGGACCATAAATCACACAGTTTTCAGTGTTATAATGGACCATAATCACACAGATTTCAAGGGTATAAAGAACCATAAATCACTACCAGGATATGCAAGAGAAGAGGACATAAAATAGGAACAAAAGCATAGTGGGTTACGCAGGTCAGCAATGAACAATTTTATCAAGGAGACAAATGCTCATTTGTCATTTCTTTAACCCTTTCCCTCATATAGACTCATTTTGACGCACTCAATAGGTACCACATAAAGCCTGATCTGCAGAAACTCAAACCTTACCAAATTTAATTGTAAAATCCTCATTACCAGACCACTGAGGAGCAGCGAACAGCATAAAACCTGATCAGCCTGCGAGTTACTCGCAGGCTGATCTGGTTTTATGCTGTTCGCATAGGTCTTTTCATGGTATCCTCTATGAGGGAAAGGGTTAATTTTACAAAATGAGGGTGAATCAGATGCATCAAATCCATAAACATTTCTGAACATGGCATGTAGTTTTAATTTGTGTTTTCACCAAATTTGATATAATTTAAATTAATAAAACGAACATTAAAGATCATAGATAAAATACAACTAAGCTGATGAAGATTCTGAATTTGAATACAGCCAAGTCCTAATAGGTAAATTGCTAATTAATTACAAAATGACACATTATAACATTTCAACTGGGTTTATACAATATTAATGTAATTTTACACAAAAATAATGCTGTACAATATTATTCCAAAATTTGTTGCAATATGGATAAAATATGAATATATCAACAATCTTAAAAATGGCAAGTGGTTAAAAAGGCCACAAATACAAAAAGTGAACCCTCTCGCTATGATTCATTAACAATAGGAACAATCACTTAAGGTGATAAATACTCCTGCATACTGCTTAGACACAGGAAAGGAGCTATAATAATTCATACAAAGTCCTTGAAAGAGTTATCTGCACTTGTCGACTAATTGGTCTTATGATAAATAATTATTCCAGGTGTGAAGGCATTATCAACATCAGTTACCAATTTTCTATCAACATCAGTTATCAATCTTCTATCAACATCAGTTACCAATCTTTTATCAACATCAGTTATCAATCTTCTATCAACATCAGTTACCAATCTTTTATCAACATCAGTTATCAATCTTCTATCAACATCAGTTATCAATCTTCTATCAACATCAGTTATCAATCTTCTATCAACATCAGTTACCAATCTTTTATCAACATCAGTTATCAATCTTCTATCAACATCAGTTATCAATCTTCTATCAACATCAGTTACCAATCTTCTATCAACATCAGTAATCAATCTTCTATCAACATCAGTTACCAATCTTTTATCAACATCAGTTACCAATCTTCTATCAACATCAGTTACCAATCTTCTATCAACATCAGTTATCAATCTTCATGAAAAGTGAGTGTAGGACAGGAAGTGACAGGATGGGACAAGCTGGTTTCCTGTATAGCCCCCACATCACTATGTGAAGTAGAGGTATAATAAACAAGAGAACCATGATGGCCCTAGGTCACTCACTTGAAGACCTTAGACATCAGGGCCAAGATTGGGCCAAAATATGGCCTCTAGGGTGTTCACAGAGTTATTCAAGGATCAGACCCAGTGACCTACATTTAGACCCTACATGACCCAGTTTCAAACCTATCCAAGTAATTATGCAGACAAACAGTCTGACCAAGTCTTGTGAAGTTTAGGCCAAAAATGTGGCTGGCTCTAGGTGTTCAAAAGGTTTTCCTAGGATTTGATCTACTGCCTACTTTTTGACCCAAAGTGACCAAGTTTCTAACTTTCACACAGACAAAGATTCTGACCAAGTTTTGTTAAGATTGGATAAAAAATGTAGAGTGTTCACAAACAAAATGTTTTCGTCGCACGACCCTAATATCTCACCATATCAGAACTAGGTACAATATATTTAAATACATAGAAAAAAAATATCCTTGAATTTCAAAGTTTCTTTGTTGTAAGAATACTGAATTGTATATTTAGCATGTTTAAAAACATTGCATTCTCAAATAAACCCTTTCTAAGATATTCTTTAGAACTATATTCTTAAAAGAAAGATGAAAAATATCCACATGTGAATAATGTTTTCATGGTCCCATGATTTCGAACAGTAGAAACAATATATCAGATATGTCACAAAAAAAATATTTTTCTTATAAAATACTTTAAGTTTTGATTCAAACAAAGTTGTCAGTAAAATTTACATTTGAAAATGACAGAAATAAATTGGATATATAAAATATAGCACTTCTGTTGCATAACAAACTATAAAAATTCTGTTTAACAATAAAATGGATTTACATCAGAAAATATATACATATAATAAGAGTCGTACAATAATTCAAAAGCAAATATTAACAAGGCACTCAAAGAACAGCTAGATTCTTTTACATACAAGAAACTCTAAATGAATAACAGCACCCATCTACTGTATTTCCTTTTAATAATATAATTTTTCTTAAATTTCTATCACATTATTAACATAAAAAAAAAGAAAGAGCTACCATTGAAGGTGATCCAAACATCAACTATACTTAGCACGAAGTAATACTTAAATACTTAGGGACAAATTTCATCATTCATGTTTTTGTAATAAAAATACCCAAACATTTCATTTCTAAACAAAATATTGTTAGTTATTAAGGTATTAATTTGTGTCGACCTACTCATGTACTTGAATAATTTGTAAAAGTGGGATGGTGGAGTTACTGCTGTCCTGACTAATTCAAGAATTTAAGTATTACATAGTGCTAGTAATGTTGCTGGAATTCAAGCCCGATGAAAATTGGCTTACACTGGACACAACAAAGTAATTTTTATATACACCCCACCCCAACCCAACAAAACATGTTTTGAAGAGGTAAGTATAAACACATCTTATAATTACAGTTTACATTAAAGAAAAACAACTACAGTAAAATATCTTGCGATGTAAGCCAACAATTTATGGAACATACAAATATATTTTTACATTAAAGCCATAAAACCTAACGTAAACTTTACATTAAAGCCATAAAACCTAATGTAAACATATTTTAACAGTAGAATAACAAAAGACTGTAGCAAGCTCCTTTCTGTTTAGAAATAGTTAAATGAAATCAATCATGCTTTCCTGTATTCTCATAGATTAATCATGCTTCCCTGTTTCAATGCTAAATCCATCAGGCTTTCCTGTAAACTAGCTCATACTTTATTGATTTACAGCAAATGACTGTATAGTTTGATGACCTATATAAATGTTTTATTCAGCAAATGACTGTATAATTTGATGACCTATATAAATGTTTTATTCAGCAAATGACTGTATAATTTGATGACCTATATAAATGTTTTATTCAGCAAATGACTGTATAGTTTGATGACCTATATAAATGTTTTATTCAGCAAATGACTGTATAATTTGATGACCTATATAAATGTTTTATTCAGCAAATCACTGTATAATTTGATGACCTATATAAATGTTTTATTCAGCAAATCACTGTATAATTTGATGACCTATATAAATGTTTTATTCAGCAAATCA
Organism: Solen grandis; assembly: GCA_021229015.1. Classification (NCBI taxonomy): domain Eukaryota; kingdom Metazoa; phylum Mollusca; class Bivalvia; order Adapedonta; family Solenidae; genus Solen; species Solen grandis. The sequence continues at coordinate 1,698,290 of CM037780.1, read as the reverse complement.
CTGTATAATTTGATGACCTACATAAATGTTTTATTCAGCAAATCACTGTATAATTTGATGACTTATATAAATGTTTTATTCAGCAAATGACTGTATAATTTGATGACCTATATAAATGTTTTATTCAGCAAATCACTGTATAATTTGATGACCTACATAAATGTTTTATTCAGCAAATCACTGTATAATTTGATGACTTATATAAATGTTTTATTCAGCAAATCACTGTATAATTTGATGACTTATATAAATGTTTTATTCAGCAAATCACTGTATAGTTTGATGACCTATATAAATGTTTTATTCAGCAAATGACTGTATAATTTGATGACCTATATAAATGTTTTATTCAGCAAATCACTGTATAATTTGATGACTTATATAAATGTTTTATTCAGCAAATGACTGTATAATTTGATGACCTATATAAATGTTTTATTCAGCAAATGACTGTATAATTTGATGACCTATATAAATGTTTTATTCAGCAAATGACTGTATAATTTGATGACCTATATAAATGTTTTATTCAGCAAATGACTGTATAATTTGATGACCTATATAAATGTTTTATTCAGCAAATGACTGTATAATTTGATGACCTATATAAATGTTTTATTCAGCAAATCACTGTATAGTTTGATGACCTATATAAATGTTTTATTCAGCAAATGACTGTATAATTTGATGACCTATATAAATGTTTTATTCAGCAAATGACTGTATAATTTGATGACCTATATAAATGTTTTATTCAGCAAATGACTGTATAATTTGATGACCTATATAAATGTTTTATTCAGCAAATGACTGTATAGTTTGATGACCTATATAAATGTTTTATTCAGCAAATACTGTATATTTGATGACCTATATAAATGTTTTATTCATGACCTATATAAATGTTTTATTCAGCAAATGACTGTAATTTGATGACCTATATAAATGTTTTATTCAGCAAATGACTGTATAATTTGATGACCTATATAAATGACTCTAACAATAGTATAAATACTGAGCAGACCCTGATCAGACAGCACTGGAAGGTGCTGCCTGATCAGGATCTTCTTCTGTTTGCTCATACAATATTGTAACTCAGATTCTATACTGTCATCAGTGAAAAAAAATCAATTATTTTATATACCATTTAATGTTCTGCAAATTAATATTCATCAAGTCATAAATTTGTACATGAATATTCATGAGGTAAAGAGTTAACCTAACTTGAGATGCATGAAATTTGTAGTTTGATGTTAATTAGAAAGAGAAGATTTTCATATGAGGTTTTATTGTATCAACCCATTAATGAAGATGCTTCAACAGTCCTGAGATCGCTCACAAAAAGGGACTTTGAACAACATTTGTACAGATCTATAACCAACTGACCCTTTACATATTAATATCAGTTGACAAAAGTCAAAATGGCTTCATAAACACAAAAACAATTATGGCCCGTATAAAAATCTTAAAAGTAAAATTTTGCATGGATAATGAAAACCAAAATATCTCAAAAAATTAATTTGTAGCGTAATCAATGAAAATGTCTTATGCTGAAATCTTAGCAAAAAAATAAACTTTCAAAATAAATTAATGATCAAACCTTGCTGATTTCAATGGGCTCAACCTTATCAAGATTTTTAAGACTGCTGGTAAAATTAAGGAAAAGAGAAGACATGATTGCTAACTTCTTGGTTATCGATAAAAAGAAATCAGCATTTGAAATATGCTTCTTGTTTTCCTTTATCTTATTGAAGCTACAACACATCAGTGGATATTATCACATGCATAAATGGATTGAAATATATTTCTAAACATAATTCAACAAAAACAACAAAACAATCATTGAATGTTATAAAACCTTGACATACTTTAAACATGCAAATAAAAGTACCATAAAATACATGAAATAATGACACTAACAATACTTTTAAGCTGTATACATGTATGAAATTAGTCAGATTACATGACTTATTTATCTAAGGTACAAAAATAAAACTATCTCTCTTTCTGATTATGTTTATATCCATTGGTCAATGTGGTCCAGTGGCAATGTACCAGATTATGGATCTGAAGGTTGTGGGTTCGAACCCCGTTGGAGGAAAGGATTCTTCATGACCTTCCAGGTGCAAAGTACTGGTCCAACCCAGGAACCATCGAGAGGGATCAGTATAAGAATGTTTTTCCCAATCAACATATAAATAAATTAGTTTAAACTAAAAAAGAAACAACTATTGGTCCAGTAAAATTCAAATCTAACATTTCTGGTATCCGATGACCTATTCTTCCAATATAAAGGTATAAGTTTGAAATAACAATGTATAGTATTCATAATTTTTTCCAGATATTTTTCCTGTCACCTATTCAGCATAAAAGATACACACATAACGTATGTTTTCAAGAAAGAACACGCTCAACTGCAACATTATAATGCCTCAAGGAATGCAAGTTTTTGTATGTATGTTGGGTTTAATGTCAAAATGACAATATTTCAGTCATTTGGAGACAATGTCTACTTGAGAAAGATATAGTGCTGCCACACTGCTGTATCACGCCACAGACATGTGGCATGATATCTCATCCAGTCACATTATCCTGACACCAGGACAACTAGTCCTGGAAGTACCCTTATATGCTGAATGCCAAGCAAGGTACCATTTTATACTACGCTCATATGTTGCGGCCAGGGATCAAACCCATGGACACTCTAACCACTTGGCCATCAGGGACAGTGCAAATTTGTCTAATTCACAAAGTGGATATACAATAATCCTTACAACAGAAATGACACTATTAAGGAAATATATATCGCAGAAAAATATAGGGTGTTATGTTTAAATGCCCAGTAATCAATTGCAAAGGGCATAGGCCTGGGCATGTGCACATGCAGCACATGTGTGAAGACTCATGTCAATCATGGTGCATGTGTAAACACTCATGAATCATGGTGCATGTGTAAACACTCATGAATCATGGTGCATGTGTAAACACTCATGAATCATGGTGCATGTGTAAACACTTGTGAACACGGGTTCATGTATCATGAAATTTAGTATAATTTATTTTAAACTTTAACATATCTAAGCTTGTATGAATGATTAAGGCATGTGTTAACACACTAAAATGACACATGTGTAAAAATATTATCATATCCAAGAGTGAAGTGCAAACATTATTGACCCAATAGTGTGTTAACTGAACACTGCATTCAAAATAGCACTTTTATAGCAAACATGTATAAATATAGTAAAAGGGAAGGAAGAGGTAGGCTTTAACAAATTGTTCTTTCATAACAGTACACATAATATATGTGTATCAAGAAAAATATTACATAATGACAAATATTCTATGTTTTCAAAGCATACATACAGCAAATAAAATCTCTGTACATGTCTGAATATTCATAAAGAATTTATGAATATGCTAATCTTCAGGATTAGCATACAGTGTGAAGCCAAGCATAATTTTCTTCACTGAATATTCATGAATAGTAATGTCCTTAAATTTTATTTCATTATGTGCAAAATATGTTTTTATCATATCTATTATTATCTTTTTTGCTACACCCTTTACCTGATAAGCCAGTTGACGTGTTTTAATGCATTGGCAAACATAGCAGACACATATCAGACAACTTCTTCCAGGAGCTGTCTGATCAGGGTCTTCTCTGTATTGCTTATACAATATTGTAGCCCAGATTCTATATAGTCTGCATGGCGAAGAAAAATCTGAAGTTTCATTAACCATTTTAAGCCAAGAAATTTAACATTCATCAAGTCATAAATTTTGGTACAGTATTAATGAAAAAATTTTTTTCTTAAAATTTCAAAAAAATAAAGATTTGCAAGTAAAATTCAATAATGAAAAGTGAAATCTATATCACATCTTAAAGGCAATTTCTGAATATGATACTATGTCTGTTTATATTGAAATACAATGTAATTTTGTGCACAAGCTAGCTGAAATGGACACAATTTTTTTTTTAAATAGTAGGTCACTAATAACAGGTTCTCTGTGGGTATCTTCAAGCATGCCGTAGTTTCAGTAAATCTTCATTGAAACCTGAATATCAATGTGTGAAGTCACTAATGCCACCAGACGACTCCTACCTCTACACCATGTCCTGAGGGTTTCACCTCTGTCTTGAATGACCACCCTTCTAAGAAATGTCTCAACATCCATGACTTTTTATTTTCCCTTTTTTTCCATGCCTGTTTTTTTTTAAAAACCTTTTTGTTTGTATTATAAATTCTTTTTTCCTGTTTTCCTATTTTTCCAGGGTTTTTTTTCTCTTTTTTTGTGTGTTTGTGATATAAGCATTCCTGTTTATTTATTTTTATTTTTTTTAATTCTTGTTTCTTTTTTCCTCTGTGATTTGAAAAACTGTCTAAAAGCAACATTCACAACAATTTCCCCGTTTTTAAGCACCTCTTTGCAAACAATTAAGAACCTGATCAGATGGCATGTTCCAGTTTTAATACTTTTCAACTTCCACTGGTATCATTGGTAACACAAATCAATGTCAAACCTGATCAGATTAAGAGTGACTCTCAGGCGGATTTGGGCTAATGCTGGAAAATATATTTTAACTATGGAATATATAAGGTAGTTTATATTAACTTTTTTTTTTTTTTTAATAAAAAACGGTTGAACAAAGGGCTACACGCTTTCCCCACCTAAGCTTATGCTGTCCCCTGACGTGCCTTTTTCGAATGAAATATTCCCAATATGCGCCATTTGCAATAGCAGAAGATCTGAATTTCTATCGTAATTTTGTTCCGCAGAGGTATGAACCTGACTCTGGTACCGTTCGACGATACTCTTCATCTGCTCCGACTGGGTTTTACTTTGAGTATCAAAATCGTCAAAGTCATCTGGTGGTTCAAAATCATATCCGCTCTCATTTGAACTGGCTGTAAGATTTGACGGGAAATATCCCTGATCTTGGGAAGGCAAACGAAGCGGAGTTAACATAGGCTGAGGTTTGTCGTACTTTGGATTATTCTCCATTTGCACAGAAGCTTGTTCAGCTAGCAATTTGTAATCTTCAGGAGAGATTGTTATGATGTCTTCAGATGACCCATCCAGAAGTTTCATCAGGGCGGCACTCTGCCAATCAGGGGCAGGGGCTTCAATCTGTGGCGTCTGTGCAGGAATCTGTAAATCGTCAGGCAAACCAGAATCAATATGGTCACTTACTTGGGAGTATGAATGAGCAACTCCGTATTTCTTGAAGAACCACTGTGGATTTTCCCTCTCAAATTGAGTTGCCTGTGAGATGGCATCTAAAAGCTGTTGCCCAATAGGTCGGAGAGCATGGTTTCCATCGAAGGGAAGATCATAATCTGAAAGGTTGTCAGTTCTGCGAATTTTATGAACATGCATGAGAAAATGGGAAAAGTTTTTCATCAGTTTGTACTTGTAGCCAGGACAAATATCCGGGAAGGATGAACTGATCGCTTGTGTAATCAAAATACGCCATCACCGTTTTGTCGTACCTCTCCTCCTGCAGAAACTTGTTGCGGATACTGTTGATACTCCCAAGAGATATCATCTGCTTCTGCTTGCTGGACATAAACGAAAGGTACGATCCCTGGGAATTAATCACTACGGCAACGTCTGCATCCTGGTAGTCCTGATGCACCCATGGGAAGTCAAGTTGCCAGTCAACGCAAGTCACGTTACAGTGACAGTGACGCTGCAAGTAGGTCGCAAACCGATCCACAACCTCCTTGTGGTACGAATGATCTTCTTCATACAGGAGGATGATTTTTGGTTTGACATCAAACGTTTTAAGTTTGTTGACTATAAGAAAATAAACATAGGATTATTGATAAATAGAACTAATACTCATGTTTTAGAAAAAAGAGAAGATACACAAAATTATACTTGTGAAAATTAACCATCAGCAAGTTTTCTTTCACTTTTCAAAAAATATTCTTTACAACATTATGCAATGCTTAGATAAAAAAATAATAAAATTTAAAATGCATGCAAAAGTTACAAAACTGGAGGTGTTAAACCTGTCTTGGTGAGTACACGCTTTCTTTTTTAAATGAGTATAATTTCAAGGAAAAATGAAGTGTAAATAAAGAAAAATGTTTAGTAAATATAAAAATAAAAAAGCTTACTACATGTAGTATATAATGACATATTTATTCAAAAAGTGTATCAAGATGCAAGATATGCTAATTGTAGCAAACCAACAGTCAAACAATTCTGAAACATTTGATTGAAGAATTTATAGGTTGCAGATGTCAAGTGCATGTGGACTTATTAACCATGGCCTCAATGTTTATCTCAAAACTGATTTAATTGAATTCAATTAATTGTCACTGAGTTTTAACACACAGAAACAACACTATAATGATGCTGCAATGAATTACATGAGGGGTGTTAAAAAAGTATCAGGAAAAATTCCACAGATACTTTCCAATCACCTCTCATATGATTCAGTGCAGCACCATATACATGTATGTGTAGGGCATATACCTACCGTTTTTGTTGTTGTAACTGATGGTAGTGATTGTACTGCTATCTGGATCAAACCCTTTGTTGATCTGGTTTTTATTGATGTCATCAAAGATTTCGCCACCATTATAGCTTTTCTTTTCATCCTGCAGAGAAACATCTGCAGACAGACAGAAATATAAGTCAAAACAAGCACCACAAGCACATTCACCCATAAATCTGTCAACTCCAGTATTCTATTTTTAAAACTGTGAACTTCAGCTCAACACCTATACAGTCCAAAAACATCCCCAAGCTTCCTTTTTGTGACACGAAAGATCTAATCTAAGTTTCTTGAGAACCATTCGATATGTTTGTAAAATTTATTTAAACATTTAAATATATAGGTAAGCCTGAAAATTTTATACAAATGCTTAATTTAGATATTTAAATATATAGGAACGCCTGAAAATGTGTACAAATACTTCAAAAATTTGATATTTAAATATATAGGTATGCTTCAAAAATTTATTCAGATATTTAAATATAAAGGTATGCTTGAAAAAAATATTCAGATATTTAAATATATAGGTATGCTTGAAAAAATTAATCAGATATTTAAATATATAGGTATGCTTGAACAATTTATTCAAATATTTAAATATATAGGTATGCTTGAAAAAATTATTCAGATATTTAAATATATAGGTATGCTTGATAAGTGACCTTGTGAAACAAACGCACAATGGTCCCTATATTGAAGATCTAAGCTCTATCCTGATGACATCAGAAGAACAAAGTTCCAATACAAGCCCCCTGATTATTTGCATGTATGGATATTAACCGGTATTCTCACCCTGTTTCCTCCAATGATTGAAATACACACAGCCGAGAATCACGGATATCAGGGCAAGTCCCAGTACACTGCCGATGATTGCTAGTATGGTCTTCAATGTGTCATCATCAGGAGGAGGCCGGACTGTGATAGAGGGTGGGGTAGAGGGTGGGGTAGAGGGTGGGGGAACTGTCGTTGGTGGGGGAACTGTAAAAATAATAATTGGTAAATTCAACTCTTTACCTCATGAATATTCATGAACAAATGTACAAATTTATGACTTGATGAATATCAATTTTTACTTCATGAATATTCATGTACAAATTTATGACTTGATGAACATTAATTTTTTTACCTCATGAATATTCATGTACAAATTTATGACTTGATGGCTTTAAATGGTATATGAAACAACTGATTTTTCTTTGCTTTGCATAGAATCAAGGGCTACAATATTGAATTTTCAAACAGAGAAGAATAAAATCCGACAGCTCCTGGATTGCATCAGACATTATTTGCACTTTATTCACCAGTTCAAGGGCATTTACTCTAGTTTAACTAAAGTGAACCTCACAAACCTGAGCATCTTGTAAAGCAGCACACTTACTTTACCTTCAATAATATGAGGTTTATGGGGAAACTAAATAAAAGCCAGATTTTTAATTTTAACAAAGGCAAATTTGCAGTATAATGTTGAATTAATGTCCAGATTAGAATGCAAAATTGGTTTCTAAGATATTTGACCTAATAACCTAGTTTTTGACCACCAGAATACCCATCATCACACTCTTGTAAGACATCATGCATACAAGCATTCTGACCAAGTTTCATGAAGATCAGATCAGTACTGTTGAAATTAAGTCCAAAATAGAAACAGTTAATGGAAGTTGTTGACGACAACTGGCCACCCACAACTTTCATTGATCTACAAACTGAAAATATTCTGAAAAAAAAATATAATAAAACGGGTTAAAGTCCATTAATTTGAAACTTAACTCTTTATCTCATATAGACAGGTTTTGAGAAATAAGTAAATAGAGCAGACCCAGATCAGGGTCACCTCTGTTTGCTCATATGATACTGTAACTCAGAAAAATCCACTGTTTCATATACCATTCAAAGTTCAGTAAATAATATTTATCAAGCCATAGACATATACATGAATATACATGAAATTAATGGTAAAGGGAATAATGCAACAAGAGCACTGCACGTGGATGCAAATGCTTGTCTGTTATTGTTGTTTTTTTTATTTATTAGGTTTTCGCCTCTGCAGGGCGAAAACCTATTGTTCTTCTTCTGTTGATTTGTTTTTTTTTTTATTTTTATTATTTTTCCAATTCCACCCATTTTTGTGTCCAGCCTAGCGGCCAGATGAAAAAAGCTACAGCTATGAAATTTTGGGCATGGAGTCATCTTTATCTGAACATGTGCCTAAATGGTCAAACTTTTCACTTTTGTTTCTGATTTAGCCACTAGGGGGCGCAATGCATGTAATCACTTTTTTGCTAATAACTCAAAAATTTGAATCCTGATTTCGATGCGGCTTTTTACATAATGTTCCTTGTTGACAGCCCAATCAAATATGATGGAAATCTCATCATCGGGTACGGGAAAAAAATTGTTCTAGGAGAGGTTGAATGTTCGAACCTTGGAAAAAAGTGAAATAATGAGGGTAGGTCTACGAAAAACCTTCCCACTTTTGTTAGAGATCAGATAGAATAATTCTGTTTGCTGCATACGATTTGCAAGACATATACGCACAAAATATATGGGGTGGCGAATTTAGGAAATGCGTGGTTTGTCCTCTAGAAAAGGTCAAACTTCACTAAATTTTAGGAAAAATTAAAATTTCAAAAACATGTTTTTGTCACTCCTGACTTTATTTTCTGTTCATTCTTCATGATATTTTCACACAATATGTATTGTTATGTTTGAAATGGCCTCAAAATAAAAAAATTAAAAGAAATTTGAAAAGGTCAAGGTCATATTACGATTATTGTGTTTTTATTCGGCCACAAATAGCTCCAAAACTAAAAATATTTAATTGAGAGTATATGGACAAAAGTTTTAGTTCTTCAAGAGCTCTTTCCAGTGATGTTTAGTTTTTGAAGATCGGACTTGATTTGGTCATTATACGGCAGTCCAAAGTTTGATCCTTTTTTGGAATAATTGTAAATCAGGTTTTATGCTTCAAATTCTGATACACAAGAATAAAAAGTTTGACTTGTGCGACTAGTATACTTGATTGAACTATTTGCTGCTTTGCTAGGTACCAAACAGTAAAATTTTAATCAATTTTCTATCTCATTTTGCCGCTAGGGGGCGCTTTTCTTGAAATCATTCTTTTGCTTATAACTCAAAAAGTTGAAGCCTGATCCAAATGCGGTTAATTGAATTATGTTCCTTGTTGATAGCCTAATAAAATATGATAGTTTCTAGGTATGAGTGGCTGAAACTTTTTGAGCTAGTAACGGAAGGTTGAAAGTTCGAATCTCGTAAAAAAAACTGCAAATGAGGGTAGGTCTCCGAAAAACCTATCCATTTTTGTTAGAAATCAGATAGAAGAATTCTGTTTGCTGCAAATGATTTGCAAGACATATACGCACAAAATATATGGGGTGGCTCTAGAAAAAGGTCAAACTTCACTAAATTTAAGGAAAAATTAAAATTTCAAAAACATGTTTTTTTGTCGCTCCTGACTTTATTTTCTGTTCATTCTTCATGAAATTTTCACAAGTTATGTGCTGTTATGTTTGAAAGGGCCTCACAATAAAAAAGTTAAAAAACATTGAAAAGGTCAAGGTTATATTACGATAATTGTGTTTTTATTCGGCCCCTAAGTGCTCCAAATCTAAAAATATTTCATTGAGAGTATATGAACAAAAGTTTTAGTTCTAAATAGTTCTTTCGTATAATGTTTAGTTTTTGAAGATCGGACTTGATCTTTTCATTTTACGGCAATCCAAAGTTTGATCCTTTTTTGGAATAATTGTTATTCAGTTTTTATGCTTAAAATTGTGATATATAAGAAAAAGAATGTTCGATTAGTGCGACTTATATACTTGTTTGAACTATTTGCTGCATTTCTAGGTACCTAATTGTAAAAATTTTATCATTTTTTTTCTCATTTTGCCGCTAGAGGGCGCTTTGCTTAAAATCACTCTTTTGCCTATAACTCAAAACGTTAAAGTCTAATTGAAATGCGGTTTTCAGCATTTTTTTCCTTGTTTACAGCACCACAGAATGTGATGTGATGTGATGATAGGGTATGGGGAAATATTTGCGCTAGAGGAGTTTGAATGTTCTAACATTCAAAAAAAAAACCAAAAAAAAACTGTGCAAATGAGAGTAGGTCTTCAAAAAACCTTTGCGTTCTGTTTCATATTAAAAATTGTGGCTGAGTTGAAATAAAGTGTTCAAGTTGATTAGGTTAAAAGCGAAAACCAAGATACCGCTTGCGGTTCTAGTTTTTTTATTGTTTTTTTTATAAAAGGGGAGATAAACTAGGTGAAAATGGAGTCATGGCCCTTGCTGAGAATGTAGCCCTTGAGATAGTTAACAAGTGTGTGAAATTTGACGACAGAAGTTTCAATAGTTTAAAAGTTATGGCCAAGGATAAAGTTTTCACCTTTAAGATGACCCCAAAGACGTCAACAGCAGAGAGATGACAATACCTCAACTTTTTTCTTTGAAAAAATAGACAAACAAAAAATGACAAAAACTTACCATATACCATGCTGAAATTAGCAGACTTTGAGGTTGCACATCTTCTACACTCCAATGCTTTGCACAAGCACTTGTCCTGTACATACCAATATTGATCATATGGCTGGACCTGAAAAAAATATCAGGAAAATATCTAATAATCTGTTTTTTCTGACCAGTGACTGGCGCATAGCCTGAGAAATTTACAATCACTACAACAGAACTATATTGACTGAGACATATCACATTCATCTTCACCACTGATCCAGAAATTTTTAAGAATTAACCCTTTCCCTCATATAGACTCATTTTGACGCACTCAATAGGTACCACATAAAGCCTGATCTGCAGAAAACCACAGTTAAACCTTACCAAATTTAATTACAAAAACCTCATTTCCAGACCACTGAGCCTGTGGGTTACTCGCAGGCTGATCTGGTTTTATGCTGTTCGCATAGGTCTTTTCATGGTTTCCTCTATGAGGGAAAGGGTTAATCAGGACTACCAACCATACTAACAACTGAGCACATCTTAGGATACATTTATGTACTGACTACATCTTGAGAAATATTCAGTTATTGGACATATCTTGAGAAGTATTCCATTTTGTAAATTATTCAATTATTTGCCACATCTTAATAAATATTTATATATTGTTCACATTTTGAAAAGTATTTATCATTTAGCCACATTGTAAATAAATATTTATTTATTAGTCACATCTTACATAACCATGTAATGTATGATAAATAAATCTGTAATAATTGATAAATAACTGGTTTACCGGTATTCCCTTAGGCCAAAAAAAAGATATCTGTTTCTGGTCTCTAAGAATAAAATAAGAGGGTCAAGATTTAACTTTTTTTTTACATGAAACAAAAGGTAAAAAAAGGGGAAATATTTTTTTTTAAGGCGAAAGATAAAAAAATTAAAAAAAATTTAGGGTCGTTCATTAAAAAAGAGGGTCGGTAGGGTGACCAGAAACAAAGCTTTTTTTATTTTTTGCCTTAGTTACAATTTGACACTTCAGCAATACCTACTTTCAGGCAAAAGTTCATAATCATAATTAACTACCTCAGTAACTAGGGCAATCATAATAACATGAGGAAGAAAATAAATATTTTTATTATTATATTTACTTTCATCATTAGAGTACAACTGTACGAAAAAGGGCATGTTTACTTGCGTTTACTTGGTCAAACCTGTTTTTCAAAAAAGGTGTCGTGCATGAAGTAGCGTCACATTTAATTGTCAATTACAACTGAAGGATGAGAGCTTGTTAAAAACACAGAAAATGGTGAAGTGTCAATCAAAGGGGTAAGTGTCAACAGGAAGACATCACAATAACATGATCACTCGAGAGCACTTGTCCCTAAACATTGTTAATTTTCTTTGTTAACCAGTTACCACTCTCACATGTTGTTTCACAGCTAGCTACTCTTCAAAGGAGCTAGATCATGAGCGCCCACAAGTATTAAGATGTTATGGTTTGTTAGCTTCATTTAACGCATCAATGAAAATCTCTCTTTTTGTAATGTTGTAGTTATTATTTTTGGGGGGATGGCATATCAGCCTTAAAATAGGGAGAACCAGCTTAACAATGGTGAAAGTAACAGACTACTGTGGGTAGGCAATAACAGACTATTGTGGATAAGGCATTAACTGCAATACTGTGAAATCATTTATTTTCGTGGGACACTAATTTCTGTCGAGTTCATGGAGGGTTGTATCCACGAACATAAATCCCTACAATATCTTGTCTCTGATATAGACTTCACATTTTCTAGAACATAAATCCATAGAATATAAGTACCCATGAAATTCCCTATACATAATCCACAAAATTTAATGTCAACAAAAATTAATGATATTACATTTTACCGTCCAGCAAGAATGACAACTCAAACATTAAGAAAGGAGGGAATATATCAGTCATTTGAGATGTTTGTCTACATTAGATATGATTCAGTATTACAAGAGGCTGAACACTACTGGTCCCAGTGGCCAGGTGATCCAAACATTCACTCTGAATTCAGGAGATCATGGGAATGATCCTAAACTGCAACGTACCACGGTCGTTTAACCCAAACAACAAACTGAGCACCAATCAAAGATGCTATTCGGATACTATCATACTTAAATTTAGCATTGGGTACGTTGCAGCTGTGGATCGAACCAATAACCTCCCAAAAAACTCTAACATATCTCATGACTGGTATTTACCGTGCTGACCTTTGATCTCATTTATGATGAGAAGCAAACAGCATCAAACCTGATCAGCCAGTAAATACTTGTTGGTTTTATACTGGTATGACAATGATACTGCTGGTACCTTTGTTGAAGTAAACAAATGGTGACTCTTTCACACGGTAGTTTTTTTTTTTATCTTAACCCTTTTACAGTACTTTATACAGACTCATTTAAGCACATTGGCAAACAGAGCAAACCTAGATCAAACCGCTCCTTTTCCAGGAGCTGTCTGATCAGGGTCTCCTATGATTGCTCAGCTCAGATTCATGCAGTCTGCACAACTAAGGACAATGCATTGTTTTGTTAAGAAAATTAATATTCATATTAATATTCATCAAGTCATTAATTTGTTAATATTAATGATGTATAGAGTTAACATGGAATTTTTCTTGCAATATAACACATGTTTCTAAAGTTTCTTCAAACAGAAATGATCATTAATGTGATAAAAATGTGATAAAAATAAGTTAAAAATCAGAAAAAAAAACTTTTGTAAATAGAACTATACAGTTGCACTTTTGATACTAACATGTGTATGAGGAAATACTTGAAAACAACTTCAATGAAAATCAAAATTTTAGGTAGATCTAGATCTATCTGTTTTAGTCAGTTCTTTGTAGGATTTGAACCTTTGACCTCACATTTTTTAAAATAAAGTAATTCTTTTGCTATTGATATATTCTGAGTAATATACTTAAATGCTTACTCAAACCTCATGTATACATATGTGTCATTTCAGGAGCTTTTCAGTTGGACATGCCGGCAACTATTTATCATGTATCATGAGATAAAAAGCTTATATATTCCTTTTTAATATGTGTCCAGTATTGGTGCTTTTGCTAAAGCAAAAATGTGCATTTATTTATTTGGTTGTTTTTCATGTTGATTTCTTTATTACATTTATGCTATGCATAGAAACCTATTTATCATGTATCATGAAATAAATTTTTAAAAAATGTAATTTTTTCTTATTAATTTTGTAAAAGCATGGTAACACAGGACACAAGACATTCATACTTAATGATCTCAAAAGGCACCAGAATGCATAATTTAATGCATTTAAAAAAAAATTCTCCCAAACCCACACTCCCATCCGGTCTTCGCGACACGTAAAAATCTCACTCCTTGCCATTCTGAAATGTTGACAGGTATGCATAATAATAAATGCAGTATGAACACTTTTTCTTTTTAAAGTTAGAGATTTAAACACAGAGAAAATTTCTCAACATATTTTTATTTCTCTGCTTCAGTTACCATGCTAAATACTTTATTTGTAATGCTAACTGATGAAAAATCGTGTTCTATCAGTGAGATAAAATCCATATCTCACAGTGTGAGTGATACAGATCTACATGCAATACTTTTTTTTTTACAAATAGGATATGTATATGGGTATGTAGCAGCAGTTAGCATAAAATAAAAAGAAAATTTGTTTATTATGAGTGTACATGGACTATATCTCATCAAGAAGTGAAACAATATTCACATTTTCACTTGCACTATGTACTCATGAAAATATAAGAATTGTTAACTTCTCACTGAGATTTATTCCATATCCACTCAAAAACAACAAATATCCACTATTAAGTTTAGTATCTTGGTGAAGGTTCTTGACCTATGCTGAAACTTTTCCTCCACCCATCGAACCTAAAACAAACACAAGTACATGCAATGCTATATATGGACATCATAGCCACTAACTACTTAATCACAGATGCTCCAAATTAATGTCACACCATTATCTTAGAAGTGCCAATCATTTCAAACAGCCAATCAGTGACATCCTTACAACTATGTCAAGACTGCGCGGAAATACACATTTAAAAAAAGACAAAATTCTATCTACTATAAAAAAAAAATGGAACATGTAAGTGACATGTAAGAGGGATAATTTTCAAGTATATTTACTGCAACTGGTGCTGTAGTTTAAAAGGCCACAACTACTTATACCAACAATGAAACTAGGCCAAAAGTTGAAAAAGCATTCTCATAATTAGGACACAATTGTTTTTTCAAATAGTTATCTTATTGTACAAAACAGCTGATATTCAAATCAATCAGACAGACAAGGCTGTTCCTTTAAACCCACCTTAATTCCTTTATAACTGCCCACCCTTCAAATTCATATTGGCAGGGGCATCTTAAGTTAAATTTTTCATTCAAGTGAAAAGTCAGTTTTTCTGCTTCATCATCCCTAAATTTTTAATAACAATGACAGTAATGGGAGCTATTTGTCCCCTTCAGCATTTAAATCAGTCGTTAATAGTTGGAGAATTTAACATTTTAAAAAGAATTCCTGTAAGATATACATGTACTTTAAAATGTTTCAAGAATATGGTGCCTGAGGGCATCACTAGAGCTATTGCTGGCAGAAATTAACCCTTTACTTCATGAATATTCATGTTCAACTGTATGACTTAATGAATATAATTTTTTTAAACTTTAAATTGTTAAAGAAGCAGGGTTTTTCCTAGCCATGCAGTCTGTGTAGAATCTAAGCTACAATAATGTATAAGCAATACAGAGAAGACCCTGGAGAGACAGCATCGAGCAGGGGTTACTTTGTTGTGTCACCTGCTGTAAGCAGAGGTTACACATAGGGATCTCTTTTCTGTTGTCTGTCCATCTGTCTGTCACACCTTTTCCATCACGCTTCAGCAGGTGACACATATGTTTCAAAGAACACTCGTTTTCCTATGCCTCAAAAAGAGTCTATATAAAGTAAAAGGTTCGGAAAAAAGAATGATTAAGTGTCGTAATGATACAGGAAAAGATGCAAACCAACCTAAATATTTCCAGTAGAGATTTCAATCCATAAAATGTGTATAAATATCATCAACATGCAAACCTCAGGCTTCATCTATGAAATCTCTCACAAACTTCTATTCTTTGTCTACTTTTACAAGTTTCACAGAAAAGGTTTGAGAAAAGAAAAAGAATCAGACATTTTACTTACCCAAATACTATATGTTCCTGGAACAACATTGGTGAAGTTCAGGAAGGTCTGAAAACATGTTTAAATAAACTTTATAGCATGTAGTTTCATGAATATTCATAAAATATGTTACTAATAATTATGCAAAATTAAATAACATACCATACATTTGATTCAAATGGACAGAAACATGACATACTGAATCACCTCAATTTTATCTCAAAGAACTGCCAGCTCAATCATTTATGCTTTGAAAAAACTGAAGATAACTTAAAGGAATTACAACTAACAAGAGAGAAACCAATGTCTGCATCTGACCTGAAGTTTTTTATATGATACTTTTTACATTACATGCCAGTTTGACCTTGGCAAAAACTTCTTATAAGGGTCAAGGTCACAATCAATAATAAAGGTCAAGGCCAAAATTTACCATTGCAATGCGAAGTGATTTTGAACTCTGTAGTGTGTGACAGTCAGATTAACCAAAATTAAATGTTTATTAACATACAAATTTGATTCAGATTATTACAGAGACAGTTTTATGTTTTTCATTCAATTCAATTTGGTTATTCTGACGCACTTGCAAACAGAGCAAACCCTACTATGACAGCTCCTGATAGCTTTCTGATAAGGGTCTAAATTTAAATGGAATATAGAATTAAGCTTTTTTTTTTCTTCACCCTGAAGACTGTGTATAATCTGAGCTACACTATTGTATGAGCAATCAGCAGGGACACTACTCAGGAGATGTGTGACCTAGGTCTGCTCTGCCTTCAAGGAGATCAAAACACATCTATAAAGGGTGAACGGTTAAGCACATCTTTTTTTTTTTTTATTTCTAGATTTAAATGTCTGATCTCCAATCCAACAGTAGCAGTGACTCATAATCCTTAAATCAGTGATAACTGATGCTAAATATTTACTCATTATTTTTTTTTAAATTGTTTTAATCTGGCCGTGGCTAACATATTAGATGAAGGTCAAGGTCAATTTTCAATTCACATGACTATAGTCAACCAATGTTGCTTTTTCTGGTAACACTATTGTTATAACGGAGATTACTTCATTAAACAAGGACTCCGCTGAAGTACGGATTTCTATTGCATTGTGGGATGGAAAGATAAGTACTTTGTTGACAAGCACACACTTTTAGTATTCGGACATTTCTGAATGTTCAGTCTTTCGCAATTACAAGTCACGATTTCAGATGAGACAATCTCATAATTGGATAACTGACAGACACAGACTATTGTTGAATTGAGGACTGACCGCAAAACTATTCAAAGTGCATATACAAATAGAATGAGATGAATCAGTTTCGCGGTCATCTCTCAAATTGTCAAAGCATCTTTCACTTGACCTAAAACACAGCAGTGGCTTACATGTGAATGAAATGATTGAATAAAATAAGTTCAAAAGCCATTGTTGAAATCAGGATAATATTCATGATGAAATATTGAACAATACAGAATAGAGTCTCATTCATTCTGTAACAGAGCATGAAACTGTCATTGTTTTATTCAATGAATTTTTGTCTTATAAAAATCAACTAGTCTGACACTAAACCAATGATCATTGTCTACTCTCACAGGAAGGGTTTAAAAGAGTAGCTCAAATCAAGATTGACCTCATTTCCACAGCAGTTTTTTTCTTCAGAGGATGTGGAATGGGCCTCTATACACAGGTACCAATTTAAGCTGCAAAATTCTGCCATATTTCTGACTTGGGGTAAAAGCAAAATCCTGACTGTAAACAGCAAATTTGGGGAAAACTGCATGAATTTAAAGAAATTTTCTGAGGGGAAGAGCCCTAAAAAGTGTTGGTGGAATTGAAAGCCTGGTTGCCCATCGAAAAAGTTACAAGTGAGAAGGTGAAATTACCTGAGTTTTTGAGACTCTATGTGTACTGACGACAGCATCAACATCGAGTCTGTGCAGCTTAACCTCATATTCAGCAAAATTATACATCGGAGGGGCGGCAGGGAAGCTGACAAATATCCTTGACTCCTTCTCAAACTTTGTGTAATTTATTGTCGCTACCCAATCATTTGGTGATGATGCTGCAAATGAATAAAGAGAATACAAATGAGTTGGCTGATTACCTACTGATACTTTTTAACCCTGACTCATTTTGATGCATTCTCAAACAGAGCAGACCCAGATCAGACAGCTCCTGGAAGGAGCCACTCTTTTTGCTTAATACTGAAGCTAAGATTCTTCTGAGTCTGCACTGCAAAGAAAAATTCAAGTATTTCTCTAAGTTTTGCCTTGATGATCTAAATTTGACCCCACATATTCAGTTTCAAACTCAACCAAAAATTAAATGTAGACAAACATTCTGACCAAGTTCCATTAAGTTTTGTTTAAAAAAAAAGTGGCATATAGTGTGTTCACAATGTTTATATAAGATCTGACCTAACAAAATTTTGATCCCAAGTGACACAATTTCAAACTCATTTGTAATTTCATGCAAATAAAGTTTAACATTCTGATCAAGTTTTATTCAGATTTTGGCCATAAATGTGGCCTGTAGAGTTTTCACTATGTTTTATTTTTATTTGACCTGGTGATCTTTTCCCCCCAAATTTTTTTTTTTTATCTGAGCTATTATCAAGAAAATCAATCTGTCAAAGTTTCATGAAGATTGGGACCAAAATGTGGCCTCTAGTGAGTTCACAAGCAATTGATGACATAGACAATGAACAATTATAAAAACTCATTCAGAGCAAGTGAGCTAATAAGCAACACAAGAAGCATGGTATATGGTAATGAAAGCAAAATAAATAAGAACAATTTCATCATATTATGATTAAGAAAGTTGCTTTAATGGTTAAGAATATTTTATCATAACAAAAAAAATATACTAAATGTAAAAATATAATATAATAATGTTAAAGTCCCATTTTGTTTCTAAAAGCAGTGTATATTCTTGGAACAGAAAAGCAAAGAGTGTTCCACTGATATGTTAAGAGATGCATTCGGTGTATACCGGTTGACAACAACGTCACTCAATGCATAAATAAGAAAGAACCCTATACTAAAGATCATTGAAGTGCTTAAAAATATAACTAATTTCCACATTACACATATCTTCGTCAATTTTCTGAAGTTTTCTAAAGACCTTCCATATGTCTCCTTTAGCGAATCACGAGTGCATACATTGATGACATAACAGATAAACAAATTATGATTCGGTGACATTTTTTCAAATTCAAATTATTTTCAATAACAGACCATCCTCTGGAAAACTCACTGGTACTTGAACACAAGATGTAAACAATGAGAGTATTTTGACATCCATCAAAAATACTAAATTGCATAATTTGATCAACATATTTCAACTTGTTTAACTGATATTTTACAACAGACATTTGCACATTGTGTACCATTTGCGTTAGTCTACAATATGTCAATGTTATTTTATACTTTATTTTTCATGAAAAGTGTATCATTATGAGATATAATGGGACTTTAAAAATTGGTCACCATGCAATAGACACTGTCATGTGTTTAACAGTTGTTTAACTTATGGAATGTGAATTTTAAATAATGACTTCTGGTTCCATTTACAAAGGGATTTAAGTGTCTAACCCTGGCAGTTGTGGGTTTGATTCCAGTCGAAACATACCACAGTTAAAAATAGCAGCGTTATATTACCCATGCTTAGCTCTCAGCATAATTATAGAAGTAGATCAGTGACTGGCTGCACCAGTCTGTCAAGACAATATAAATTGTATGGTATCATGCCACTTGTCTACAGAAGTATCGCAACGAGGCAGCACTATATCTGTTTCCAAATTACTGGGATACTGTTGGTAAGATTTCAATTAATCCCATGCAAACAAGGATCTCACATGATTTGTCATATAATAAACAAGAGGGCCATGATGGCCCTGAATCGCTCACCTGAGTACCATTGCTTCAACTGATGTCAAGGTTTTTAAACAGACAAGGATTCTGATATAACTTAATCTAAAACATTTTACCCCTGACAATACTACACACCAAATATCTAAGCAATGGGCCATATGGTTTCAGAGAGACTTGGGCGCAGGGTCATTTATCAGCGTAGGGCCAAGACTTTGAAAATCTTTGTAATGAACCATTAGATGCTACTACATACCAAAAATCTTAGCTCTAGGCCTTATTGATTCATAGAAGAAGATTTTTTAAGATTTTCCTATTTAACTCTATGTAAAACAAGTGACCCCTGGTGCTGGGTCATTTATCACCATAGGGCTATGATTTGTACAATCTTGGTAGTGGCCCATAAGATGATGCTACATACCAAATATCTAAGCTCTAGGCCTTATGGATTCATAGAAGAAGATTTTTTAAGATTTAATCTCGGTAGTGGCCCATAAGATGATGCTACATACCAAATATCTAAGCTCTAGGCCTTGCAGTTTTGCAGAAGAAGATTTTCAAAGTTTGCATTTTTAAAATCTATTTTTAGCTCCTGTGACCTAATTATGCAATGGACCAGAACCATTTATACAACTTTTGTAGAGCTTCATCCAAGGAACATTCCTGCAAAATATTTTTCAAATTGGCCAAGCCGTTTAGGAGGAGATGTTGTTTGAAGCAATTGTTGACGCCGGACGCACGCACGCACGCACGCACGACGGACGACGGACAAAAGGCGATCAGAAAAGCTCACCTTGAGCACGTTGTGCTCATGTGAGCTAAAAAAAAGAGGGCCATGATGGCCCTAAATCGCTCACCTGAGATAAATAGCCTTCAATGCCAAACATGCTAACATACTGCTTTAGAAATAGAGATGCTGAGGCATAAACAGTGAAATTTGAGGTTTTCAGAAATTTCTTAGAGTGCTAACAAAGCCAATTAAGCCATTTTTATCATTTCAAAAGGGGCATAACTCCTGTCCTAACTAATATCAGCCAAAATTCAAAATTTTATGACACTTAACATTGTCACAAATTTTAGAGATGATTGGTTAAGAAGGCCCTAGATCGCTCACCTGAGTACAGGGTTACATATTAACCTGTACTAAACATGGCCAAGAAAAACAGAGTTCCTTATGTATCAAGTTTAAATAACAAACTTTAGTTTAAATTACTTTAGTAAGTTAAGTTTTGCCACATGATCATTCCTGCAAAATTTGATCAAATTTGTTATAGCTGTTTCATAGGAGATGTCGTTTAAAGATCTCACAATATACATATAAGGCAAATTAGCCCCACCCCTGGCGGCCATGTTTTAAGGCAGATCCAAATAATTTTAGCATCTTTGGTAAATAGTCAGCCAAGGTTCATCCCTGCAAAATTTGATCAAATTCTGTGCAGCTGTTTCAGAGGAGATGTCGTTTAAAGATTTCACTATATACATATAAGGCAAATTAGCCCCGCCCCTGGTGGCCATGTTTTTTTGCAGATCCAAATAATTTTAGCAACTTTGGTAGATGGTCACCCTAGGATCATTCCTGTAAAATTTGATCAAATTATGTGCAGCTGTTTCAGAGGAGATGTCGTTTAAAGATTTCACTATATACATATAAGGCAAATTAGCCCCGCCCCTGGCAGCCATGTTTTTTGCCAGATCCAAATAATTTTAGCAACTTTAGTAGATGGTCATGCAAGGATCATACCTGCACAATTTGATCAAATTCTGTGCAGCTGTTTCAGAGGAGATGTCGTTTGAAAAATTCAATATATTCATATAAGGCAAATTAGCCCCACCCCTGGCAGCCATGTTTTTTGGCAGATCAAAATGATTTTAGAAACTTTATTAGATGGTCACCCAAGGATCATACCTGCAAAATTTGATCAAATTCTGTGCAGCTGTTTCAGATGAGATGTCGTTTAAAGATTTCACTTTATACATATAAGGCAAATTAGCCCAGCCCATGGCAGCCATGTTTTTTGGCAGATCCAAATATTTTTAGCAACTTTGGTAGATGGTCACCAAAGGATCATTCCTGCAAAATTTGATCATATTCTGTGCAGCTGTTTCAGAGAGATGTCGTAAAGATTTCACTTTATTCATATAAGGCAAATTAGCCCCGCCCTTGGCAGCCACGTTTTTTGGCGGATCCAAATAATTTTAGCAACTTTGGTAGATGGTCACCCACGGAACATCTGTACCAAAATATTTCAAAATCTGGCCAGTAGTTTTGGAGGAGATGATTTGTAAAGTTTTCATTTTTTTTTTTTTCCGTTGCCATGGCAACCAGAGTTCTGCATGGATCAAGTTTATTTTAGCAACTTTTGTGAAGGTTCACCCAAGGATCATTCCTGCCAAGTTTAATAAAATTCTGTCCAGTGGTTTCAGAGGAGATGTCGTTTAAAGCAAATTGTTGACAACGCACGACGGACGAAGGGCGATCACAAAAGCTCACTTGAGCACAAAGTGCTCAGGTGAGCTTAAAAATTAAACAAGTTAAAGAAAATGGTAAAAAGCGTGCCTCTGGCTCAAAAAGATTCTTTTTATCACATGACTTTAAATACTGAGATTAACCGGAATATTAATGTTGACGTTTCACACACGTTTTTGCACATTGTTTTTATCCTCTGAACTGTATAGAATTAAACGACGTCTTGACGTTGTTATATTACACATGTTGAATATAAAAAAATAGGTAATGGTTATGTTACACATATGATATAATGAATTTAATACATGATAAAAATTACACAACCTCTACACATGGGTCAAAAACTGTCATAATAATGGCTTGTCCCCACTTATTACTTGAATATAATGGTACGTTACCTGGCACCTCTCGGTTCAACTCGCGGTAGTTGTTTTCATCCGTGTTGACATCTGGTGGTTTTGGCAACGTGTACAGCTTAAAGTTGTAAACCTTTCCAGGGGCCAATGGGTGCAAGAAGAGATTGAAGACAGTCTAAAACATAAAAATAAAAGGTGAAACTTTGATAATATGAGGAATGAATACTAACAGACGTGGATTACTTATGAAAAATTTAATTCTATAGTATTCATATACTCTACACTGTGACACTAGAATCTCAAATTTAGCCATTTGAGCTGAAAAATCTGAAAGATAAATCTATCATTAGGGTAAAGTTCCTGTAATGGTTCCGCTACATTTCAAACCTCAAGGCTTTTCACGGAGAAAACCAAGGTTTCCTAATGTTTCATTAGAGTACCTTGGTTATCTTGGTAGAGGTTACATGTAAATGGTCCAAGACGTAGCGGAACCATTACAGGGACTTTACCTTAAATAAACTGTTGCATGGAATTCTGAAAATAAGATTTTTTTTGTGAGTGGCGGTGAAA
>CM037780.1:1624756-1674756 GCA_021229015.1 Solen grandis | reverse complement strand
TGAGGTGGTCTTTATATTAAGGTGGTCTTTATATTGAGGTGGCCTTTATATGAGGTTTTACTTTATTACCTATTGCCACACTCACTTATAACTAGAATTCTAGGATCTGTTGGGGATTTTTTGTTACACATTGCTGTTTTTTTTTTTTTTTTTTTTTTTTAAATAAAGAATCTTTTGAAATCAAACTGTATATGTAAATCTTATCAAACTGAATGGAATGTTCTTAAAGGGTTCGTTGCTATGGGGACAATTTGTATTACCAATATAGTGCTTATGTGGGAAAGGCAGCTGGGGTACAAAATTCCTAAAATTATCACTCACTCTGCCTAGCCCTTTACAAAATTTGAGATAGTAAAATCAAGAAATTTACAAAAAATTGTTCTTAATTTTAACTTGTCCTGCACTCATTTTCACTGGCAAGGGCAATGGTCAAGTTTAATTTTACAACCCTGAAAGGTCAAGGTCAAGGGTTTAAAACTTACTCCTTCTGTCATGGCAGCAGTATGGTTGTTACCAGCACGGTTACTAGTCAGGTTTGGTGATGGCCTTGGGGGTTGGGATCTAGCGTAGTCCGACGTGAAGTTTAGCGACTCAAACTCATCACCTGCGTACTCGCTGCCGTCTGTAAAGTCGTTTGCGCTGGAAAACAAAGGGACAATACTCTTTCTGATAAGAACTTCAAGTAAACTGGAATCTCTAAGCAGCAACATCTGCCGGAGTCTCAGAAAAGTGTTGCTGCTTAGAGGTGTTGCTGTACAGAGGTGTCGACTGGTTCTCCGGTTAGAGGCAGCCTGTACAAAGAGGTGCCATTTCAGGAGGTTTACAGGATGTTATTTATAGGAATTAATACATCAGAGGATTTTTTTTTTTTACCTTTTATCGCAAATGTCTCAATCCTGTATTCTTTTATTCAATTGCATGCTTAATGTGTGGAATTTGAAGGTTGATTAAGCATCATTTGAGGTTTTGCCCTGATGAAATAAGCAAAAACCTATTTTTCTTTTGTAAAACAAAGAGAGATTTTACAGGGATTTTAAACATTAAAATCCCAGACACTCTGGATTTATCCTTAAAAACACTGCCCTCCAGGAATAACATATTGTCTATATATAAACCTTGATAAAACTACTGTTATCAAGATGAAAATATTTGTAAAATGTTGTAACACAAGACACAACTTAATGATATTATGGATGGGGGTTTTCCTCTTTTTTCACCTAAAGAAGTTCAAAGGTCAAGGTCAAGTTCAACTGCATCATGAAGAGATCCATCCACTTAAGCAACTGTCCAAATATTGAAGCATCCAATGAAGCACATAAAAGTACCTGTAATAGCAGATTAACCAAAAGGTAATCCTGTCCAGACGCCACTTTTTTATCAAAAGTAGGTCAAAGGTCAAGGTCACAAGGTCAAAAAATAGTGTAAAAGTCCATCCACTTAAGCAACTGTCCAAATATTGAAGCAATCCAATGAAGGACATATGAAGTTGGTTAAAAAAAAAAAAAAAGGTCAACCTGAGAGGATGCCATATGCCCACCCAGATATCATCAAATCAAAGGATGACATTTTTTGTTGAAAAACACGTCCAAAAATATTGGACTGAACAGTAACATATTTCATCATGCAATACATACATTGCTATCTTTGAAATCAGTGTTTAAAATTTCCCAACTTGCAAACACTATATTGATTTAAAGCTACATGCCACAAAATTTAAGTATGCATTTATATTCATAGCTAAATTCAAACAAAATTTATTGTAAGAAATTTGATTTATTTGTTTTGAAGAGTTTTACACAATTCTCAAAATTTAGGTCATGTAACAGTAATCAGTTATATCAACTCTCTATCTTTGGATGAACAAAGGCGTCTGTGAGTAACTGACAAACTTTCTCTAAATTTTGGCTGCATGTGGCCAATGTTCTGAGTAGGGCTGAAACGAGTTACCTGTGTACCCGTGGGTCGGGTAGAAAATTGATGTTACTCGGGTACAAAATTATCATTAGTCAAACAATGTGGGCTTTTTTTTTTATGACACCTAATCAGGGGTTTACTTAAGGATTTGACTTTCACTTGTCCAGGGGGCAAGTTACTTTGAACATCTTCTAGCCCCCCAGTGAAAACAGGTTGCCCGATCTTTAAGTAAGTTATTGTTTGTTAATGTTTAAAACTAAATAAGTGCAATATTAAGGTGGATTTTAGTTAATATGTATATCAAAGACAATTTGCAAGCATTTTATCCCCGATATACTATAGAAAATAATTTTAAAAAACCCCGAAAGATTTCATTTACATAAATAAACTTGCCCGACGGGCTATCTTCTTTGAAAAATCACTTGCCTAAAGTGATTTTGATCCGGCGTGGGCAAGTGGGCGTCCACCTGCCTCATGTTCTTCTTTTGAAGCTCATGTTTGATTCCTTTTCATATACAGTGTAACGCCCTTATGTCCGGGCAATGTTTACACTAACCCTTTCCCTCATAGAGGAAACCATGAAAAGACCTATGCGAACAGCATAAAACCAGATCAGCCTGCGAGTAACTCGCAGGCTGATTAGGTTTTATGCTGTTCGCTGCTCTTCAGTGGTCTGGTAATGAGGATTTTACAATTAAATTTGGTAAGGTTTGAGTTTGGCTTTCTGCAGCTCAGGCTTTATGTGGTACTTATTGAGTGCGTCAAAATGAGTCTATATGAGGGAAAGGGTTAAACTGATATAAACAGATATTGTCTACCATTAATAATGAGATGTGTTGAAGAGTGACGTAATGACTTCACTATACCATATGCAATGTATTGATAAAAATAAGTTTAAAAAAAACCCAATCCTTTTTCATACAGACGCATTGGCAAACAGAGGAGACCCAAATCAGACAACTCTATGAGTCTCAGAGTCTCCTCTGTTTGCTCATAAAATATTGTAGCTCAGTTTCTACACAGTTTGTGTGGCAAATTTTTTTTTCAAAAATCATGATTTCATATACATTGTGTACCATTTTAATCAATATTCATCAGGTCATTAAAATGTACATGAATATTCACGAGGTTAAACTTGGATATAAAATACTTGATAATGATGAAATTGTTTAATATATCAAAATAACTTGATACATATTCATTTGCATTGCTTTTGACATAATTTATTGTGGATAAAGAATTACTGATAATCACACTGACACAACACGGACCAATAGAACGAGGGATTTGAGCTTGGATACCACAAACTGCTATATTTTGATGTTACACAGGATACAAGTGGGTATAGAACAGGCATGTGGATTTTCACTGGGATTCTCTGTTTTTTTTCCCACAAGAATGACTACCTGTGTCACAACTCAGATTTACCCCCTACCCCCCAAATCAGTTTCCAGCCCTTATCTAAAAGATTGTGTGTGAATGTTGGGAAATTCAGGTACATAGTTTGACAGGTAGTTATAACTAATGTCAGCGCAAACTTTTTCTATGTGTTCGGACATTAATATTCTCTCTTTCGATAATTTAAAAACTTGGTTTATAGCAATGGATGTTGACTAAATAAAGTTTGAAACTTAAGGTTAACCCTTTCCCTCATAGAGGACACCATGAAAAGACCTATGCGAACAGCATAAAACCAGATCACTGAGTACTCGCAGTGATCAGTTATGCTGTCTTGTCTCAGTGTTGAATAGGATTTATATTAATTGGTAGGTTAACTGTGGTCTCTGCAGATCAGTTTATGTGTACCTTTTGAGTGCGTCAAAATGAGTTATATGAGGGAAAGGTTACAAGGATTATCATGAGATGATGATCCTTTGTATCTCAATCTTTTTGTTGTAGTGTGTATGGGTTTACATGTGCGATGTATTTCAATCATATAGCGACGTCCAGCTAATTACAGGTGGAGGAAGACCCCAAATACACAGAGGTACCCGGGTAGAACCACCGACCTACCGCAACATCAATCTTGTAAAGTTTCATCAAAATCCGACCAAATGTAGCCAAGAAATAAGGCGGACAAATCTCGTCTACAGACGGACGAACCGACAGAATGATAGACGTGACTCCAATATAGCCCCAACATATGGGGGGGGGGCCCCGGGGGGGAGGGGTACAATGATCAAGTCTCTAAGAGATAATTTGATAAAAATAAAGAGTTCTTCAAATAGAATGGGCTGTTCTGAAACAAAACACAGTTACTGACGTATAATCTAATATTGCCAAGAAAATATGGTCAAAACACATTTACTTCTGTGTGCAATCACCTTATTCCAAGAAATGCTGTACCTATTTTCTAGTGCACTCTATTTTTCTCTCCCTTAAAAGAGTGCCAAAATAATAATTTCTAAAATTTGAATCCCATTGTCTACTTTGCTTTTGCATGTAAATCTGTGTGCAATAAAATTTCAAGACAATAAAATTTCAAGAATCTACTTTCCTTACTCCTGATTGTTCAATTTTCCTATTTTCTGGGAGTTGGAAGCTGGAAGTGTATTGGGATACATCCAAATAAGGATTCAGGAAACATTTCTTTTTGACAAATGTAGATTTTCTTTTTGCTTAACCCATGCATACAATGCTGTGGGCACTTGTGACTGCCTTTGCAAATAGTGCTGACCAAGATCAGCCTGCACAAACATGGTCTGCACTGTTCACTATTCAGTCAATCAATTTTCAGCAAGCACCCCATAAACAACAAATGGAACAGTCAAAACGGAAGAAAGGACAAGTCCAATTATGAAATTTAGCATGGTAAGAGATATGATTTGTCAGGCACAGTACTCCCTCTCAAGACGTTATTGTTAAAACCGTATATACTATCATTAATCCTAAAACAAAATCTGGCTCCTTTTATCTTCTGTTTTCATTTGGCACTCATAAATCTTATTTTCGAAAGGAAAACATACAAAATCTAAATCCAGAAATCTTGAGTGAGAGTTTCATTTAAAATCAACTGGTGTTAACAAAACATCGATACAACATCTAAATAAAGAAAATCTCTCGTAAGATCGGCAGGATCTATAAACCTCCTAGATTCTAAAAACTCTGAGGCCCATTTTATTTCAAATTCAAAATGTTACAATTTTCGTGAAAAAGAAAAGATAAAATTTTACTGACATTATGTAGATTAATGCAAATGGTATGCGTAACATGCAAAATAATATCTGCTGTAAAATAACATGAGTTAACCCTTTCCCTCATAGAGGACACCATGAAAAGACCTATGCGAACAGCATAAAACCAGATCAGCCTGTGAGTAACTCGCAGGCTGATCAGGTTTTATGCTGTTCGCTGCTCCTCAGTGGTCTGGTTATGAGGATTTTACAATTAAATTTGGTAAGGTTTGAGTTTGGCTTTCTGCAGATCAGGCTTTATGTGGTACCTATTGAGTGTGTCAAAATAAGACTATATGAAGGAAAGGGTTAAACACATTGAACAGACAGATGATCAAATTATGCCATTTAGTATTTTTATAAAAATTTTAATTTCAATCTAAAGAACCATCATTAACCAAAAGCAGACATATTGAATTGTTGATTAGCATAATTACAACAGCTGTTTTCACTGTACTGTATCAATCTGCGCTCAGTAGCATATCAAATCAATTGGATTTTGTACACCCAGTCAGTGCCTTCTTAGCTAATGCAATTTATGAATGGAACCTTACTCAAGATCATTAAGAAACAAATCAAAGCACTTTTTGCACCAAGAGACTGCCAGCCCGGGTTATCATGAAACAAAGTGCAACTTCAGCTGACCTACTACTAGTAACTACAGCTGAAAGAAATAGTGTTGAGTTTTTGGCCTCGTAAGACCTTTGCCTCTATTGAGTTCAACCCTGCTTGAACGCTGGAATTAGAATTAAATGTATAGATATTTCAGCATGTAAATCCTGCAAACAGTCTCTCAGCACATTGTGTGCTTTGATTAATGATGGCTTAACACTGTTCTGTAATTTAAATTTGAGCAGCGTAACCTTTCCATGTAACAGCTAAATGAATAATGCATTCTTTAAAAATCATTTACGGCAAACAATTTAAAAACTTAGGTTTGAAAGACAATTAATCTCAGAGGACATAATAAAAAGAAAGATTAACCTTTAATAAATATATGTTGGTTTTCCAGAGGGAAATAATACAATAAACACTAAAATTCACTCTTTTTCAATATTTTGGCAAGAATTTCCTTTCTCAAGAAAAAACATGAATTTTTGAGCAACTGCATATGATGGACGTTTATACAGTTGCCATATTGTTATTGCTATCATTAACTTAAATTTTCTAGCAGCAATTTTACAGAAATCCTCAAATTACAAATACAACTGGTACCATAATCTGCATACATGTACAACAACTGACGTAAATCGCGTGTACATTTTCTTCCATAAAGTTCACACATTCAATATATTGATTAATATTTAAAAGAACAACAACTCTTTTTATAACTTATTAGGGTTTCATATTATATTGTCTGGCAATATTGACCCGAGACTGATTAATCTCCGGGTTGTAACGTTCTACGTTAGTTTCGGTGAATTATTACAATCCAATCATTTGTTTTCAATGCTGGTATGGTTTGCAATGCTTCTCTCACTTTGCATAAGTCCAGATGGCCTCGAGGTAAGTTCATCAATTTTGTAATCACGAAGTGGCAGGTTCAAATCCTCATTCACACAAATATGTCTTAACCCTTTCCCTCATATAGACTCATTTTGATGCACTCAGTAGGTACCACATAAAGCCTGATCTGCAGAAAACCACAGTTAAACCTTACCAAATTTAATTACAAAATCCTCATTTCCAGACCACTGAGGAGCAGCAAACAGCATAAAACCTGATCAGCCTGCGAGTTACTCACTGGTTTTATGCTGTTCGCATAGGTCTTTTCATGGTGTCCTCTATGAGGGAAAGGGTTAAATTGTTCATTTTTTTTTTCATTTATCAAAGTTATCTTTTATAAAATGCAGTTTCAATGGATGGGTGGAAAATATGTGGTATTTCTGGTGCATTTTTTTATCTATGTTCTTTTAATCCCATATATATACCTAGTCAAGTATTGAGAGTAAAACTTTCTAAAGTAGCCTATTCAACAATAATTTTGATAAAATTTTATATGTACATGTAGTATATTTATTAAACATAATGGTCAAAAATAAGAAAGAAAGTATGCAAAAACATATATGGTCTGAGCTAGATTCGAACCCACAAATTTCAGCTTCAAACACTGAGGCTAGCAGGGCGTTTTATACACAAATGCTTCTAAGTAATATATATAATTATGTGTTTTACCACCATACTTTTAAGTCCACATGGTTGGCTTCGGAAACCGGCCATTGTCGAAGAAATTCAATGAATATTTAGATGTCTTAGGATAATATTGCCAAACAACATACAACTGCCACTCTGCTATCCTCTTAAAATTATTTTAATACTAAAAAAATCCAGTTCAGGCCATCATTAAAAACTTGTTAGTTTGCAATATGTTGTATTTACCCACAGTTCTATCAGTGGGTTAATTAGGTATGTTGGTGTTTACTTTCAACACAAAAATTATGTTAAAATACCAACAATTGTGTTCTTTGGAACATGTGTCTCACCTGCTGACGCATGACAGAAAAAGTGTGATGGACATGCAGACAACCACGGAAAAGTGATCCCTATGTGTCACCTCTGCTTACAGCAGGTGACACAAAAAGGTAGGCCCCCTAAAAAATCCCCCCACCCCCTGCCATGCGAGAATTAAAAAAAAAAATAATAATGAGTAGGCACCTTTTTGTAATGCAAACTAAACCAAAAGGAAATTTTGCTTGCAAAAGTGATATGTGGTAATCTTTTTTATTTCCAAAATAACATTTGACAAAATTAAGTCTATCCCAAATTACTGGATTCAGAGGAAAAGAGTTACCCAAGAGTAAGAAGCTTAATTTACAAGGCCTTAATATTACCTCATGTAAGCTTCCACCCATCCCCACAAAAAAAAAAAGAGAAAAAAACAAAAACTTGAGAATTCTTTAAATCCGCAGCATTACCATTGTTTTGAACCCACCCTAAGATCAATTACAGGAAGTTGCATTATTCCTAGTTAAGAAGCCAGGTTACTGAAACTTGATATTACTACCGCTTAAAAGTCCTGACATTTTGTCTCTGTGATCTGTCACAGTGCCAAAAGTAACTGCCAAGGCATGTA
The DNA here is from genome assembly GCA_021229015.1 of Solen grandis. Lineage (NCBI taxonomy): Eukaryota > Metazoa > Mollusca > Bivalvia > Adapedonta > Solenidae > Solen > Solen grandis. The sequence goes on along the minus strand of CM037780.1, from coordinate 1,666,596 downwards.
AAATACCAGGAAAAAATGTTACACATCGGTTTCGACAGACATCCTGGGGTCTATAATAGCTACGGGAATCTAGCGGAAATGATGGGCACACTGATACTTAAATAATCCCACTTCAAGGGCAGTTCTCAGCCAGCGAGACATTTTTGTGAGACTGTTTTGGTACTTATCTATCCCTTTGACGATATTTCAGTCCAGTTAAAATGCCCATTGTTAGACACCCACGGTCAATTTGCTCCATTACTCTCCAATTACCAACGGTTGGTTTTTCAACTAGCAAATTGACATTTTCACGCATTAAACATGAAGATGTGTGAGCCAATCAAAATGATGTTTACATTTTGGATACTCTCCATGTGGAGATAAGAATATAAGTGATGGTGGAAGGTTTATGATATAGGATATACTATAGTACAAGCATTTGGATTGGTTATCGCCAGGCAGAGCAAGTTATCCTTCATCCAATCAGATTAATGCTAAGGCTTTTAAGCCAAACGACAAAACTGTAGTAAAAACCCACAGATGAAATATGGAGTGTAATTAGAAACTGTCGGTTACCAGACGATGAAATTCCGGTTAGAGGGGAAAGAACCGGAATACACATTGGGCACCTGGGTACGAACCACAATCGAACTTCAACTCAAAGACATTCTCTTATAAATTTTATCCAAAAGACGGGACAGGGATTTGAACCCACAGTGTAAAGTGATAGAAACTCGACACCTCTCGGCCACTATATCTCCTTGGATACTGAGAATGGATAGCATATGATAGAAATGTAATGGCATTGTGGCATAGAAAAGAAAAGTGCTCCTAATAGGTTCAACCTTTCAATTTGAACTAAATGTTACACACCAGACAAAAAGCACAACAATGTTGATGTGATGCTACTGAGATGCACAGCCTACGTTGCCATCATTACGTGCCGTATGTCATTAATTTCCAACAAAAACAGCTAGATCACAGTGCGGCTCAAATATATCAATCTTAACTATAACGTAAATGCCAGTATAACAGGGTTAAAGCCTAGTGCCCCGTATCTTTAATTGGATAATTGTTAGTATTTGTTGAAACTGCTTTAATACCACTAGAGAAAATGGCAAAACAGATTGACACAGAGTATTTTATATAGAATTTTCAGGCATGTATTAATAATGGTAGTACTAAGATGTGGTGATATATTAATGTTATATTATTTCTTGCTACAAATTTTCCACGCACGATCGCTGCGCCAGTCAGCTTGCCATTCATCCTTGTATATTGACTGTCAAAATCAAGTTATGTAAGTTAACAAGTACATTAATCACTGCCAACTGGAAACAACCATCGATTTGTGCCTTAGTTGCGGTCCGTCTAGCCTATATTTACAGCACTGGGCCCCACGAAAAGCAGATACTATGTAAGAAGTTTGGGTTGAGCGACAAAAAGTCCTAAGAGAAATCACATCCTGTAAAATCATTAATTTTCATGGGGGATAAATTTTCATTGTTTTCATGGACATCTCGAATATCAATCCCCATGAAAACTGTTAATCTATTATCTAGAACATAAATCCATGAATAAAATGTACCAACAACATTGTTAAGTACTTAACCCTTTCCCTCATAGAGGAAACCATGAAAAAACCTATGCGAACAACATAAAACCAGATCAGCCTGCGAGTAACTCGCAGGCTGATCAGGTTTTATGCTGTTCGCTGCTCCTCAGTGGTCTGGAAATGAGGACTTTATATTTAAATTTGGTAAGGTTTAACTATGGTTTTCTGCAGATCAGGCTTTATTTGGTACCTACTGAGTGCGTCAAAATGAGTCTATATGAGGGAAAGGGTTAATTACAAATTCCATGAAATTTAATGTCATTGAAAATTAATGATTTTACATTAATGCATTTTAAGGACTTGGTTACAAACTATTGTAAGGACATGTATGTAAATAAGAAGCATTTTCAATAGTTTTGCACTAATTATCTTTTGTCAGGTATCTAAATATAAGCACACCTTACTTTGTTAACACACACTGACAGGTGTAGGGGACAATGTTGCAATATTATTGGATAGAGTGCTTTGAATTTTCATATGTGTGATTTTCAATGTGTTAATTGTGACGTTTATAAATAATCGAACAGTTCAGATTACAAGTGTTCTGTAAATGCTGGGACTGGTAGATTGAGATTTGATTGTACTGTACATGCAAATATACAAAGCTGCAACAATACACAAGTGATTTAAAGAAAAATACAAGTTGGTTACAAGGGAATACAAGGTTGTATGATAGATATTAAAAACAAATGATTTAGCTCTAATTGTAAATGGATCAATGGGTATTTGTTAAATTCAAATAAAAACAAATGTTGATAGTTATTTACTGCCAGGCATTTGTATATAAAGTAAAACTCTATTACTTAAGAAACACAGCAGGTTGAAAAGAATAGTTTTTTTTGTACTTCTATTGAAATAGTGATGGGACACTTTGATAGGGGAAAAGTAATGCGTATAACAAGGTATACATTTCTAAGTCTGTAATCAATAACTTCAGTGTTGTAGTAATGTAAACATTGTCAAAAAAGAATGCATGATTTGAATTTTGTCCTCATATAGCTCTCAATTTTCTGTGTAAAGACACATTTCAACCTTTTATCAATTAGATTAAGGCAAAGAATAATCAATTGGACACAGTATGCAAATGTTCATAACTGCCTTTTATTGCCCTTTGAAATCATCTGTTTAAATCACATAAAAATGTGTTGTTTTTCGCAATTTTTTTAATTTTAAACATTGGAAATCCCCCTTTACCTCGGGCAAATGCTTTTTTTTGTTGTTTTTTTTAATCTGTAGTTTGATTTACTAAAGAAAATCCTGTGTATAGTGTATAACTAAATCTTTGGGAAAAAATGCAATATCTTCAAAATAATTCATCTTTTGAAAAACTGGGGCATATAAAAACACAAAACAACTGAAGCTGATGTATTGCACGGTGGCAAAGGAGATGTACAATCAACAATTGATTTGTATTGATGTTGTCATAAACAACAGCATGGCACATGTGAACCGCACAGTTCTCAATAAATCAATTTCCCCCGTCTTGAGTACATGCAGCATAAGTATCAAATTAACCAAAGCAGTTTTGTTCCAAATCTAAAACAAAAAATATAGCTGTGACTTTAAAGCCTTGTATGACTAAGCATAGATCAGATAGAGTGGGAGGGGGGAGATTTTATAATATTTTTCACCTTGATGATTATCATTTTTTAACTGTTGAAGGTCATTTGCTTACTGCAAATAACAAACTGAACCTGGTCAGTGTTCATGTATTTTGTTTTCACAAATATTGCCTATATAAAAATTTCACATGATCTCTGAGGAGAAAACGTCTACACAAACTGAAGAAAAATATATTCTGAAGAGCAGAGGAAATTTTGTTTGTATGTTGGGGTTACATTATCAGTCACATTATCCTGACACCGGGCTGTGACCAGTCATGGAACTACCAGGGTTACAGATAAGGTGCGTATATTTGTGTAATTATGCAAATATAATAGACAAATCCCATTTTTTAAAAATTCTAGCGCATCAAAAAGCAATTAAAAACCAGGTTACTCAAATATCCAAAATATTAAAGCGTAATGGTATGCAACATTATTAAATCGAGTCATGTTTACAAACACTTGCACCTGTTTGACTGGTTACTTGTGAATCCACAAAATTGACAACTAACTATTTCCAGTAATTTCATACCTTGGGTCCACTCAAATAAAACATAAATCCAGTCTTATTTGTTAATCAGATGCTTTTCTGTTTGTTTGCTTCAAATATGGCTACATGAGTCAGGAAAAAAAACAGGTAAACAGTCATAAAAAAAAAACAAAAAAACTTTGTGTTGAAATTGTCAGAGGTATTGGAACGTGTTTACAAACCAACAGTAGCATCCATTATAACTGAACATGTTGGTAACCAGTTAGTAGTTTGTGTTTTAATTAAATAGTTAAAAGTGCTAAATATATTTGGATCAGGAAGATAAAAAATGTTTTTATTTAACAATGACTGTTGAGAAGCTAATGATAAATCCTGCATATGATAATTAGTAATTGGACCTTTTTGCATACAAGAACAGCAGGCACTATAACAGTAAGTTATTTCAATTCCCAATTTTAATTTGGAAAAATGTGACTGACCCAATTTTGATGGAGTAGCAATATTTTCATTACTCATTTAAAACTGTGGAAACCCAATTCCCTGAAAAGTTGATGAGTAAATACCCAAATTGACCTAAAACCTTATCTGTACCCCTGGTGTCGGACCCGGATTCGTACACCTGAACTACTCTTATTGGATGGGCAACATTTTTTATGATTTTTTCATGAAGTAACGGGTTTATTATATGGTAGGTGTAACACCTAACAGCATCTTCCCCTTTGTTTTAAATCCCAGCCTTTGTTTAAGTATGCAGAATTTAATGGGGGGAAATCAAAAAATTAAAATAAACATGTATATACACTACCTTATGCACAATCAATTATATAAATATATATATATTCTACTATATAATACTCTGACATGACCCTTCAATGCTTTATGCCAAGTAAAACACAAAAAAGTTCCAGGTAGATAAATAGGACATTCTCAGAAACGTGTCACATAAAGCCAGGTAGATTAATTATTGATCAATAGGGTAGATTATAATTACCAATTAAATTATTACCATTCCTTAAATAGTTTAAGTTATAATGCCATTCAATTCTATGCAATGTATATTTTTCACCTAAACCATTCAGTAAGTCAAACATGACAAAGAAAATGATCTGAAATCCCATTTGTCGATCCGCATTACCTGACAAAATGGGCGTCCTCAGACAATCAAACCGAAAGTAAAGTGTATTTTATTTGAATAAAATCCGTAATGTTCGCTATATATCCAAAAGTTATGCTTCAATATACTTTAAAGAGTCATAACAGTTGTCTTCAAGAAACGATGACAACACAGGTAACAAAAACTTACTTGAAATAAATGCCGAAAATGCGTTGTGCAAAAAACGTCAATCGGTTTCTAATGGCAATTATGTCAACAATAAACAGGAAGCAGGTGCGCTAGACTGGTACACACGTGTAAAATCAGTTTAGCACTTAAGCTTGTTCGCACCTGCCAAGACTGGACTCTATTACATACAGCAATGGTCCGAATGGTTTACGTTTTTTTTCTTTTCTTTTAAAAATGTAATCGGATTTGAGTCATATGAACGTGTAGCCCCTTGTTATTGTATGTTTCATTAAAAAAATAAAAATAATAAATAATATCAGGGCCTTTTTACCTTGATTTGATCAAAGACTTAATGGGTCTTTGATTTGTTTAATGCGCCCAGACATCATAAATTCGTTTTACTGAACCATAATATACAATGCTCGTAGACCGAGATTTTTTTTAATGATTAATTATCGTCTTATAATTCCTTGAGCGTTGATGTTTGTTTGTTTTTGACGGCTCCCTTTTCAACATATACATGTATTTGCAAGGACATTAGGAAAATAATTGAAATATATTATCACAAACTATTCAACATCTGACGGTCCATCATTTAGTCCTTTACAGCATACCAGGAATCTCAATATATATTAAATGTCCCTGATCATATACAGACGAATCGAGCAATGCTGAGACTTAAATGGATAAACTGTTTACGAATGTCAGTGCACGTGATTTTTAATGTACATTTTATATACATTACGCTTGAGTGCACGTGATTTTTTAAAATAGTAATCCATCTTATAACACCGAGCAACCACTCAAATTTAAAAATGCCGACGTCTTAATAATGCAACAGGTATGTCACTTCTTTAAACGTTTTAATGAGAACTTGCAGGAACTTATTGTAAATAAATATATATTTATGCAGAGCAATTCCCCTATCTAACGATAAGTAATACTTAAATTAGGTAGAAACGCATATTTTATCATCTTTAACGAAATATTCAAGAACATGAATAAATTGATATAAACACTAACTAAATAAATGACAAAACTTTGGGGATTTTTTTTTTTTTTTTTTTTTTGAGAAGCAATAATGTGTATTTCGTCCCTAAGTATTCAAGTATTATTAAGACCAGGGTCTCTTCATACTATACAGAGACCCTGTTTAGACCTATATATGGTTGGCGGATTTACAGCCAAAATATACCACGTGACTTATCTCTAACACCGGAAGTTTGATTTTTAATGAGCCACTTATGATAAATTATTACCTTTGAAGATAATAATCCTCCGGTGCCCAAGCCGGTCTGTTTAGCAACTCCATCACTTGTTTGCGTACTTCAGCTAAGGGACGCAACTCTTCTTTCCGTGTACTATTAAATTTGGATGACTTATGCCCCTTCTTAGAGCTACCCGTAGTTTGTTTGAGCTCTCCGGCTGATAAAAACACTTCATCGTCTAAATCCCCTTCAATGAAATTATTCACTTCACGCGGAATTTTACCCAGCGTCAGGGATGAGAAAAACGGTTTCTGGATAATCTTATTACAATATCCTTCAACGGGTAACTTGGGATATTTATTTCCCAGACTCTGTGTGTAAGAAGATGATATTTCCTGATGAACCCATGGAATATCTCTTGGGAAAATTGTCTTGTTTGGCTTTTCCATCCTTTGAATATGCAGGTGCTTTTCTCTTGTGATTGTGCTTAACGAAACTGTTAAGAAAAGCACCGCCATTGGGTTGAATTTTATCATTTCGAGACACTTCCGAATCCTCTGGATTAGGACCATCAGAATCCCAAACAAGTTGATCTATTTTAGTTTTTGTATCAGTTTCTGATTCACCCATCTCACTTGCATCAATCAGCATGTCGTTTGAATCTGAAGTTTCACTCAGCGTATTATACGTTCTATTCCTCACAATTTTGATATTCCTCGGTTTAAACCTACTATCTTTGCTGCTAAAATCCCTATTATTTGATCTGCTGTCATTTATAATGTCAGATCGAGTTACGTTTGTATTATGAACTTCTGTTATTTCAGGGTGTATAATGATCGAGTTAGAATAAAAATTCGTTTGATCAGTTGAATTATTTACTGGACACTGTTCACTGTTATCAAGTCCAGTGTACTGATCAATTTCAATATCTTCATTTGAACGTTCTAAAACAACTCCTAATATATCGTTTGTCCTTTTCTTATCTTTCAAAGACATGTTTAAACCAAGTCTCCGTAAACGTTCGGCTTTCAAAGCAGGGGAATAAATTTCGGAGAATGCTCTACGCAGCGTTGTATTCTCAACATAAACTGTTCCATTACCAAAACAATGATTGGGTTCAAAAGATTTTCCACCATTACCGAAGAGTAAGAGTTCTTCGGCAGTTTTTCTGGAAACAATTTCTCCTTTTTCCACATCAACAGCTAGGTTGACGTCGCTGAGAGTAGGCTTCTGCAACAAATGGAATGATCGTTTTCCTCTAAAACTACTTTGCAATATTACAAACTAGCATGCGAATAATAAATAAACATGTGAGCACATAGGCTAAGGAAAAAACACACACAAAAAAAACCACCAGATGTGATATTTTGGTTAAGGTTGAACTTATTTATTTTACGTCGATTATGAGATAGGTTTTTATAACTGACACTAATTCCTCTCGACGGTTCCTGGGTTGGACCAGTACTTTGCGCCCGGAAAGGTCATGAAAAATCCTTGCCCCAGCGGGGTTCGAACACACGACCTTCGGATCCGTAGTCATGTATGGTATTTTAATAAAAACTGTCCAGTATGGTAATAAAACATGATATTCATTTGCAGCATGTTCCATATAGAAACGATAAATTAAAGGCATTCGTAGGAAAAAATCAAAGTATGTGGCATAATTAATTCCATGTTTAACAATGGCAAAGTGTCTGAATAGCATAGTGGTATTTGTCATCGATTTTCAATAACTAAATAAATAAATAATAAAAAACTAATTAAAAAAAATCACTCCGGTTCTATTTCCGCTCTCGTACGTGTGAGGGTACCATAATTGTGTACGTTTCTTCCACATTTTAAAAGCAACATTATCTATTCTTTCAAACAATTTCAAAATAGATTAATAGTGTTTTATGTTGTTGTTGTTGTTGTTGTTTTATTGGTTGACTGTCCAAAAGCCCTTTTCATTTAACAATTAAATAAAATGCTGGTAAGGTGAAACATTTATTTACCAGACTCATTGACCTAAGAAGTTTCCAGTTTTGATACGTCATGTCCATTCGTGACCGTTTCTGATAGCAACATATAATGATGATGATGATTGTTGCTATGACGACGCAGCCGACAATTATTCCAGCAAGAACAGATCTCCAGGACGAGTCAGACACCGGAGTTGGGAGAGGTTCACTTATCACCATGGAAACCGGCTTGGTCACCTGGAAACAATCGATATATGATGTTTAATCTTTAAGATTTGGTATTTTTAAATGTATTTAAACTATTTTATGGAAATACATGACATCTAAGATTTTATAATTATAAGCACTTGCGCATTTTTATATATTTTATCATTTTACTGTAACTGAGATTAGTTTTTGATAAGTTTAGATAATGATAGTATACAAAAACTGATACATTTACATTTTCTTTAATTAGTGCAGGCAGATAAAATCTGAAATGAAATAATTGCCAAAAAAATCATACTGGTTGAAACACGAATCATGTAATTTTGAACAGTCTTTATTTGGATAATTATACATATATATATAAGACAAAAAAATACATTCACCCATTGTTACATTACTGGCCTATTAAATGTCAAAAATGGACCACATGCGAATTTTACTGTTTTTTATTATTATACAGAACTAAATACATTGGAAAAAAAAACCGCGAAAAATAAATAACTACTTTCATCATCAAAGTTAAGCGTTTAATTGTATTTCATTTGTATGAGCGTTTTCGGATTAATAACTAGAGTAACCCGAGTTAAACATTTGGGCATGCGCACTTGGATAACTCAGTTGCGATATCTCAAACATATCGGGTTCGTATCGAGTGGGTTTCAAAATGGCGACCGAAAGTGTAGCCACATTATTCATGCTTAAAAAAGTGTTTGACAGACATCGTGAATTTTTTTATACACTTGCATGCAGTTGATTATATTGTCCTTAATTTGCTAAAATGGAAACCTCATAATGTACATAACTAATAAGAGGATGGGCTCAATAAAATTCAAGCCGACCTGATGTCATATTGGTAGATTCGTCTTCGGTTCGATCCCTCAAATTTCATTGTTGGGATTTGTTTACAAATTAACTTCGATTACAATAATATCTCATGTATATATCTTCATTTTAAACGAGATGAAGTACGTTAAATTTTTATTTAAATACTAGTATGTACCACAAATGGTCAAATCAAAGGATTCAAGAAATGTCACATCCCGTGTTCTCCGCCATCTTAACTCTAGACAACCCGTGGAGGACTGGAGGTTATGATAGTGGAATAGGTTAGATATTATACGCATGCGCATTGCTTTTACCCGACCACTTCCTTTTACAACTCTTGTTACTCGTGTAACTCAAGTAGCTAATCCGAAAACGCTCTTGTAACCTTTGCAATGGCGGGAAAAGGTCAAAGGCCAAACTCGAGCGCAGTTGATTGGCTGTACATCAATCACTGCCTCATTGAGTAACCACGTGACCATGGTGTGTACCTCTTGTCACGCTATATTTAGCTGAAATTGTGAGCTATTTTCAACTCACTGTGCGACATGCTTTATATAATTATATGTAAATGTATTCATGTAACAAATTAATATTAATAATACCGGTAAAGTGAGGTAAGCACTCGTCTCAACAATTGTGAGAGCTGAATATGTAGATTGTACATCTTTGGCGTCAAGAACTTCTCCAGTCGAGGTTACAAAGAATTCTGCAGTCACTTCCGTTGGCTGCTGAGGAGACCGTTCAACGTCTATTATCTAAAATTTAATATTCATTTAAATACCGGCGTCAAGTTTTCTGACATGTGAGTTAATGCAAATTATCAACCCTCTTAAAACAACATCATTTACAAAAAGACTTATATTGTTTTATGAACATTAAAAAACACTCATTGTATTGCACATAAAAACGTTTATTTAGAAAACCCTGTCATGAGCAATCATTTTCCTTTAGTGGATGCTAAGGACAGGTTTGTATTACCTCAATACCGAGTTCTTCAGCTCGCTTGTGCCTATGCTGAGAAACGTGTCTTCTTTTCCTCGTACTACGGTTTATTTTTTGTCTGTTCAGTCCTTCCTCGTAACAGATGAGAAGCCCTGTTGCGAAAACAGTAACAGTTTAAAAACAACGAAAAGATAAAACAATAGAATGATAAAAAGAACGTCATTGAAACAGTTGTAAATCCGTCTCAAACATACATCGGTCAATAGTTTAACCCTTTCCCTCATATAAACTCATTTTGACGCACTCAGTAGGTACCACATAAAGCCTGATCTGCAGAAAATCACAGTTAAACCTTACCAAATTTAATTATAAAGTCCTCATTTCCAGACCACTTGTGAGCAGCGAACAGCATAAAACCAGATCAGCCTGCGTGTTACTCGCAGGCTGATCTGGTTTTATGCTGTTCGCATAGGTCTTTTCATGGTTTCCTCTATGAGGGAAAAGGGTTAAATATGCGCTAGAACTGCAGCAAAAAAATGAACAAGACATAGATCTGTATATGTATACTCTTAAGTACATTTTAAGTGATCCAAGTAAAATTAATTAAGTATGCTCACGTTTTCAATTTTGCAATAAATATTAAAATTCAACAGTTAATACATATTGTATACATATACACATGTAATCTTTTAAGATCATAATCAAATGATGAATGCAATACCATTCATCTTCTGCGTCAATTTTGTACACTTCCTTTTTATTTTTTTTAAATAACAGTTATAAGTGATGGAAAGAAAAATAACGAAATAAAAACAATCAACAAACCTCTTTTTAGCATCGTCAGAAACTGCTCGCTTTGAATGTCCACATTCTCTTTTACTTGTATTCCAATACTCAGAAGATTCGTGGCATTCACAACTGGACCTGGTGTTGTTAGTATTGATGTCGCTATGGAACTAGATGATGAAATATCTCTAACTGTTGTTGCATCAATTGCATATGTTTTAGACGAGTAATGGATAGCTGAATAAACTGCAGTGGTAGACATACCTAAATCACTCGATTGAGAGCCTAATGAATTTTTGGTCGTGTCAAACAATGACAAGCTCATGGAAAACGTATTTGAAAGTATACTGAACTCGCTTCTTGGTCTCCAGTATCGTTGGGAACGATATCATCGACTGTTTTCTCCACTGAGGACATACTTGTAGAACTCGCTACTAAGGCAGTAGTCGCTAACCCTTCAGAAACTTCCAAAACTGATGTGATCTCTCTTCTAGTGGATGATTCTTGGATTCGAGTAAACTGAAGTTGTAATTGATGGGATGAATGAGTCAGGTTTACTTTTAACTGAAGTATGGAATGCCAAGCTCAAAGATGATGGCACAGTCGTCTGCATACTGGCAGCTGTTGTACTTGAATTAAGGTCTCGTAAATTTGTCGATGTGAAATCATCATATGAAATGCCCTCCCGATGATATGATGTATATAAAGACGTAAAGACTAATGAGTTGACTGGTTCTAATAATGATGATCTGGAAGACTCTAAACTTGCTTTTGATGCTACATGTGATTCAGTGCTGGAGATATTGAGGAGCTTGGTCATCTGTATGCTTATGGCTTGTGTTTTGTGTTTAGACATCAGTTCACTGGGTTTATATTGAGTTGTTTCAGTAACTTCAATTGTGGTTTCATTTCCTGAATCATGTGCATAGAATGAGTCCAAAGAACTTTGATTTTGAATTATTGCTGTAGTCGTGAACGAATCAATATCCTTTAGCGTAAGATATTCCATTGTGCTTAACAAACTTTGAGTGGCTGATGTTAGTGAACTATTTTTCACCATATACGAATGCTTGTTAGAGGTCGATAATGTGTCTAAATACATAGCCGTTTCGTGATAGGTTGTTATAAGATTTAAGTCTGAATGCTTTGATAAGAACTTGAAACTGATGAAGTTGCTGATGTGTCCGACGACATACTTGTATCAAGTTGAGTATCATATGATTGCTGTTGATATGTAGAACTCCCAGAGCTTGACAGGGACACCATTGACCCTACTTCTAAATCTGCGGAGGTGGACATATGTACGCCTTGCAGATTAGAACTGTAATCAAATGACGTATCAAACACATCGGTAGACTGCTGTATGGCAGATGATCTTTTTAGATTCGATGTTGTGACTAAATCTAATGTCCTGTTCAAAACATTTTTTGTGTTTATTTTCTGAAGCTGACTTACACTCGATGACAGAGATGAAAACCCTGACATACTTCCGTCAATGCTTATTGTTTTGTTCATTGCATCGTCTTGTTTTTCAGATGATGCACCAAATACTGACGTTGCGTTAATAGAAACATTATGAGTAAACTTTGTTTTGGAAAATGAACCCAACAAGACTGATGAGGACACTCCTATTTCAAATATTGATGTTGCTTCTGATAACTTTGATGGTGACAGTTCTCTAGTTAACTCACTATCCGATGTCATAAGCAAGATATTTTCTGTAGATATACTGCTAAGCTGTATTATTTCTGACGATAACGTAGAAATTATTTTCATACTTCCTTCAAGGCTCAGAGATGTCCTCGTACCAGGTTTTGCCGTTGTTGTTAATGTGACAGTTGATTGCAATGAAGATTCTGTGTCTTTAATGGATGACCTTGAAGCTGAATAATACCCTGTGAATGAGTCTGAAGACAAACTTGCTTTATATGTAGGAATATATGAAAACTGTGAGTATGACGAACTCATATAATTTGCTAAAGATTTCATTGATGGTACTCCTGTCACAAAAAAGGTGGATGTAGGAACACTCTGCTTAATCGAAATGTTACCGTTTAGTGTAGCAAACACAGAAAAAGAATGTTGATACGCAGGTTCACTGTTTCCTTGAGTTTGAGATTTTTCTGATCCGTATTTGCTGTCTTGTGTGTTTGGTGCATACATCTCAGAACTGAAAATATCAATGGATGGCCTCAATACAGTCAAATCATGGCTTCTACCATATGTAGTTTCTGTAGCCAAAATGCTTTGAAGTAATTCATTTGTACTTGATGTTTTGTCCACAGCAAGTGAGGTTTCCTCGAAAAATTCATGTGCGGTGGTATTGATTTTGCTTTGATTTATATGTGTTGCATCAATAACTGATGCTGCATCAATAGAAATGATCGGTATCAACGTTGTCTGAGAAAGTGTCTCTAAGGAGACTAATGAAGATACACGTGATGGTGGTGTGTTGTCTGATCATCTGAGATATCATAGAATATGTGTTCATACTTCCTTCAATGCTCAAAGCTGTCTTCGTAGTATATTCTGACGACGCAAGTATCGTTACAGTCGGTGATATTGAATAATCTGTACTTTCACTAAAATAATTTGAAGCTGAAAAATTCTCAGGGGATATGTCTATCGACAAATTTTCATCAATTTGAATACCATATGAAGAATGCGTGTATGAAAAACTTGTGTGGCTTGCCAGGGGTATCAATGAGCTGACTCCTACCTCAGGAACCGTAGTGTTATATTCGTCTTGCGTAACAGAAATCTGGCTATCTGACGTAGTAAAAGCAGAAAAAAGATGTTGAACTCCAGATGAATATATGACTTGAGTTGATGACTCTCCTGATTTAAATGATTTATATATGCCGTATTGCATTGTATTTTGTGTATTCAATGAACTCTTTGGAGTAGACATATGTTCAGATGGCGCGTCTTCTGATAATTCAGTGATAGTGTGTATAATCTGGGTTGCTGTACTGTGTACATTCTTTGTAACAGAAAATTGATTTGAACTGACACTTTGTTGAAAATAACTGATGTTTCTTCGTAGAACGCATCATCTGTGTTATGCAACGATCTTGTATCAGTAGAAGCAATCGGTATTAATTCTATTGAGGAAAGTGGACTTAAAATATTTGATGAAGGCTCACCTACTTTGAACGGTGATGTTTCTTTTGAACTCGTTGATGACGTTCTCAGTTCAAGACTGCCTACATTCAATGTCTTAGCATGATGGTATCTTTATAACTACTACTTACTGTTTAACATCTGATATCATAGAATATGTTTCATACTTCCTCAAGGCTCAGTGCTGTGCTCATAGTATATCTTGCCGATATTGGTATCGTTACACTAGATGGTATTGAATAAAATATGGTTTCATCTGAATAGCTTGAGGTTGAATAGAACTTTGGTAAGGTATCTGAAGACAAACTTGCATCAAGTTGAGGATTATATGAAGGCTGTGGTAATGAAGAACTCATAGAATTGGAAAAGAATTTCAATGATGTTATTTTTTCTTCAGAAATTGTGGCTGTATGGACTTCTTTCTTAACAGAACTCTTGTCAAATGGCGTACTAAATACAGATATAGGATATTGAACTACAAATGAATTTTTGACTAGGGTGGATGACACTCCCGGTTTTGATAATTCATAGGTGCTGTACTTGCTCCCTTCTTTCGTATTCTGTACATTAGGAGACGTATTTGGAAATGACATTTGACCAACAGATGCTACTACTTTAAAATCAGTGTTATTAAGAATAGTTTGTGTATTGGAACTGGGAGCATATTGTTTTCCTGTAACCAAGGAACTTTGGAATGTTTTGTACTTGATGTGTTTAAAACAACTGACGTTTCCTCAAAAATGGAATCTGTTTCAGAATTGGTTAGGATCGATTTAACAGATGCTGTGTCAATCATTGATATTGCACTTGTAGAAGCAATATCTGGAATCATCTCCGTTGGAGAAATCGAACTCAGAAAGATTGATGAGGACATACTTATTTTGATCGGTAATGTTTTGTCTGAACTCTTTGATGAATTTCTAAGTACCTGACTGCCTAAATTCGATGTCAAAAGCAAGGTAGTATCTGCATAGTTACTAGTAGGCTGTAACACATCTGATGACAAGGTAGAAAATGTTTTCATACTTTCAAGGCCAAGTTCTGTATCATGTTTTTCCGGTGTTTGTATCGTAACACTCGACAGTATGGAATAGTCAAAAGAGTAACTCGAAGCTAAAGTTAGTGTTGCAAATATGCCTGAAGACAAACTTGTATCAAGGTGAAAATTATGTGCAGTCTGATGAAATGAAGAACTCGTAGAGCTTGGTAGAGATGTAAATAATGTTATTCCTGTTTCAGAAACAGTGGATATATGTACTTGTTGCTTATCAGAACTGTGATCAACTGGTGAATCAAACACAGAAATAGGTTGTTGAACCACAGATGAAATTTGACTTGAGTTGACGGCAATCCTGATTTTGATGAACTGTCTAGTTTTGTTTTCTGTGTATACAATGAAAATTTGAGGATTGAACTGCTTTCTGCTGTCAATCCAGAGTAAGCAATGACTTTTGTTTGTGTAGATTTAGTATATATAGCTTTGGAGCTTTGAAATGGTGCTGTACTTATTGTTTTGTTCAAAACAACTGATGCTTCCTCTTTAAACGCATCTGCAGTAGAACTGGTTAGGTTAGTTTTACTGATGTCGTGTCAATCACTGATATGCGTCATTAGAAATACTCGGTATTATCTCAGTTGGAGAAAGCGAAACCACTGGTGATGTATATTTCGATCCCTCTGATGACATTTTCTGTACCTACCAGTAAATGGTTTGTATAACTAACGTGTTTTATTGATATGACGGTATTGAAGAATAAGTGCTTTCAACTGAAGAACCTGAAGCTGAATTCAATATTGAGAATGTATCTAAAGACAAACTTGCACCAATTTCAGGAGTATATGAAGGTTGTGGATATGATAATCTTATTGAATTTGATGATGTCACTCCTATTTCAGAAAAAAGGAATCGCTTTCATGTTTAACTGAACTCTGGTCAACTGTGTAATAAACAAAGAAGTAGAATGTTGAGACACTGATAAATATTTGACCTGAGTGGATGAGAACCCCTGAATTGATGATTTATAGATTCCATATGTGCTCTCTACCTTTGTATTCTGTTTATGAAATGAACTGTTTGAAGCAGACATATAATCAGTAGAGGTTTCTACTGTTACTCCAGTGTTACTAAGTATAGTTTGTGTCTTTGAACTAAACACATGTGTAGATGTTTCTGTTGCCATCAAGTTTTGAAATCGTTTTGTAATCAATGTTGTGTCCAAGTAAAACGCATCTGCTTTAGAAATATTTTGGTATTATTCCCAAATGCTGTGTCAACCACTGCGTCAGTAGAAACAATTGGAATTAACTCTGTTGGAGAACGCGAACTTAAGAACACTGATGAAGAAACGCCTGCTGTTGACATTTTGTCCGATGATGTTTTTAGTTCCTGACTGCCTAAATCCGGTGTCTTAAGCCCGGTTACTTTAGTATTAACACTGACAAGCTGTATTACATCCAAAGTTAATGCAGAATGTGTTTTCATACTTGCTTCAAGACTTGTTGCCGTATTCCTAACATGTTTTGTTGATATCGACGGTATTGTAGAATAGGTGCTTTCAATAGAAGGATTTGATGCTGAAGTAGACCTTCGGGAATGTATCTAGAGACAAACTTGCACCAAGTTCAGAAGTATATGAAGGTTGTGAATATGATAATCTCGTTGAGCTTGCTAGGGATTTCAATGATATTGCGCCTATTTCAGAAAAGATATCGCTTTTTTGTTTAAATGAACTCTGGTCAACTGGTGTAACAAACAAGGGAGTAGGTTGTTGAGACATAGATAAATATCTGACTTGAGTGGAAGACAATCCCTGTTTTGATGAATTATTGCTACTTTCATTGTATCATGTTCATAAAATGAAATGTTTGAATATGACATATGACCGTATGATGCTTCTACTGTTAATCCAGTGTTACTATGTACATTCTGTGTTACTGAACTAAACTGATGATGTTTTTCTTCTGTAGATGTAGTTTCAGTGCCTATCGAACTTTGAAATTGTTTTGTAAGTGATGCTGTTTCCAAAACAATTGGCGTTTCCTCGTAAAACGAACCTGCTGTAGAATCAGTTAGGGTTTGATTTACAAATGCTGTGTCAACCACTGCGCCAGTAGGAACAATTTGTATTAACTCTGATGGAGAAAATGAACTAAAGAACAATGATGAAGAAACGTCTACTGGTGATGTTTTGTCTGATCCCTTTGCTGATGTCCCTAGTTCCTTACTGCTTAAATCCGATATTTCAAGATTGGTTACCTTAGTATTAACACTAATTAACTGTATCATATCTGAAGATAGGACAGTCTGTGTTTTCATACTTCCCTCAAGTCTCGTTGCTGTCTTCGTAACGTGTTTGGTTGTCATCGACGAGAATGAAGAATCTGCACTTTCAACAGGAGAACTTGATGCTGAATTCAACCTCGGGAATGTATCTGTAGACAAACTTGCATTAAGTTCAGGAGTATATGAAGGTTGTGGATATGATGATCTCATTGAGCTTGCTATGGAGTCCAGTGATGGTTCTTCTATTTCAGAAAAGGAATCTACTTTTGTTTAACTGAAATTTTGCTTGCTGATGTAAAAAACAAAGAAGAAGGGTGTTGAGCAACAGATAAATTTTTGATTTGAGTGGAAGACAATCCCTGTTTTGATGACTTATCGTATATGCTTTCTTTCATTGTATCATATTCATGAAATGAAATGTTTGAAGATGACATATAAACGGATGATGTTTCTACTGTTACTCCAGTGTTACCATGTATAGTCTGTGTAACAGAACTGAGCATCATATATGTTGCCAGAGAGCTTTGAAATTGTTTTGTAATTGATGTTGTGTCAAAAACAATTGGCGTTTCCTCATAAAACACATCTTCTGTAGAATCAGCAAGAGTTTGATTTACAAATGCTGTGTCAATCACTGCGTCAGAAGAAACAATTTGTATTAACTCTGTAGGAGAAAATGAACTAAAGGACAATGATGAAGAAATGCCTACTGGTAATGATTTTTCTGATAACTCTGATGATGTTCTTAGTTCCTGACTGCCTAAAGCCGGTATTTCAAGAGTTGTTACCTTAGTATTAACACTAATCAACTGTATTATACCTGAAGATAAGGCAGATTGTGTTTTCATACTTCCCTCAAGTGCCATTGCTGTCTTCGTAACATGTTTGGTTGTCATCGACGGGAATGAAGTATCTGCACTTCCCAAAGAAGAAGCTGAAGCTGAATAATACCCCGGGAATGTATCTAACGAAAAACTTCCATCAATTAAAGTATTATATGGTGGTTGTTTCGATGAAGAACTCATAATACCTGTCAGGGATGTTAATGGTTTTATTGCCGATTTAAAAACGGATGATGAGTATATTTCTTGCTGTACTGAACTATGATCGGTTGGCGTAACGAACACAGAAGAAGGGTGTTGAACTGCAGATAAAGAAAATCCTGATTTTGATGATTTATCGGTATTATGTATGCCTCGTTTTGTATCCTGTGCACGAAATGAAATGTTTGAAGTAGATATATCATCAACAGATGATTTTACTGTTAATTCAGTGTATTCAAGCATGTTTTGTGAAGCTGAACTGAGTCCATACTGTTTGTTTTCTTGTGTAGATGTTGTTTTTGTAAATACAAGGCGTTTCTTCGTAAAACGCATCTGCTGTAGAATCAGTTTTGGTTTGATTCACAAATTTTGTGCCAATCATAGATACAACGTCAGTTATAAGAATCGGTTTTAATTCTGTTGTAGAAAGCGACATAACGTCGACTGGTGAAGAGACAGCGTCTGCTGGTGATGTTTTGTCTGATATCTCTGATGATGACCTTAGTATCTTACTGCTTAAACCCGATGTCTGAAGCCTGGTTACCTTTGTTATATCACTTGTTGGCTGTATTACATCTGAAGATAATACAGAATGTGTTTTCATACTTCCCTTAAGGCTCGTTGATTCAATGCTTTCAACAGAAGAACTTGAAGCTATATAGAACTTTAGGATTGTATCTGAAGACGAAATTGCATCTAGATGGGGATTATATGAAGGCTGTGTATTTGAAGAATTCATGTAACTTGATAGAGATTTTATCGGTTTTATTCCAGTTTGTAAAATGGCCGATATGTGTTCTTCTTTCCTAACAGAACTCTGGTCAACTGGCGTTACAAACACAGAAGTAGGGTGCTGAACTTCAGACATATGTTTGATTTGAGTGGATAATAAAACTGTTTTCGTTGCTATATTGGCGCTATACTTGCTGTCTTGTTTTGTATCCTGTGCATGAATTGAAATCTCTGAAGTAAACATAGAACCGGACGATGTTTCCATTGTCATTCCAGAATTTCCAAATACATTTTGTGAAACTAAACTGAGCATAGACTGTTTTTCCTGTGCAGATGATGAGTTTGTATCCAAGAGACTTTGAAGTTGTTTTGTACTTGTTGAGTCTAAAGCAACTGTTTTCTCCCGGAATATTGCATCTGCTGTAGAATTTGTTTTGGTTTGGTATATGAATGAAGACAAAGAGCTAGTAGATTTTTCTAAGGACATCAATGGTGTTTTTCCTATTTCAGAAACGTTGCCTAAGGAACCCTTTGTTGACATTCTCGGAGCAATACTGCTTAAATCTGATGTCATAAACAGAATACTATCTGTATAACTACTGCTGAGCTGTATTACCTCTGATGATAAGGAATAAGTTTTCATGCTTTCCATAAGACCCAGTGCTGTTTTTGTAACATGCCTTG
Organism: Solen grandis; assembly: GCA_021229015.1. NCBI lineage: Eukaryota > Metazoa > Mollusca > Bivalvia > Adapedonta > Solenidae > Solen > Solen grandis. Next base: position 1,646,832 of record CM037780.1, on the reverse strand, counting down.
TCGATGTTAATATCGTGATATTCGGCGGTATTGAAGTATCCAAATAAAACTTTGGGGATGTTTCAGAGGAAAAACTGTCTAGATGAGAATCATATAAAGATTGGGGATATGGAGAAGTCCTTGAGCTTGCTATGGAAATCGATGATGTAATATCTTTTTCGGAATCCACTGATGTATGTAATTCATGATCATCTGACGTTATAGAAACAGAAATATGCTTATGAAACACTGACTGACTTTTGACTTGATTGGATAAATATCCTGAAGTTGATGACTTTTCAGTGTTATATTTGCTCTCTTGTTTTGTATCCTGTGTGTAAAATGATATTTTTGAAGTTGAAATATCAACAGATGATGCTTCGCCTGTCAAATATGTGACACCTAAGATGTGAGTAACTGAACTAGACAAAGATTGTGTTTCCTGTAAAGGTCTACTTTCACTAGCCGTTAGGCTTTCAAGCTTGTTTGGACCTGTTGCCATGTCGGATAATACATCAACTGTAGAGTTTGTTCGCTTTTCAGATGTAGAATTTATCACTTGTCTCGCCTCAACAGATTCAATCGATATCAACTCAGTTTGAGAAAGAGAACTAAAGGAGACTGATGAAAACACGTCTTCTTTGACCGGTAATGTTTTGTTTAATCTCGCTGGTGACATACTTGGTATCTTACTTTCAAGATCTGATGTCACAAGCAGTATACTAGATGCATAACTACCACTCAGCGGTAGTACATCTGAGTGTATGGCAGTAGATGTTTTCATACTTTCTGCAAAGTCCATTGCTGTTTTCGTAACATGTTTTGCCGACGTTAGTATCGTGACTATTGGTGGTATTGAAGTTTTACTAGGCAATTGGCTTTGATATTGTTTTGTACTCGGTGATAATTCCAAAGTAAATGATATGTCTCCGTTAAACGCTTCTGTTGTAGAATTGGTTTTGTCAATCGTTGACATCATATCAGTAGAAACATTCGGTAATAACTCTGTTTGAGAAGGCGACACTAAGTTATCTGATGAAGATATATCTACATTTACTGATGGTTTGACTAATCCCTCTGAATACGTTATTAATGTTTTGTTAATAGCATCTGATGTATTTTTGTAAAACGAACTCATAGCAGAATTGTTTTGGTTTACTTTTACAGATGTCGTGTCTGTATGACCATACACAGTTGAGTAGATTTTCATGTGTTCTGCAAGGCTCATTGCTGTTTATGTTAACACTTTTTGCCGATCTTGTGGTAGTTGATGGAATTGACGATTCTCTGCTTACAGCAGAATATTGTAAACCTGCAGGTATATTTTGGAATGTGTTGGAAGATAGACTTGAATCAAACTGAGTATGATATAAATGTTCCTGGTATAAAGAACTGGAAGAGCTTCCTAGAGTTATCACTGACGTTACTCCTAACACAGAAAGGGTGGATGTACTTGCATCTTGTTCACCTGCACTGTCAACTGATGATGCAACAAACACCGAAAACTTTGGTTCAATAGTTAAACTCATTACATCTGATGACGTTTCTGAAACACGAAGCTTTACTTCGCCAATTCTGCTATTTTGCTTTGTAAGTGGTTTACTACTTGAAACCTTAGAACTTGGCATATTACTTAATGTCGTCGAAATCGTTTCACTTAGCACAACATGTGTGACTGAATCAAACACACTTTGGGTTTTCTGTGTCGATGTTGTATGTCTATCAATGGAGGCATCTGTTAGTTTTTGACTTGAGTCTGTGTCAGAACTACTCGATGCATTTGCTGTAGAACCCATTGTAGTCTGCATAATTGTTGATTCCCCATTCACTACTGTTTCAGTATCCACTTCTGAATTATTTCCTGAAAGTTTCAAGTAGCCCGTAGACACAACTTGGTCAACAACTGATGACGCTATTTCAGATTTGTTAAAAGTAATGCTCGGCATGTGACTAACTAAATCCGATGACATGACCATGACAGGATCTGTATAAATACTATTTATTTGACTTATACCTGAAGCTGAAGAATATGTGCTCATACTTCCTTCAAGGCTTTGTGCCGTGTTCATGGTATCTTCTGCATACGTTGGTATCAAATTAATTAAAGATTCCTTGCTTTTTGAAAATGATGAAGATATTCGGAATGTGCTTGAAGACATGATTGCACCAACAGGAGTACCACCAGAATGTGTCTGATTTACCTGTGTTGTCGTTCCTATATTTTGAGTCTCATCTACGCCATGTTTGCTGCCTTGTTGTGTGTCTGTTTCGTAGATTGATGTCTTTGAACTTGATATATGTCCTGTTGCCGATACAACCGTCAAAACAGTATCACTATTTGTATCTTGTATCGATGTAACCAAAGAGCTTTGCATATGTTTTGAATTTGCTGCTATCTCTAAACTTAGAGCAGTGTTTTTCTGTGGTATACACTTGTGAAAGAACTAGATCTTTGTATAGCAGATGCTGCGCCAATATCTGATATTGCACTTTGAAATACACTAGATGTTATTTTCGTTTGGATCGTTGAATTTGAAATTAATAATGAAGGTACACCTTGATTTGCTGATACAGTTTTGGCAACATTCTCAGTATTCGTTGACAAAGTTTCTAGGAAAAGACTTTCTAAGTTGGATGTGACGTACAGATTATCATCTGTAAAATAATTACTTTTCTGAATTACACCTGAAGATGAAGTGAGATATGTTTTCATGCTTCCCTCTAACGTCAGTGTTGTGCTTTTGGATTCTTTTGCCAATTCTGAAATAATTGCATTCGAGTGCATTACAGAATTAGTGCTATGAAATTTCTCTATTGAAAAGCTTGTGGACAACAGGTTAGAAGATGCCAAACTGGTAACACTATCATGGTTGTAAGAGCTGCTTGTAAGTGTTGGTTTAGGTGGTACTAACGTAATATTTTTCGAATCTTATCGTTCCTTGTAAAAGTGTACTACTGTCTCTTCCTTGAAACAGATGGTCATTCTGCGTTTCTGAAGCTTGATTCGTGGAATGTGTATACAGTGTGAAATTATTTTCGTTTGACGTAATATGTATCTTTATCACAGCTGATGGTTGTTGACTATATTCGCTATCAACTGAAATGTCTGGCTTTGAAACATCTGAAACAGCACTAAATACAGAGCTTGTCATTGATTTCCATACAGTTTCAGTATCTAATAATTCCTGTTGTTTTGATGAAGTTTGTAGCGAAACCTGCTGTTCATCTGTTATAGATTTCTCCTTTGTGTATTCTGTTGTTTGACTCCCTCTATTTGTATCATGAATTGTTGAGATGTTTGTGCCGATCAAAGAAAAATTATGCTTACTTTGGTCTACAGTATTCGTCATGTTTGAAGAAATGGTTGGAGGTATAGCTGATGAACCACGAGTACTTGAATAATCATCAGAAACTGATGAGTTGGAAACACTTAATTCAGTGACACTGGATGTTGAATTTATATATGTATCAGATGCTTCAATATGCGTTCCTGGACTCTTTTCTTTCGGTAAGAATGACAGAGCCTCCGAACCTTCGGACGTCGTTGACAATGTCGATGAAGTGGTGCCTTTTGTTGAAAAAATGTCAGAGGACATTACACTTTGAATTGATAACTGAATCGTGCTGCTTTCAGAGGAAGACGAATGTATGCCTGCAGATCCAAATATATCACCATGGCTAAAAATGTTAACAACACTCTCTAACATCAATGTTTTTGATGAAATACCTTCTACACTTTCATAAAAAGACTCAGTAGCTATATCATTTGGCGATGTCAGCATTTTTCTATCAGCAGAGGACTTCACTGTCATATCTGTTTGCCATGACGTTAGTCCATATCCTGGCATATCTGCCTCTTTTGATTGTACTTGGTTGCTCGACAACTCCATTTCATCAGGGATATGATGTCCTTCAGTAAGCAATGGTGATGTGTCAGATTCACCAAAAATAACAGATGACAAGTAGGAAATTCGGACTGAACTCTTTGTGATATATTCATAGTTTTCACTGTCTGTAGTCGAGGTTATATGTTCTATTCTTTCAAGCAGATAAGAGCTATCATTCGATACTTTTTTCTGTGCCTGTGGTGATAATGATGATGTCAAAGATTTAACTGTTGTTGTAGTGCTTTCAGTTGTTTCCCCTGCACTTGTTGATATGTCACTTGCACCAACACCACTATCATCAGTATCAACTAAATGATTTGATTCTTCCAATGTTGATTTAGACTTGCTATCAGAAGCAACAGATTGAACTACATTCACTGATGACATTGGTGACTTTGATAAACTATGAAATGACACAGGAATGGTTTTAGTTATCACATCAGCGAGAGAGTCACTTTGAGTGTTTCTCTCTTCGTCTAAATAGTTTTTATTGAGATCTGATTTTGACATACTTTTTACTGTCCTTGCAGTATTTGAAGATATGTGGCTACTTGCGTCATCAGTAGCAAGAAACACAAACATTTTACTCTGTCCGAATGTTTCGTCTGTTGGGTTAATGGGCGATTCTTTAATCGGCCCTGAGCTAACTATCACATGGGGTGTTTTTGAATGGAATGACAGGCCTGCGTTGGAGGTAAATATTGCACTATGTATCACAGACACAGCTTGAGTGTTCTTAACGTTAACAGTTTGCATAGTATCTGGAATATTCATGTACGGTAAATATTCGCTTGAGTGTAAATTAATACTGGATTTGCTAAAACGTTGCGCAATAGGCACAGGTGTTACTTGTTCAATAGTGGACGATGATGTTGGATCAATAACACCTTCTGTCGCAGAAGCACACATCACTGACGATATATAAAAGTAGATAGTTAAATATAAATGTATATCATTTGAGATCTTTGAAGTCTTTTTAGGAAGACAGTTTATATGGCACAAGAAAAATATTAGTATGACTATAGAGAAAATGTCACAAAATGATATGGCAGACTGATTTAAAAGGAACATGTTTTCCTGCTGCTCATTAAGTAAAGTCCACAGCTGCAATGGTATATCATTTAAGGCACTGGAATAAATAAACATTATTTTAGACCGATGACTCTCTTCATACACAGAAATTGAAGTCTTTGGGTTATCAAATATTGATAGGGATTTGAAACACTTAAAATTGGTCTCAAAATTTGCTATAGAACAGTATATATGTACAATTATATTAAATGATTTATGTGAAGTACATATATTTCTCATTAAAAGTACTTCATTTGGAACTGAAATATTCAAAATATTCCCACTATCTCTTTCATCTCTACACATTCCTCTGGAACTGCAACTAATGCACTTATCTTGATATTGCCAAGTGTCTGTTGGTGAAGGAGATGTCACTGGACGACCGTCTGTTTTTATTCTGAACATCTTCTTGGGATAAACCCAACGTTGGATATCTGAAACAATACATGAACATGTATATACATGAGGAAATGGTGAAAAAGTTAAAGCATGACCAATTACTGATAAACCCTTACCATATGAAGAGGGCGCCGTGGTCCAGTGGTAACGTACCTGACTGCGGACTGAAGGACGTATGTTCGAACCCCGTTAGGGATAAAAAAAAATCCATGCCCTTATAGGGCGAAAAGTACTGGTCCAACCCTAGAACCACCGAGAACTTGATTCCCAATCAACTTTAAATAAATAAGTTTGAAACTTTCACATGAAAGCAATAAGGCATGCATAAAAAGACACGTGTATTCTAAATCTCAAGTTACTGGCAATTTGGTTAGGGTTTTTGTGTGTGTTCTGTTATCACCCATGCCGCTGAGATTGAAAGATTCTTAGAGTGATGATAACGTTTAGACTGCACTAGATTTAAAATAATCTAACATCGTGTACATAACTGTAAGGATTAAGAGTCAATAGTAAACCTCTCTGTCTCTCTCCCTCTGCGATTACTTTGAAAACTGGCACACTTACTTAACGATGTATATCTCGATTACCCTTCCCACTTTCTTAAAATTAATAAACTTTGGGTATAGCTTAATGTCAAGAATATTTGGGAGGTTTTTTTTTTTTTCAAGAACGACAAATATGTACATTGGTATACATGTAGGTATATCAATAATTTCATAAATTTAAATATCACTGACATAACAATACAATTGATGAATAAGATAATCATTATCAGCTTAAGATTTAATTTCCTGTTAGTACATGTCTATTGAAGTATGTCGTCTTCAGTATTCACTCCTCATTTCTTGTACATATTAAAGAAAATGATTTTATTTTGTGGGTAATGAGAAACCAATAAACACGGGATCCTGACATGTCTTAGGCGCATATTTCTGTGATAAGGAATCCGAAATTGAGATAATAAATTCCTCTTAAGATTATGATGACCCCAGAAGGTCTTAAATAAAAAGGTAGATTTTCCCGGGGGGAAATAAATCAATAAACAATAAAAAGTATTTCGGCAAAACTTGCCTTTGTCAGGGAAAAAAAACGTGAAATTTTAACGTCTCTACATTGTAAACGTTTGTATAGCCGTTATATTCACAATGTGGCGGTTATACAAACGTTTACAATGTAGTGGCTTTAAATTCATGTTTTTTCCTTGTGCCGAAATATGGATTAAGAGGGTCTTTAATTGTCCTAAGAAGGTTCTATTTTAGTATGATACTAATGTTATATTTAATTCCTTTCTCGAGATATTTTTCGTGAATGAATAATCAGTACATCATATTTGTTTCCATACTTTTGTTATAATTTGATGATATATTATGTCAGCCTTTACTTATATTTTCAAAATAACACATGGTGTAATTAAATATATACTAATGTACACATTATCATATTTTTATATGTAAATAATATATATTACATATAATATTAATCTCGATAGAGGAACACAGTGAAGTCGATATTATAACCATTTACCTCATGAATATTCGTGTGCATATTTATAACTTAATGAATATTAATGGACTGAACATTTTATTGCATATGAAATAATGGATTTTTCCTGGCTACACCAGACAGTGCAGAAACTGAGCTACAGTATTGTATGAGCAAACAGAGGAGACCCTAATCCTACAGGAGCTGTCTGATCTGGGTCTGCTCTGTTTACCAATGTGTCAAAATGATGCAAGAATAAACAATTAACCTAGGCCTAATGGATCTAGGATCAATATTAAGTCTTAAACTACTTACTTAAGCTTTAAATTTCAGTTTAGCGATTATACGGTAATAGCTATTTAGATTTTTGATGATACATGTGATATTGGAATATTCAAGTATTTACAGAAAAAAAAATATTTTCCCCAAATGCAGACAGAATACTGTCAATGGCACTGAGAACCCAAAATAAAGCAAAAAAACAACAACAACATTTTCTTATCTGTCAAGGTTAACTTATTATGGGATTGAGAAAGTCTCAAACTAGGAAGTGATAAAGGGTTCAGACCTTCAGACTATTTATCAAAGAGATATGTTTTTAATTATTTAAGACGCTGCATTTTCTCAACTTTTACATCTGCTTGAAATACCGATCAATTTACCGTGGCGCGTGTGGCAATTAAGTAAGGTAATATCAACTTCTGTTAAGTATGAAAGTTCACACCGACATGTAAACACAGATGTGAACTTATAAACATTGCAAGATTGGCGTCTGACACGGTGGTGCGGTAGGGACCTGGAGAGACAGGTTTGGAACTTGGAGGTCGCTAGCTAAAGTATGCGTGAATATACGCCATCTTTTTAATTAGTATTTCTAAGCCAGGTGAGGAATCGATACTGAAGTAATAATGGTAGCGTTAGCAGGGTGACCCCCCCCCCACACACACACACTTTTTTTTTTTTTTGGGGGGGGGGGGGGTACGTTCCACCGACAGAATTTAGTCATTTGAAGAGTTTGTTTACATGAGAGAGAAACAGTTTTGCCACACTGTGGTTTCACGGCATAGACAAAAACGGCATGGTACCACAATCGTAACATATAGTATTCTGACACCATGCCAACCTGTCCTGGAACTACCCTGTATTTATCAAAGACCAGTATAATTTTAACGTAAGTATATGGGGTCGGAGATCAAATCCACGCCCTTCCTTTTGGCATGGGTTTAATTTCATACCGATGGTATTCAGTCATTTACATGGGGACATGTTTAGTGCTCGAAAACCCCATAAATGTTGACAATCAAATACACGGAACATAAACAAGTGCTATTTTAACGACTTTGGTTTGTCGCAGCCAAGAATCGAACCCCATGATCTGCCAGTTACGGGGCGGACGCCCTAACCTCTGGTCCACCGGTCCGGTCATTATAGGACGGCATATATGAGTTAATTAAATGTCTTACATACCAGTTTCAATTTATTTATTTTTTCATATAAACCGGTAATTTTATATCTTAAATATAGGAACAGACAAAAAATTAAAAACGTATACTATATAAATTTAGTTCGGTTTATATATGGTATGTATATATGTTTTGTTGCTGGTCACTGCGACAGAATTTCGGGAATGTAGCGACCTTCAGCTAATTACAGGTGGAGGAAGATCCCAGAGTTCACTGAGGTAGAACCACAGACCTACCGCAATCCTATATATGTTTGTCTGTCTGTATGTACAGTGTACACGCATACATATGGAACTTGTTTGATCTATGCATACATCAAGCATATGATGATTCCCACTAATTTATCAGGTCACAATGAGTTTATTATAAGCGAAGTTTTCTATATGTGATTGTACAGTCAAACTTGTCTTAAGCGGTCAGTCAAGGGGACAATAGAAAATGACCGCTTAACAGGGATGGCCGATAGATGAAGTTAGAAAATATACCAAAATGCTAGTTTGTAATATTTAATAACCGTTAAATGCATGTTGACCGCCCCCTTTAAATCCGCCCATGCATACATTTTAAGTCTTTTAGACAGCATGAAATAAACTGAGATGATTACAAAGTCAGAAATCTCGCATTACAATTGTGTCAATTAATCACTATATACAGCTGTGGGATGATAGCCCAGCGTGTTTTTCCTCAATGCATAAGTCTGTTGTCATGATAATGATTGGCATATTCCAAACCCACCTACACGTGTACAGTTTAAAACTGCCCCACCCATATCTATAAATGAAAAAAGGGGAAAAAAGGAGAAGAAAAAAAAAACACGATAGTTATACTGTATTTTTATGTTGGAAGTTTTGGATTAGTGACATAAATGTTAGCTTGCATATTGCATATTGTATACTTTAATTGAGAGAGTGAGAGAAAGAGAAAGAGAGAGAGGAAGGGGGGGGGGGGGTCAAGTAATTTAATAACTTACAGTTGGATTTTAAAACAAAAACATATATAAAATCATTTTACAAAAATATCTACAAATTAGTTTAGTGTATCCCTTTATCTCATATTGACTCATTTCGATTCAAACAGATCAGACCCTGTTCAGACAGGAGCAATCTGATCAGGGTCTCCTCTGTTTGCTTATGCCATATTGTAACTTAGATTTTACACAGTCTGCAGGGCAAAGAAAAATCCATTCTTACATAAAACATTTGACTTGACTTCACCTGACTATTTGAGTTTACCGTCGCTTCGACAGTATTTCAGTCATATAGCGACGTCCAGCTAATTACAGGTGGAGGAAGACCCCGAATGCACGGAGGCATCCGGGTAGAACCACCGACCTACCGCAAGCCAGCTGGAAGGCTTCCTCAAATGAAAATCCGAATGACCCTGCCGGGATTCGAACCAACGCGGTGAGGGGCTGAGTGAGTGTTAACATAAATCATTTAAAGTTCAGTCAATTAATATTCCTCAAGTTTTAAATTGGTTCATAAATACTCACATGAATACTCACGAGGTAAAGGGTTAAACAGTGGCACAGCGGTACAATTGGGATCCCAAAGTTGTAGGTTCAACCCCCCCCCCCCCCCCCCCCCAAAAATTTAAATACATGAATATACTATGGCTGCAATCTGAATGTCTATGTGAACTATATGATGTCAATGAGGTGAAAGTAATGTATTTTACATGAGATTCATAACTTCCCCATACCTTAAAAAATAAAGTTAGAGACATGGAATATTTAAGATATGCCTAAAGTGTTTATTATCAATGTAAACGATGTAAATGCCTGATACAATCTGATAAAACCTGCTTGTGAATAGATTTTATCATTTGTAAGTATAAAAATCGGTAAAAAAATATGCATAATGTGAGGTTGATAAATTAATGAGACAAAATATGAACTTACCGGTTGTGAATTGTATTTCCATTTGCATAAGAGCAATAAGTATATAAAGAATAAACATAGTGAGTTAGATTAAGTCACTTTTCCATGCACATTATTTTTTCTATCATTTCAATACAAACTCCGCATTTTTTCCACATTACATCCGTCAAACGTTTTAGCGAATAAATAAATAAGTGTATAGTTTGTCTCGAAACCCGGCTGTTGATTATTTCACGGTCTTTGATTGAAGTGCCCTTTGATTTCTATCGCATGTTTCTGTCGGAATCATGGCGGTCACTTAAAATAATCACTTCCGAACCCTCTTGCTGCGGCCATGATATGCCCTGTAATTATTCCAATTGCTTCCCAACGTCTCGGACTACAAAACCTGCATCAGACGACAAACATCTGCATTCGGAACTCGCGGTGTTTATCGTAAAAATCAAAAGAAAAGTTACTCGTTGAAGTGTGGGGAACAAAATCTATTGAAGTTCTCCTAAGAAAAAATTATATTAATTTTATAAATCTTGCACGTGAGGATAACAGACGATAAAAACAATGTGATATCAACTAGTCTACAGGTAACAGATGCTCACGTGTTTACCGGAAGGTATCGCCCAATCCATAAAATCCCTGGTAGGGAGTTTTCCATGACCCTTTCAAGGCTGGGTGGGGTAAAGTCTAAAAATCAAAGAGTTTGAGGCAAAATACTCTCATCGTTAGCTAAAAGTGTTTCGGGCTCTCTTATTTTATCTTCATTGAGCAATAAATAGAGCTTTGATAAACTAACGCAGAATGATAAACTCAATAAAACGAAGTACTTTAAGTGTTTTTGTTTACCCTATTTTCAGATACTGGAGAAAGATTCATGACAGAAATGGTATTAAAGTAGGGATAAAAAACGAGGGCGTAGTGTGCGGAATTGACCCACCCGATCCATTTTAATATTTCTTCCTTTACAATCTCTCTCTCGTTACAAAAGTATAATTTTTCCAGCTGGCTTGCGGTAGGTCGATGGTTCTACCCGGATGTCACCGTGCATCGGGGTCTTCCTCCACTTGTAATTAGCTGGACAAGGCGAATACTGTCGAGACGACGGTAAACTCAAATAGTCAAGTCAAGTCAAGTCATTAGTTTAATTTTAAACTTAAATGTATTTATTTTACGCCGATTTGGAAACATGTTCATACATTTTATACTAATTCCTCTCAACGGTTCCTGGGATGGACAAGTACTTTGAGCCTGTGATTGTCATTGACCATTGTGTACAATATGAACACACATTCTCCTTATATTTATATATAATGTCCACAATGTGCAACCTGGTAACATATTTTACTTGACATATCTAGATAAGCACCAAAACCCATCGTCCACCTTTATTACCACCGATTCAAGTCAAATATTTAACATTCGCTTAAATACTGATTTCATGAGGTTTTGCTACTATCTTATAAATGCATTAAATTTGTTATAAAATCATTTCTTTCATATCATTTATTGGGTTTAACGTCCCGACGACTGTATTTAAGTCATTTTCGGTCAGATATAGTGCTGCCACACTGCAGTATCACGCCGTTGGCATTTGGCATGATACTACACCCGGTTACATTATCCTGACGCCTGGCCTGCCATTCCTGCAACAGAATATATACTGAATTCTAAGCTAAACCAGTACCGGTTTTTCTGACTTTGGTCAGTCGCGGCCGGGGATCGAACCCACAACCTCCCGATTCCGGGGCGGACGTTCTAACCACACAGCCACAGGGGCCGCTTTCTGTCATTCCAAATAATATGATAACATTCCATGATAGTATTTATTCAATTATGTTATGAATTCTGCATACTTTACAAATAGTTAATTTCTTCGGTGGTAATAAACTTTGTTCTTTACTGATGTTGTTTCTTTTTTGTTGTTTGTTCTTTACTGATGTTGTTTCTTTTTTGTTGTCAGCTATATAACACCAGAATTAACGACCACGTGACGTGTAACAGATTGATCTCTCGACATAAGTGTGTGTGTGTGTTAAACAATAAAGCTAGGAGATCACCATTGTTTCATTTCTTGAAAAAAAAAGGACTATTAAAGTGTTTAAGGAAAATTTAAATGCAAAAAGTGAAAACGGAAAGTGTTTATAGTATATAATTTAACTTCCTTATAGCACATTTACTTACTATTTACTCAACTTTGTCGTCGCTAGATCTATACAAAAGTCACGCCTAGTTCAAGTGGTCACATACAAGTGTGAACATATTCAAAAATTACTCTGAACGAGTTCGTATTCTACTAACAATACTTAGCGTTAAGTGATACTCATATTTTAAGATCATGTATGTAGAGATGCACCCTATTAATCCAGTTTTACGAATTATTCAAATACATGACTAAGCTGATATGAATTCTTACCTTAATGATTATTTCGAGGGGTGAAAGCGAAACTATGCTATGTGCATATAAATATATAAGCACTTAGCATAGTTTCGCTCTCACCCCTCGATTTATGACTTGTCCAAGGTCATGGAATGAGGTTTCAGGCTAGCAGAATTCGTATGGGTGAAGAGAAAAACTAAACAAAACACAAAACATTGCTTGAAATGCCAAAAGCAAAAAGTTTAATAGGTCTTTGATAACATAAAATAAAAACGTTCTAACACAATTTCTCTGAAAATATATCCAGGGGGGTGGAGGGGTCTGCCAGACGCCGTCCACAATCTTAATTAGAGAAACACATGTGATAAAATTCACCCTTAAATATTAAGATATTACTTAGCTTTGAGTATTGTTCGTGGTGTTCGAGCCAGGTAATTTATAGACGGAAAATAAGAGAACAGGACAGACGGATAGATCTAGTTGGTAGCCCCTCTGGATCCGCGCATGTTAATATATGCATGTTTATATGGACCCAAACATATTGCATGATTCAAGATTAAGCTATAAATAAGTATTTGTATGTATGAGCCCGCGTGACCCTGGTCACAATACTAATCAATATGGGAAATGTAGTTCATACAAAAGACTGGCATCTGTTTCTGCCATTATACACGAATGTATCTGTTGGAACGAACAGCCAGTTCGATACATGTGTAATACATTTATATGTTTATAAGTACATGTACGCATGTATGCAGTTTATTTATAGAAATGTAAGAGACATGGGACTTACAGTCGGACCAGAGTGTAACAGATGCCACTATGGCTTTCCATATGTGACAAAACCCCGTGTTCTCGAAAATACTTGAGTATGATCTCATGCTCAAATTTGAGAAACAAACTCAAATCCCTATTGAAACTAATGGGCATTATTTGAGTATAAGTATCATTTTCATTTTCGGGAACATGGGACCAGGCTTGAATTCCAATTACTTTACTTAGGGTAATACTTATATACAGTACAGCTCCATTATAACGCTATATACTTTGGGTCGCATTAAATTGGACAGCATTATAACTCTGCATACAGCAAACATATAACAACGTACAGATTGGATTTCACGTTAAAAAGGGAGCGCGTTATAATGAATCGGACCGCATTTCCCAATTAATTCTTATTCTTCAGAAACATTATTAATTGGTAAGGTGGCGGTTTATTTCTTGAATATTTTGTAAAACAATATTACCAAAACATATTGCAGCCAACTGGGACAAAGAACTTTTTTTATTTTTTTTAAATGTTTTGTGTTTGTTTGGGTTAATACGCCCCACCGACATTATTTCAGTCATTAGGGACATTGTCTGAATGAGATACTTAGTGAAGCCTCACTTTGACATAAAGCCGTAGTCAAGTGACATGATACCGCATCCAGTCACATCATATTGACACCAGACCAACAAGTCCTTGAGTTACACTTATACACTTGTACGTTTTTTATATTACTTGTTCGTGTCTAAGAAACGAAAAAGACCATCTAGCAAAGGAGAAATTCCAGTGCTATTTTCACCAAATTTTGTATGTCGCAATCGGGGATCGAACCCACGACCTCTCGGTAACGGCGAGAGTTCAGACCAGTCCGCTACCGGTTTTATTTATTGTAAATATGCTGTTTACCATGACATCGTATATAAAGTGGGTAACTATGTTCACTGTGATTTGTAACCACAACCGCAGAATTAACCAAACGTGACCCCTATATGTAACCTTTGTCTGTTTTCTGCGCATGTCAAGTCAACAGCCTCCCGTGACTGCACTTGACTTCACTACACACGTTTCATTGGAGGTCATCAATTAGCAAATTTCCTCATCACGAAAAGTTGTGTAAATAATGTGCAAGCAAACCCTTATTTTATATATCTATAAAAATTTCCGGGTTTAACAGCTGCTAAAATTAAATGGTTTGCTGACAAATCAGCGTCATGGTTATCCATCTGTCATTAATTATAATCATGGTCCTTCAAATGCTTGAAAAGAATTTAGTGCAGATACAAGCATTCATTGACTTGAAGTTAAAGGATATTTTGCTCTAAGACTAAAAGACCTAAGTGTATAAGATCTTTCAATTCCTTCGATCACTTGGTCACAATTTAATGATGGATGGATTACCTCAAGTGGGCATGAAAACACAGGCACGTTTTAAATGCTAGCAAAACAGCTAAATCAACAGAAACCAAAATTACGAAATTATTAATCAGATCCCATTGGAATCCGCGAACATGAGATTCTTGAATGTTTATCATGATATGAAATCTTAGGAAATTAATTACCGACTTCTTAATATAACTTTCCTGACAGAAAAATTAAAAGCGCTTGTATTTAAAGAAAATGAAACATCTGAAAAAGATATCTTGTTACTACAATCGCTTTATCTCTGACTCAGAATCAAGCATTTAGGAAATTTCGCGGAATCGTTAGTCGTTAGATTCAAACTATCGTGAGATTTCAATGTCCGGAAGTATGAATTGCGCATGTATTCTGTACCGGGAACAAATGTTATATTTATGATTTTATCATTATTGAGTTTAAAATACTTCAAGATACGCACGCTTCATTCGTTTTTTCTGGTAGAATTACTTTATCAGAGTCTGCGCCATGAAATTTGACATGTTCATGATATATTTTCATTCAGCAGTAATCAGAAGCAATAAATCTTATGTTTATACCAGGGCTTGACGGAGACAAACAATTAATTGTGTTAGCTTGAAAGATAAAACTATTGATATATAAAATATACGGAGATTAACGACAATGTTCAAGTGGAAACAAACTAGTAACCATGACAATAAATGTAAATACATAGCATGTTCTTGCATGTTTTAAAGGCAGGTATAGGGTGAGGATGCTTTATCAAAAATGATAAAATATTTAATGAAACTGCTCCATTATTGATACAAGTGGAATTAAGAAACATCAAAATGTTGACAAGGCTGTGAATTTAATGTCAAGATGCGGGAATTTTTATCTGACAAGAAGGTTTAGTATATTACATTTTGGAGTGAATAGCATTAATCACAACCGTCCCAGGGGACCGAGTGGTTAGAGCATTCCCCCGGGAGCAGGAGGTCGTGGGTTTGATTACCGACCGCGACATAACAAAATTGTTAAAAATGATGCCTGGTGCTTAGCCTATAAGTTTAGTTCCAGGACTGGTTGGCCTGGTGTCAGGATAATGTGACTGGGTGTGATATCATGCCACATGTCTACGGCGTGATACTGCAGTGTGGCAGCACTATATCTGTCTCAAGTAGACACCGTCTCAAATGACTGACTGTTGGACGTTAAACCCAACAAAAAAAACATTAATCACTAATTCAGAAGTTATTACCAATATGTAGTAAAACCTGGCATTTGTATAATTGCTTTGTCTTACTTTATTTTTAGATATCGATGAAGTAATTAATTAAAATTGAATTAAAGTAATTAAAATAAAAGTATTTAGAATTGCCTTTGTATTTTTACACTCCCGCTTCAAAGCAGTGGGAGCTATATAGCAATTCCGCTACGTCACATCCGGTCCCATCCCGTCCTACATGAAGACAAGGTGGGATTCGGGGGTATTAATTACCTTTAGTGATAGTTCTATGGTTTGGTTTGTGTTAAAAATGCAGTGCTTAAAATGACGCATAAACAAGCCTTTGGCCTGATGATTAAAATACTCCCAACATACATGTATATGTATATTAAATGAGTGCACGAGCTGGCTGTTGTGTTAATAATTGCTTTAACATATCTGATTTTCGTTCCGCGTGGCAGCGAACATATTTTCAACATGATTCTTGGCATATCTGAAATGATTTTAAAACCGTGAAACAACGGGTTTAAGTTGAAAGTTATAAATCACTTCCGGAAACAATTTGTTTTGATATAGACTGATGCTTGTCTGATAAGCCCGTGTATGACATGATAACGCGAGAGATCGCGAGAACAGGATCACCGAAACATTCGCTGCCAGGCGACAGTTTGTGGGTTCCATCTGCAAGTTTCATGCTTTAAGGAAATATTAGACTTGGAATAGCTTACGTTCTGCGTTCGAAAGCATAGCCATAAAACTAAGAAGTGTTTTGTAGCAGAAAACATTTTAGGGATGATACGTTGATTTAACTTGTATAAGCGGTCAATCTGCATTTAACGGTCAGTTTCAACATTACAAAACTAGCATTGTGTTATATGCTTAACCTTCATTTAGCGACTACCTCTATTCAATGGTCACTTTCTCTTGTTCCATCGGCTGACCGCTAGAGACAGGTTTGACTGTAAATAATCTTATATAATCGTGTAAAAATGTATTTTAACAGCGCGGGTAATATTAAAAGATAATGATGCTTTAACTGATTTTAAGTGAGAAAAATAATTTCACTTTAAAACAAAAAGTATACATTTGTACCAAGAAGGTTTCATGGTAATATGGCAAATAATTTGAGTTTAAACTTATTTATTTTACGTCGAAACAACTTATACTTATCCCTCTCGACGGTTCCTGGGTTGGACCAGTACTTTGCGCCTGGGAAGGTCATGAATAATTCTTGCCTCAACCCACAACCTTCGGATCCATAATCGGATACGTTACCACTGGACCACGGCGCCCTCAAGTGGCAAATAATCGTTTGGGTGTTGTTTTTTTGTTTGTTTGTTTGTTGTTGTTTTTGTTTTATTATTGTTGTTTTTTTGTGTGTTTTTTTTTTTTTCGTTTTTTTCTTCCTTTTTTTCAACTCTCTGCCTGTCTCTCTTTCATGGAGAAGGACCGAAATCTGTACAGGACAGAGTGTGGCCCGTAGCGCCGAGAAGCGCATTTCTATGAAATGATGGATAATTTTTGGCGATTCTCAAACTTGAAACATGTAGACACCGCAAAATAAGCATGAGGAATTGGAAGCTTTCATGCTTTCCTTTGTTGGAGAAATAGATTATACTCAAGAACCATGAGAAACTATAACTTTGCTCGGTTGTTTAATGTCTTTTGTCTTGGGGCCAATTGATATTTACATATTAGATTGGCACTGTAAAATATTCCATATAATGTTCTGAAATAACAAAGGATTACGTCACAAAAATGTTATTAACTGCAATTACTTTCAATATATCTTTTTTTAAAAATAACATTGATGTATCAATGGACGGGATAGACATTTTCCCAAGCAGCGAAAGCTTCAAGGTTGCGGTCCTGATGCGCTAGAAAGCCCTATCACTGGCAGTAGATACCCCGGGGATCATATCTTGATACGCTGAAATAATACACGATATGGTAAACAATTATTTCATGAATGTTTAAATGACGCGGAATTTTACTACAGAGAAAAATGTTTGCGAAGATATTAGACAGATGGTGAAATATTGTCTGCCATTGTTTGCATAGGCATGTGGGAGTTTATTTTCACATGTCTTGAATGAAAATAGACTCCACAAAATTTCCTTTCCTTTAAAAGTACTATTCTTATACTTTAATAGACAACTGTATTATCTTAAGATAATGCGTCTCAAAAATATTTATGTTTGTTTGTTTGTTGGGTTCCACCGCCAGTATTTCATTCATTTGGAAACAATGTTTACTTGAGACAGATATAGAGCTGCCACACTGCAGTATCACGCCGTAGACATTTGGCATGCTACCACACCCAGTCACATTATCCTGACACCGGGCCAACCAGTCCTGCAACTACCCGTATATGCTGAGCGCCAAGCAAGGGAGCTATATCAGAACCATTTTTTACGACTTTGGTATGTCGCGGCCGGGGATCCAAAACATTCATATTTAGTATAAATTCATTTTCTTGATAATAAGGCCGTGTGTTTGAACTGCTGATTCAACTCATGGCGCACAAATGACAAGTCACAATTTCATTTACACTTAAAACTGGAAATGCAACTCTATATTTTACAAAAGAATATAGAAATTCCTTCAGTGAATGTATATTTTTTAAATATAAATGGTGTTATTAGTTATTCTTTAAAATAAAATTGCATTGTTTTTAATCTAAAAATTGAAATTGGTATGTAAAGAAATGTTTTGAAATTTCAAGCAGTTTGGACAAGTATTACATGTGATATGGCCATTTAAATTTCAAGACAAATAGAAAACATAGTAAAAAGGAAAATACATGTAACTTTTTTCGTTTACTGTATTTGCGGTCATCTGCATTAAGCGGCCAAGCCGCATTTAGCGGTCAGTTTTAATATGACTATGGTGTATGTTTAACCTTAATTTAGCAGCCATCCCTGTTAAGCGGTCACATTCTGTTGTTCCCTTGCCTGACCGCTTAAGACAGGTTTGACTGTATATTCATTAATTTTATTAACAAAATATCTTTATATAAATTCCAGGTGTGGAGCCACTTTCTATCTCTAAGCTTATCATCTCTGTAAATTAAGACCGGATCTGGTTGCACGGATTTTTCATGATTTTGCGAGAAAGCTTTTCATCTGGTTCGCGGTTGATAGATGCCTGTCTTTTCTGGACGTCGCTTTATGACTAAAACATTTGTCAAAGCGAAGGAAATAAGAAAACATGTATTGTGTATTAACCGGCCTTTCCTTCATATATACCCTTTTTTACACATTGGCATACACAGTCTGATCAGGTCTCCTCTGTTTGCTTATACAATATTGTAGCTCAGATTCTACACAGTCTGCAGAGCAAAGAAAAACAACGGTTTCAGAAACCATTTAAAGTTCAATAAATTAATTTAATTAATCATAAATTGTTCATGAATACATGGGATATCAGGCTCGAATTCCACCAAACAAAACTTAGCGCTAAGTAATACTTCAATTCTTAAACTAGGTACATACACATTCCATCATTACTATTTCATTAAATATTTAAGTACATGTTTTAGCTGAAATGAATTATTACATTAGTACTAACAAAAATGATAAGAAATGAAATATTTGGGTATTTTTATTATAGAAACAAGACTAATGAAATTCGTTCTTAAGTATTTAAGTTTTACTAAGTGCTAAGAATTGTTGATGGAATTCGACCTAGGCCTTAAAGCACATACATAAGATATGAGAAAGTGGAATATTGGGATATGTAATGAACGAATTATTTTCCACAAGAATAAATACACATGGTAGTGACATCATCAAACAAATATTACCCAATATACACATGTATGTGTGTTTTCCTCGGGCTTAATGTCTTACCAACATTATTTTCACTGCGCAATATCCACCGTGGACAAGTGACATGATACCACAACCACGGACCCTGTTATGCGTAGCACCAAGCAAGGAATATATATACCAGTACTATATATAACGACTTTGGCATGCCGAGGTCGGGGAACGAACCATGTCTTCATCTCCATGTATGATTGCACGACATATTGTTGTTTCCCTTCAACCTACCTATCTTTATATAAGTCAAACACATGAATTCAATTACCGATATTTACTTGGACAATCGATATGAAATATAAAAATGGCAATATTTTTATCTTTCTATTAATAAACTAAAAATAGCTCTATAGATATATGTTAACTTATTTAAGGGCATTCACGATGAAACACTTTATATGATGAAATGCGACAAACATTGAAATACACACTATCGAAATAAAAAATACTTTCTTGTATGCCGGCTGCCCAAAGCCGAATGGGCATTAAAACTATTGCTGACACCTGAAAGAAAGTACCCACTTTTCAATTCTAAATATCTTAAAAATTAACATTATGTTAACACAGATATAACTATAAACAACTATAAACAATGTACATGTAATTGTTGGAGTACCTGTTGACCTAAGTTTAATTTTGGTTAACCCAAAAGACCAAACTTAGTGGTTTTGCACGTGCGCACGTGAAGCATAGGTCGATATCCGGTGGTAGTATCTGACTGCACCGATTGACCGGAAATATAAAATCATGCAAAATCAAGTCAAACAAAAATGCTAAGGTTGAGTTATGATCAACGAAACCAAGCTATCGAGATGTTAAATGCAGACATGTTAGTAAATGCTGTAAAACCGAGTCTTATCGAAGCAAATATGTCATTTTTGAAATCGACCGTTATCTTATAACGTTCAAATTATTTCAATGAAAATAATATCGCAGCGACTTCAAATTTTCACGTAATGCCAGAAAAGAACGGTTCTTACGTCAGAAAGAACAAATAGTCAGAATATATGCTTATTCCAAGTATATAGAAAAAAATTGTATGATGGGTACTCTCTTTTTCGGCTGAGGATATTTCGGACAAGGGGAAATTATTCGTTATACTACTTCAGTACCTTCAAACTTAGAAAGTTACATTAGCAATGACATGACCCATAATTCGGATTCTTTCCCGAATATCTCAAATATCAGAAGAAACTTTTTATTGCTTATCATACATATTCATGTTGCATGAACATTTTTTGTAAACATCGTTTGAAACTTTTTTCAACAAAATAGTTCTCATAAATTTCACCCCTTTATCTCTCGGTGCGTAAAAAGTAAACGTCCCGGGGGTATGTTTTCTATCTCCCTAGTGTAACACCCATGGTGATGCAGATAGGGCTACAATAAACTTGGGAGGCACGTGGCTCTCCGTGCACGTAATAATCTACTCCCTCCGTTACACTTGATCTATACAGTTTGTTCTGTAAGTCTTCCGCGACAAGTGAAGAACACACAGGATTCTGTTCGGCAAATTTCGGTTTGAATCGGAGACACCTAGAAAAGGTTCGTTTTGAACGTTTGATACCACAAACATCAAATTCACTCACTCAGTCACACCATATACCAATTGATCGATTTAAAAATGACTGAATGACAATATATTTGCAACCAAATGCAAAACGGAAGGTCTTCCGGAGCTTGCCGAAGAAGACCGAAGAATAACGAACAGAAAAGAACATTGTAAAATTTTATTGCTTGCATTAAATTCGAGAGAAGGTGACGACATAATTAAGAACACACTTCTTGCTAAGTTATGGTTAATTTAATTCACTTTAATCTGTTTTAGTATTTAATTTTACAGTCTAGTTCAGACAGATATCCTACAAGCAAAGGTCGGGTTCTCGCATTCAAGGTCTTAAAAGATATGTTAAAAGTAACATAAATTAAAAGGTGTGGATAACTATACCCTATAATATATATTTTTTTAAAGAAAAAAAAAACTACTCGGACGAATGAATGTTCTAAGCGATTTTACTGATAATCGGTATATCGGCAAGTCCAACAAGATATCGCGATGTATCGATATATTTGTCCTTATTTACATCTCCACATTCTTTCGACAGAAATATAGTCTAAAATATTACAATACCATACACCGTAGATGTATCGTGTAAATATGCAATATCATCAAAATATTACAATGATACACTAGGCGTGTATCGTGTAAATATCGCAATATCATCCAAAATATTGTAATACATGCAATATGGCAATATCATTTTAAGCATGCAATATGCATCCTCAATGCGGAATACAGGCGCCTGCTTATCAACCTAGAGGTTCCTGGATAGACCGACCCATGATAATATGTGCGGTTATCAAAAGC
>CM037780.1:1612672-1624656 GCA_021229015.1 Solen grandis | reverse complement strand
TTTCAAAAGGTATACCAGAATTACCGTTACATGACATATTGCCTGATAGTGTATTACATGATGAAACTAACGAAAACCTCATAATTGAAGACAATGGTAGAACATACCTAAATCTAAACTTAACCGGACAATGTAGTCAGTATATCGATAGTGTAGATGATAATAATAATAATCAAAGTAAATATGAGTCACAAACATTACAGAGAACTGACGCTGCTATGCCTGCTTTTCGTAGAACAGAAAACACGGATAATCAGGAAAACCAGAGTGTCAGTGACCAAGATAATGGTGCCTTTGAAGTCACTGAAAATGAAGGAAGTTCATCCGTGGCTACACAAACAGAAAAAATCAGAGGAAGAAAACGAGAGAAAGATGAAAGTAATTGGCAAAAGAATATAAGGAAGAGAAAGTTTCAATCCGGAGAACAGCATTTTAATTCTGTAGGTAACACAAGTAGGAAGCGTGAAGTGAAAACAAAGAAAGATTGCATGGGAAAATGCAGATTCAAATGCAGCCATTATTTCTCAAATACTGATAGAAAAGTGATTTTTGATGAATTTTGGAAATCAGATAAACATGTATTTTATTCTACTACTACAGAGAGATCACAAAAGGTTTCAAAAGGGAAATCACATGCTTCTCGGAAGAATTTCACATATAAATATTATCTTTTTACAGCAAAAGATCAAATTAAAACGAGGGTATGCAAAGAGTTTTATCTGACAACTCTTGATATCAGTCAACGTCGAATACAGTGGCACTATGAAAATATTATTAGCCCAAAACAGAAAAAGCAGAGGAAGAACAAAAATTTATAAGAAAGCTTGAATTTCATTAGACAGCATATTAAATCATTTCCACGGATGCCTTCGCATTATTGTCGGCAAAAGACGCGAAGAGAATACCTTGAACCTGGTCTTTCAGTGGCTAAAATGTTTGAACTTTATTCTGAAGAGTGTGAGAAAAAGGGTATTATTGCACAGAAAAAACATACATACAGTAAGGTGTTCAATCAAGAATTTAATATCGGTTTTTATGTTCCAAAAACTGACAGATGCGATATATGTGAACTACAAAAAGGCATATCAAATGACAGTTTGAATTCGGAGACTCAGGAAAAATTTGAAAATCATCTTGCTGACAAAACTGCCACATATTTAGAACGTGATCAGGATCGAGCATTATCACTAAATGAAAACCAGGCTATAGTTTGTTTTGATCTTCAAAATGTTATTCAGTGCCCGAGAGCAAATGTATCTAACTTTTTTTATAAGAGAAAGTTAAATGTATATAATTTAACAGGCCATTGCTCAAAAACTAAAGGTGCCTATAATGCTCTATGGAATGAGACAACATCAGGTAGAGGAGCGAATGAGATAGCATCCGCCTTGTTGAGCATCCTATCGGCTATTAAACATGAGTTACCTAGTATTTCTATGTTTACATTGTGGTCAGACTCCTGTACACCCCAGAACAGAAACTCTATAATGACATACGCCCTTAAAGTGTTTATGAAAGATAATCCTAGTATAACTGAAATAATTCAGAAGTTTTCCACTCCTGGTCACTCTTCCATCCAAGAGGTGGATAATATTCACAGCCATATTGAAAAGCGGTTACGTACATGTGAAGTGTATAGCCCTTTAAGTTTAGTTCGAAACTTAAAAACTGTACGCTGGAAAAATCCAATGAAAATCATCCAGTTGCAAAAACATATTTTTTTTGATTTTCAGAAATCTATGTCACAATTCAAGTTCAAGGAAATTCCCTATACCAAAGTTAAGTGTTTAAAATACATTAAAAACCAAGACTTTTTTGTTGAATATAAAAAATCATTTCAGGACGGTACTTTCAAGAAGGTGAACATAGGTAGAGTTATAACCAGAAATGGTCCAGCACAAGAATTAAGAAGACCTTGCTTACTTCGCAAGGAACCTGTTATTTCACTAGATAAGGTGAAAGATATAAGAAGCATGTTGCAATATATTCCAGAAATTGAGCGTCAATATCTTAGGGTAGTTCTTAAAATGGGGAAAAGATCATCTACTTCTTTCCATCAGTGTGAAACACTAAGCAAAAAGAGAAAAACGTAAGACAATCAATTTGTGAAAACCATCTTTGTGTATTGTCGTTTACCTGCGTGGGATAATTGTTTAAATGTGGTAGAAAATTTTTTTGATACCAGTGCAATTTTTTTGTTCAAGAGTTCATAAGTTCATGAGATTATATTTTGAATTGTTTGTTAATTTTTAAAAAAAAAATTTTGAATTGCACACTGTTTACACGTAAAATTAATGATGTAGTATTTTCTAAAACTAGTATAAAACTAGTGTCGTCTTATAAGACAGAGTCATTTATGTGCACATTTTGACATTATATATATATATATATATATAATATATATAGTATATGTAATTCTTACATTATATACATATAAAACATATGTATATAATGTAAAAATTACATACATATATATTGTAAGTAATTCTTACCACACAAGTTTTAGCAGGGATCCACCAGATAGAACATTCTATCACACGAAGTCATGTTTCATTAAGTCTTAAATGTTCTATCTTCGTAGGACATTCTGGAATTTATTTCAAATGTTAAATGTTCAAATAAAAGTGTAACTTTCAAATTTTGAATTTCTGATTTCTTATATAATACCCTTAATATATAGGTAAAAAATTGTATGCACCCTTTAACATATACAAAGAAAATATGTACCAAAAATGAACATTTTATGTTAGGTGATTATGGAGATCTAACATTTAAATTCTTGCAACTCGATTTTCTCAAAAAAAAGTTTTGTCCACTTAGAACATTATGGAATTCATGCGACGATTTGTTATCATATATGAATTTTACAAAACAGGGAGAGGAAACACAGACACATAGATAATGACTAGGCTAGGCAGAGAGAGTGATAATAAGAATGAAGAAAAAAAATGCTCTAGACAAAAATTAATTCTTCATGTAAAATCAAATACAGAGAGATAATTATAAATCAGTCCATTAATAATTACAACAAAGAAATCCGTTACATGACTTTTATTGCCGGATCCCAAATTTGCCGTTGTATCGAATGCCGATGTAACGAGGGTTGACTGTACTACACTTTTCTTAGTCACCATCTATGTATACTTTGAGTTTCAAGTTCATAGCTTGTATAGTTTTGGAGTAATGATCAGGAAAAAAACCAAAAAAAAAACCATTATAATTAAAAAAGGGATGTAATCAAAAATGGGACAAGGTATAGTTATGGTTCATGGTCACTGCTCAATGGCCTCTATCCATATACAAAATTTCATATGAATATTACATGTGGAAAGAAAGTTATGGCGTAGACAAGAAATTATTAACGCGGACGCCGACGAATGGGCGATCGCAATAGTTCAGACTATTCTATGAATAGTCAAACTGAAAAGGCTTGCCTTGCCAGTTCATTTACTTACAAAACAAGGCCGGTGGCTTGCCAACATTTCAAATAAAATACAACACTTATCTTTACTGGTTATTATTTAAATGATTACAATATCTACACAAAATTGACGAATAAACATATACAAAGTACACAATAATCTAATGAAATAATCATTAATACATTTTTTATATACAAAACTCTTCAAGTGAAATAAAACTTAGCGTATTTTTTCTTATTTTTTATTTTTGTTGCGCAATTAGAATAACAGTTGCGCTGTTTTTGTAATTTTCACTTAAATGATGCAACAAATTGTAAAATACTTGACAACACTTAAAGATTATTGTGACAGTAGTGTCAGACATTGCTTAATATACATAAAATGTTGGAAATAATGTTAATATATAAACGGAATCTGTTTATTACTTTCGGCCACAGAAATAAATGTGTGCAATGGGTCTACTTACTTAACAACAATTAGAGTTTTTTGTTTGTCCGATTAAACGTCCCACCGACAATATTTCAGTCATTTTGAGACTATGCCTTTCTTGAGGCAAATATAGAGCTGCCACACTGTAGAAATGTGGCATGATACCACAACCGGTCACATTATCATGACACCGGGAATCAAACCCACGACCTCCCGACAATTAGATACATTTCTGTTAAAGAGCCATTGTTTCATAAGGATCTATTTCACATGAAAAAGGAAATATAAGTAGCATTTACAATTGGTACATAAAGTGCAAATATATGCTGTAAAATAACAGTTAAACGCATGGAAAAAATGTTGATTAAATTACGCAATTTAGTATTTTGGATTGATTACTAATATTTATGTTATTGTATGGCTATCCAGATAAGACATCGGAAGTTATGGAAATATCAGAAAATTGACGAAATATGCGAATATTCAAATTAGTTATTTTGTAAACAATTGAATGATCTTAATTAAAAGATTATTTCTTATTTATGCTTTGTAATAAGGTTGTCGTCAACGAGTATGTAGATTGCATCTCGTAACGAGTCTGTAGTTCAAACTTTGCTTTTCTGTCCGAAGAATATACTTCTTTTGGAAGTATGATGGGTCTTTCAAAAGTTTTTTAGAATAGAACAAGTAAAATATTCAAAGAAATTAGTCGTCGGTAATCCATATCACAAACCTGAAGACGTTTCTGAAAAAGAGTAAACTGCTGACTCGGCGGCAATTTTTCAAATAATTCTTTGTTTTTCGACATCACTGAGGCGCCAGTCGAGTAAAAGGGATAGTCACTTGTTATATACTTGTATGCGATATTTGAAAGATTAGTGATAGACTCAGTAACTATGTCTGTATAATTCAGATCATTTACGACATGCAAAACTTGAAGACACACGTTTACGTCATTTAGATATCTGCTTGATTGGGATGTCTCAACGGCCCAACCGAAGCCGCCTCTCGATGATTGCCTTTCCTTCCATTTATATCGGGTATTATGAGGCACATTAACCAACAAATCCTTTTCCTTGAATTCATTCCCTTGTCTGAGCCAAATGGTCAAAACCTCTTTACATTTCTCGATGATCGTGTCAACTTGGTATTCTTCGGCAAGCGGTGCGATCTTTGCAACATTGGACGCTGTAAATGTATGACTAAGATCAGAAGAAAGATAAAATTTAATGACCTGTCAAAACAACAAAACTATGTACCTGTACTTTTAAAATACAAAACAAATGGGGTTCAATTAAATGTTTGTTTCCATTGTCAAATAAATGTTTTGTCGAGTCATAATACATTACATAACGTTTTTCCATCAACAATAAACAAAATAATTCATTAAAAATATTAGAAATACATGTATACGTATATGGAAGAAAAACATTACATTTTACTCTAAATTACCAATGGAAATGAGAAAGGTTTAAGATCTGAATAGGAAAATTGTAAAAGGACAAACCTAAGAAAGATTAATGATTTAAATTTCAACATAATAAAACGTCTCCCTCCTCATATGTAACATCTCGAAGAAACCAAAATGGTGACATATTTATTTAATTTAGTTCAAATATATCATATTGTTAAACTTATATAACTTTTTACCAGTTACTGATGAAAACATATATAATCACTAATCATGAAATAATTCTTTCGAAGCGAATATATCAATACTTATTACTGTCGCTGTATAAGTGGTAGTAAGTCACAGAGATTATATATAACCACTTGACACTGATGTCCCTGAAATTGCCTTAAATAAGTAAATCCAATGAGTCTTATAAATGTATACTATGCTATCTTACGCGTTATTTTGAGTAGGATCCTTGGATGCATACACTTCAGAAACATCAAAACATCATCGTAGCATTTTCCTGTCAGTTTTACCATATTGGTTTTCTTCTCTGTAAACTCGTGGGTCAACATGGCCGTGAAGACGGGAGATACGTAAATAAGGAAGTCGATAGACACAAAGAGCTTTTGGCCATCGTCAAACTTAAAAATAACTTCATTGACACAGCAACCCTTCTCAACGAACCAGTCTTTATCTTTATTTCCCTGGACTTTCGGGGATTTTTCTGGTTTTGTGCGTGCTTGTCTTTCCATTCTTAAATAAAAAAATATGAGAGTATAATCGGATAAAATATTTTGATAAATATTATTCATTTTTATTCGCAAAGACAGTCGTTATTTTTCTGTTTGATTTATACACTGATGCGGAAAGAAATGCAGGCTAAACTTTACAAGAAATATCTTTTTAAAAAGATAGTCGTCGTTGATGGGGATTGAAGTAATGGAGATACGATATAAAGCGTTCCATCCACCGCAATTGACGGAGTAAACATTATTGTAATGAAGCGAACTTGGACCGTCCTTCAGTCATATGAAAACGATGAAACAACTGGTGTTTATAACGTTCGGCCCGAAATAGATTTTATTGTGCATCCGAGAAAAGTGGTTTGATAAAACAGTTACGTATACATGTATATCGAAGAAACTATAATCAGTAAGTATACTTTATTAGTGTTTCCTGAGTACGAAGTACATATTTTAGCTGGTTGTCATATCAAGAAATAATTTTCTTTCAATGGAAATCGTTCAAATATTCAATTGGTCTTATCTTGCGTCACCATTCATAAATAGGTCAAACGTGAGGTTAGATAGATACGCCGAACAACATTGACCTTAGTTGCCAGATTCAAATCTGACATTCTGTCTGGGTTGTTAATCACATATATATGACAAGCCCTATTTCTTGAAAGTTTCATTTTATACCAGTCATAGCACTGTGAGTTATCCTAATCCAGATCATATCCAATTTTGTAAAATTTACGAAAAGTTGAAAATGGATATATTCATCTCAGATTAACAGTATAGTTAGTATACCGGAGTACTTGTCAAACACAGTTATATGATATTTACAGATCCCGTGATTCCTTACGAAAGTACACGACTCTCAATAATCTAAGTTTCAAGTTGATTGGCATAAATCAGTAAATACAATTTGCCTATGGCCAAATACTGTCATATTATGAAGTATGGCAAAGAATAATAATAATTAATACTGATTAATAGTGATGCTCCGATTGTGTCTCGATATTTTACTGAAGAGCTGTACATATATCCGTTCCGCGATGCCGTTGTCAAATTTTATACCATACCCTATCTAGTGTACACTGTACAGCAATCTGGATTTTTCTTCTATTTTACCCAGGTTTCTATAGGAAAACCTTTAAATATCATCCTTTAAATAATAAGGTCCAGAACTAAGTATAATCTTTTAAATGCTCCAGCATTATAAAGCTAAAACTGTCGAAAACTACTTCATGAAGTTCATGTAACTGTGTATTATTAAGCG
The DNA here is from genome assembly GCA_021229015.1 of Solen grandis. NCBI lineage: Eukaryota > Metazoa > Mollusca > Bivalvia > Adapedonta > Solenidae > Solen > Solen grandis. The sequence goes on along the minus strand of CM037780.1, from coordinate 1,617,402 downwards.
CCTTGCTTGAATGTTACTTCGGGTTAAGCGATTATTAATCATTAACTCAATCATTGAGACGCGGCCTGCATATGTAGTTATCTTTCTATACACATTAAATTCCCCTTTTTTAACTTTATCATTAAAATGTACATGCTATTATTTTCGAAACTGATTGCTTGCCCAACATTGAGTTTTTGTTGTTGTTGTTTTCTAATGTTTAAAAAGTCCCTTGCATATCCAAGGCTTGAACCTCCTCTGAGTTTAATCGCTGGACCCACGCATGGGGTTAATTAGAGCTCAGTAGTGTCAAGAAATGGTTTACAATTATCACATGGAATCAGTTTGAAATAAAACAAGCTTCGTTTTAATCGTGTTTCAGTGACGAATTAATTAACCTAACCGAAAAGTGCCTCCTTATAATATTTTTGAATATTAACCAATACTTATTTTGAAATCAATTTGGATTTCTTATTAAGATAATATCAAACCGTTTGAGGCTTTGAAATGTAAAATCAATGAACCTTCCTTTACCAACCGACGGCTGTGCATATGTGTATGCAATTTACAACGTATTACAGGTAACTTGCGGAACTTATATCAACAAAATAAGCGATAAGGAACGTCATCACTGAGTGCATTTTATATGTATGAGGTGCACTGTATAAATTGTGATGATTTTATTTTGATATTTGATGCGTTAAAAAGATAATAAAAAAACTTGTTTTAGCACTCTATGTGACAACAATTCGATTATATCAAGTATGTAAAATCCATTGAACTAACACAACAATATACCCTGTTTTTATTTATGAATACTCACGGCGCGAAGTCGTGGTTTCTATCCCAGGTTACGACATACAAAAGTCGTAAAAATGGGACTGGTATAGCCCCCTTGCTTGGTGCGCAGAATATACATGTAAAGGTAGTTCCAGGCACAGGCTTCCGGCGTGGGACCCCCAATGATACAAAGTAACAATTCAAAACACAGTGCAAACTGACGACTATCATTTTGAATTGGTTATCGGCTTTTGTGATAATTACAATGTGACATTGGGGAACCAGCGATTATGGTTGTCGTCAGTCATAACAAAATGCAACAGTCGAATGAGGGCGGAATGCACCGATACTAGCTACTTCTAGAAAAATGCGTAACTTGTGAGAATTTAAATAAATACATAATCTATTGTTAAATATAGGTATTTGTTTGAAAAAAAAAATAACGTATTTCTGTGAAGTTGCCGTTGAAAAACGCAATGAATGTGATATGGATTGCTTCGGTCACATCGTCTCCGAGTACAGTTTCCATTGAGTTTCGTGACTCGCATTGTCTTTGTAGTTTATCTAAGACAGAAAATTGTCCCGGCAACGAAAAGACCTATTGTTTCTGCGTTGTACAAGCCCTGCATATTTGAAAAGAGCTGAATATTGTGTCAGATACGAAGTCCAGAATACGACCATGTTAGTTTTCCTATAGATTTTGAACGGAGAGTAACATACCTTTTCTTATTTTATGATATTAATATTTTTTTCTGGAATTGTGAAATATTGTTATTAAAATGTGTTTTGAATTGTTACTTTGTATCATTTGGGGAGAGGGTGGTGGGTCCCACGCAGGTGTACATATATAGCCCGTGGTTCCAGGACTGGTTGGCCCGGTTTCAGGATAATGTGACTATTTGTTGTATTTTGCCACATGTCTACGACGTGATACTGCAGTGTAGCAGTACTATATCTTTCTCAAGTAGACATAGTTTCCAAATGACTGAAATCATGTCAGAGGGACGCTAAACCCAACAAAAAAACCTTAACTAAACCGGAGTACTTGTCAAACAAAGTTGTAAAGAATGTCTCTTGCATAACTCCAGGTATCGAAGTACCAGTGATCTAGTCACCTTTAGAACAAAATATTTGTATACATATACCTTTAAATTATCTGTGTATGTACCATTGTATGTATTTATCCTCACCGCAATCATTTAGATATGTATATTTATGTTGCTATATCCTTGAATAAACATGCATTTATTTGCGATAATTCCTTGCGCAGTCCAGTTGTGACAACCGGGAACCGAACCCCACAACCACGCACGACTGACGTTTTTAGTAAAAAAGAAAAGTCCAATTTCCTTATTCAATCCTACATCTCAAGAGGTCTCTGCCCTTCCGCTAGACCCTTATATATATATATATATATATATATATATATATATATATATATATAAAGTGTTCCTTACACCCACCTGAGAGCAATCGCTGGATCCGCGTATGGGAACCTATATACGTACTTCCCTATGGAAACTTTGATCAGGTTAACATGAATCATTTCCAAAGAAGTTATACAGTCACCTCTGGTTTCTGATTTCAGTTAGATCAAATGAGTGTCAAGAAATGTGTGACACTTATCATATGGATTTCGTTTGAAATAAAACGAAATTTGCTTCAATCGATTTTAGTGACGTTTTTGTTGCACAATTCGAAAACGGAAGTGTGTTCTTTAAATATATTTAAATCTGAATCAAATTATTACTATGAATACGTTTTTGTTTTCTCATCAAGACACAAATTAAAGTCTCTCACGATTCACGATACTATCAAAACGTTTTAAGCTTTGAAACGTAAAAAACAACAATAGCAAAAAACCTACCTTTAGCAAGCGATGTTTTAGTATGTAAACGTCCCTGGCAAAGCACAGTCAATATGTGTGTGTGTGTTTGTGTGTGTACAGGTAGCACTCAACTAAATGTTTTAAAAATAAATTGGCTAAGAAATACATGTTATTTATAAATAAAATATATAAACTGGTCAATTAAATAGACCGGATTACTGTGAATCTTTTTATGTTCGTTTTATTTGTTTGATGGGTTTAAATTCCCACCAACAGTATATCAGTCATTTGGAGACTAAGTCTACTCTGACAGTAGTGGAGTGACAGACGGAAGCATTATCTGTGATATTTTGTACAGTTCTCACATCACCTATCACGTAAAACTACGACCACGGTCTCTTTCTCGTCAACTTCTCTTACCTTTACTTGACGCGTGTGCTGGCCCTTCCCAGTTTCCCAGTTTCATAAATGCACAAGGACGTTATAAGATGGAAATGAAAATGCAGAAAACTGTGGGAAAATAAAAAAAGTTCCTAACATTAGAAGGTAGTGGATGTTGCTGTCACTACCGGTTTAGAGGTAATGAGCCCTCCATATATCAAAACGCCATTGACAGGATACCGCCCAGAATTTCAAGGTGTAAACGGTAAGAAACATATTTGTTATTAATTGATGTAATATATTTACCTTCAGATTTAACAATTCTGTTACTAAGAATATAAGCATATTTTTCTTCCGGAGATGAAAGATAACTCTTACACTTTACTTCATTTCCATATTGAGTTGTCGCCATTTAGAAAACCAATTAAAATAATACTGAAAAACACCGTATGTAAAGGTCTTAATAATGTTAATCTTATTGATTGCTATGAATTTATTGTTAAACATTATCTTTATATTTTTTCAGATACCTAGTCACGCGACTATTTACAGCACCCTTACAGCGTGCGCACGTGCGGCAGCTTCTTCAAAGCAGACGACATCGCTACTTGTTGCTTACAGAAGATATCTCGATGGACAAAGATGACCATTCTGTACTCTTTCAAGGATTAAAGCCATATTTTATATCAAATCTAAGTAATTGTATGAAAATTGAAAATTTATATGAATAGATATTAATTATTAAAAAAATGGACTTTGTTATATAACTTACTTGCAGTTTCATTGGCTTGTATTGGCACGTGATAACGGTGTGCATGCACGTCTGTGTATATGTATACAATATATACACGGTTGAATTCCACCAAAAGTACTTAGCGCTATTTAATACTTAAATACATAGGGATGAATTTCATTACATTTGTTTCTCTAATAAAAAATATTTGATTTCTTAATAAATATTCTTATTAAGTATGGTAATGATTTATATGAACTTAGTCACAAATTTAATTTTTTGTAAAACAAGAATCTAGATGATTTAAGAATTTAAGTAATACTTAGTGTTAAGCATTTTTGGGGGAGTCCGCACATGCTGGAAGGCTTCCTCACATAAAAATCCGAATGACCCTCCCGGGATTCGAACCCACGCGGTGAGGGGCTGGGTGAGTGTTAAAGTCACTTCCGCTCAGAGACCTCAAGCCGTATACAAAGTTTCGTATGCATATCACACGTGGTAAGAAAGTTATGGTCCGGACAGGAAATTGTTAACGCGAACCCCGACGGTGACGAAAGAGTGACCGTACTAGCTCAGACTATTCTATGAATAGTCAAACCAAAAATGGTTGCCTGACCAATTCGTTTACTAACAAGGCGAGCCCGGTGGCTTGTCAACACTACAAGTAAAATACAACACTTATCAATACTGGTTATTATTTAATTAATAACAACGGATCTACACAAAAAATGACAAATAAACGTATTACCGAAGTATACATTAATGAAATAATCATTAATACGTTTATTTTATATACAAAACTCTTCAAGTTAAATAAAACTTAGAGCATTCTTTTGCATAATTAGATTAACAGTTGCGCTGTATTTGTAATTCTCTCTAAAATGATACAACAAACTGTAAAATACTTGACAACACTTAAAGATTATTGTGACAGTAATGTTAGACATTGCTTATTGTACATATAATGTTGGAATAATGTTAGTATATAAACGGAATCTGTTTATTACTTTCGGCCACAGAAATGAATAT
>CM037780.1:1562572-1612572 GCA_021229015.1 Solen grandis | reverse complement strand
CTCGGCCTAATGACAAGAGGGTAGTTTGTCAAGAATCTTAACAAAACAGCAAAAAATTAAGTACATTAAAGTTGATTTTAGGGACAAAAAGCATAAAAATAAAGAAAAAAATACGCTGATGCTCCCTGGGTACCCGATAGCCCCCAGAATGCATCTCCGTCATCCTTGAAACATTTTTTTTTTCGGAGGAGCATGCCCATGGACCCCCCATCTAGCACTGACATCATAATCATGTTTTGAGCACCCCCAGTTGAAAATTTCTGGATCTGGGCCTGTGATTCTGCATTAAAGCACAAGTCGCAGCGCACGCGCTCACGTACGTGGTGCGTATTAATTTTATCAAAAAATATGTTGATGACGTAATATTGTAGTCAAACAACGTCATTTTCAATAAAAGTAAAAATGCCAAAATAGCACTTTATCTTCATTTTGCAAGTCATAGGGGACAGTAATTACATTGATGAATACAATATACACTGTTAACGGAAACAAGTTAAGAGAAATTAAAATAGTGTAAATCAAGAATGTAAACATACATACGTCTTTCCTTATTCACTATCGTACAATTGTATATTAAAAAAAGACCTAATATATGATTACCTAATATATGATTTATTTGGCTTGTCTCTTCCGCGTTTTAAGAAAAAAGTACAAATGATAAATGACGAATATCAGACAATGCCTGTGTGCGTATGTGTGTGTTTAACCCTAGGTTTCTCGTTCAGGAGCTTGTTAATTTCTTGAATATAATATATAGACATATTTTTAATTCCACACTAGTAAAAAAGACCATTGTTTTTACAAATCATCAGCATTTCTTGAAACCATTTTCTGAATTATATATAGTTACACTTTCGTATGAGCAAATTCGTCAGCGTTTTAGTACGACCCCAGTGTCAGTACAATTTCACCTCGACGAGTTAATCCAGTCAGGATCTGCTATAAATAGTCATCATCATCATAACATAACGACATCACAATATATCTAAACCACTACACCATATATGAAATGACAACACCAATAGCAAAACGACAGAACAATATGTCAAAACGACTTAACCATTTATTAAAACGACTTAACCATATATCAAAACGACATAACCATTTATCAAAACCACAGCACCATATATGAAAACCACAACATCATATATCAAAACCACAGCACCATATATCAAAACGACTTTACCACTTATCAAACCCACTGCACCATATATCAAAACCACAGCATCATATACCAAAACTACTTCACCATGTATCTAAACGACTAAATCAGGTATCAAAACGACTTTACCATATATCAATTCAATTTAATCATTTATCAAAACCACAGCACCATATAACAAAACGACTCAACTCTTTATTAAAACCACAGCACCTTTAATCAAAACCACAGCATCATATACCAAAACGACACCATTATTTAAGAACTATATACAAAAGGCAGCTATGGCGTTCCATATTCAATCCTAAAGCTTAGGTACTTGCTGAGATAAGAACTTGCATGAAAAATATTCCAACATTAAAGTGAATATGTTTGAGAGTTTTTGAGAAACTATCATAGACAATTTTAAGTGAAAAGGGTTAAACTGTGCCAAAATATGATAGTAAACGAGTATTCCATGTTTAAAGTGAATATGTTTAACGGTGTTTGAGGAATTGGCCTAACAAAAACTTGACCCGCCTAGAAAACTTTACCGTTACGTCTTAAAAAAGCGTAACTGTGCAAAAATGGGTTTTACGGTCAAATGCCCCCTTGAAATAGATTCCCTTATAGATAGTGAACAAGGATACCAAGTTTGAAGTGAATATGTTTGATTGTTTTAGGGAAAAACTGAACAAATACAGACAATTCTAAATCGAAAAAGGGTCGTAACTATGCCAAAGGGATTTTTAGCTCGTCTGTTTTTAGCTCACCTGAACACGAAGTGCTCAAGGTGAGCTTTTGTGATCACCCTGCGTCCGTCGTCGTCTGTTGTGAACATTTTACTTTAAACATCTCCTCTGAAACCGCTGGGCAGAATTTGATTAAACTTGACAAGGATGTTCCTTGGGTGAACCTTCACAAAAGTTGCTAAAATAAACTCAGCATATACCTCTAGTATTTGAAGCTATAAAGGAGGGCATGTCTGTTTACAAAGAAGCCAAGACATATGGTATACCAGAGGGGACTTTAGGGATTGACACCTTAGTATCTAGCCAGTAGATAGCCTCCCGTCTTATGGCTTGACTTGACTTGACTATTTGAGTTTACCGTCGCTTCGACATTATTTTAGTCATATAGCGACGTTCAGCTAATTACAGGTGGAGGAAGACCCCGAATGTACCGAAGCATTCGGGTAGAACCACCGACCTACCGCAAGCCAGCTGGAAGGCTTCCTCACATGAAAATCCTAATTACCATGCTGGGATTCGAACCCACGCGGTGAGGGGCTGAGTGGGTGTTAAAGTCAGCAACTTTACCCTCTCGGCCACCTACTGTCTTATGGACCAAGACCCCTCCTAAATAGGTCTGAAGAACAAATGTCTGGTTGACCATGCCATGTATATGTCCTAGATAGGATACGGATACTCTAGATAGTCTTTTCTTGATCAATCAAATGAATTTGCTACTGTTTTAGGCAAGAAGACATGCAATGAGCCCATATTCAAAAACTCGTGGTACTCGTGTTCTATGTTTACTACGCCGTGCGATTGACTTTTCTCCAGTTTACACTTCAACAAAAACCCGATATTCCATTCGACCTTATCGCCTGTCAAATAGCACGTCGCTTCGGTTGACGAATATAAACCACGCCTCCTTAGCGAGAGGAATCAAGTGCACAGTTTTATCAGTCTGTTAATAGAGACTGTGACGTCACTAGCTTCATTCAGACCGGTGTTGTTTTAATTCGCGGAAATATAATATTGACTGCTGGTATATATATGTCACGTGTAATCTTGCGAGGAAATAATGAATGAGTTTAGATAGATAACTATGTAGTTTCAAACGAAATGGGTGGCACTTAAACTCGGGGTGTTTTAGCAAGAATAATTTTGTCTCTTGAATTAATAAAACACAGCAAAAGCAGTGTGGCGTAGACTTTACTGTCAAACGGAGCGGGATATTTGTCCTTGTCATCATGGTCTACGAACGTGTGGCTTTTAACGACATCTAGCCATTTTAATTGCGGTACTTCTTTATGTAGGAATTATATAAAATCCTCGAATGTCATTTCAAAACCTTTCCAAAACGTACCGCTGACATCCTTTTTTTTTTTTTTTTTTTTTTAAAGTCCGTCTCGGCCGACACTTCCATCACGAAATTTAACTGAACTGAGCAAAATCAATAACCAGGTGAAGCCAAGGGGCGGAGCTACGTTCTGATTGGCATACACAATGCCTTTTGTTTTCTATTGTAAGCGGGAAAGCGACCACAGTTTTATCGATGTAAAATTATTGGAAAAGTCAAAGTCAATCGCACGGCGTGGTAAGGCCCATGGTTTAGAGGACCATCTCGAGAGGATTTGGGATATAATACAGGAAGTGGGATTACTCTTGAACATTCACCACCTAAAGTTCCGGTGTACCACGGACTTCACCTCCCCCCACCCCAGCGATTACATCAAGAGGGAAAACATCACAATTATAGGATGTGACAATGTTGTTGAAACATAGACTCCGCCCTTATTTATCTTTCTAGGAAAGAGGAAGTTGGGTGACCTGTCAGGCAATACAAACCCTGGAGCTATGAGCGACAATGGTTGGTCCAATGGTCTTACTTTCCAGAAGTTTTCTAAGGTTGGACATAGACATTTCATTATATGGGATGGTCACAAGTGACATGAATCATTATCATTGATTAACTGGGGACAAGAAAATGGTATTGGAATTTTTCATTCTGCCACCACATACAAGCCTTGTAACCTAACTGCTGGATGTTGCTTGCTTTGGCCCATTAATAGCGATATATAACATCGAATGTAAGAGATTTCTGAGACTTAACCCTGGACAGAACATGAATAAATATGTTGTTGGAAAACTTATATGTAAAGCATACCTGAAAGCTCTTTCCCAGGACAACCCGGTAAACGCTTTCCGGAAGACATGGATATACCCTCTCCAGAAGAAGGCTATCACGACAGAGAAATTGATGCCTTCTGTCATTTATATGCAACATGACAAATCTGATTCCGATTATGAAAACAGAACTGAAGGCCAGCAGTTTCTTGACACCAGTAAAGTGTCAGTAAAAACTACTGAATCAAGAAAGCGTGTGTTTCACCCATCTATAACTGGAAATCTCCACTCTTTCAGAAATCCTAAATTTCTTCAAAATTAGATCAAGCATTCTCAAAAAAAAAAATAACTCCTTAAATTGACACGGAAATCCCTCATATGCACCTTTGCATATTTCGAATGATGAGCCTAGCTGTCACAGTGACAATTCATCAATATCTGATGAATCTGAGTATCTGTGCTGTGTATGTAACAAGAGAATGCCCCCTGCAGCTGACCTCTGGCACATGTGCTTGAAATTGTCACATAGACCAATGTGATCAATGCAACCACTGGACACATTTGAAGCACTGTTCACCTGTGAGAGCGTTGATGCGTTTAAAACAGAAACATTTGAAAATCAATTAATTATTTAAGTTAAGTTACAATTGACAGTTTACAAGTTATGAACAGAAAGACTCTTACCTACCATGTTGAGAAACTGTTAAATAAGTGAACCAATTGTCAAATAAAAGCTTTTTAAATATGACTGAATTTCATTTTTTTATCTTATGCAGTTTTTTTTGCCTTTAACACATTGACCTGAATCACCGTATGCGCTTAAAAATCGACCTTGACCGTTGAACAACTACGTTTAAACTGCGGATTCGGTGGTGTTCTTTTAATATCGATATTTAGTCACAAAATCTCAAAACAATGGATTTTAAGTCACCACTAGTATTCAGCTTAGGTTTATTTGTTTCTTTCATCAGTATCTGTCCATACTTCGAGCGATTCTTTAGCCAAGGGAGTGTTTTTGTAACTGTATATTATATTCATCCCCCTCAACGCAAAAAAAAAAAAACAACAACAACAGATTAATGAAAATCTGCCAATGTTCAAAGGAGTTACTGCAATTGAAACAGCGGTATGTACGTTTTCAATGATAAAAGTTACCTACATTCTTACTAGATATAAAGTTGTTAAATTTTTTAATGGGCAAGTTTTTGGTCAAAGCAACGTACCGGGTACCTTTGATAAAAGCGGGCCCACAAGCAAAGCCAACCGACATGAAAATAACCAAATTTTCTTTAGCGCAGCTTTTGTAAGTTCTGGACGTCACACAAACTGTTTATGGTCATTGTCCTTCTACCTGTCTTAATAGAATAGAAAGCACATGCGAGCTCTATAAAAGATCAATGCTTTTTTGAAGTTGATCCCTCAATCCTTTCAGGAATATCAACTGAACTTTTTTTTTGCACATTCAAAACTAAAATTCGCACAAAACTTCAAATAAAAACTCTCAAATCTCCCGTTTTAAAGAAAGAAATCCTCGTACAAAAATTTAAAACAAAACAAAAACAAACTAACTGCAAATCTTCATAAATATTTTATTGTAAAAATGTAATATTTAAAATATGCAAGTAATCTTTATATATAAACAATAAACAGGCAGCCAAATTGCAAAGATATAGATTAGTCGACTATTATTTGTAAACACAGTACAAAGGACTTAAGTGCTTAAAGGACCATTTAATAAAGTTAATTGATTAGAGGGGTTAATTGGGCAGATGAGTTAAATTGCTGCTAAATGTAGGATAATTTAAGCTATTGCGAAAAACAGTCATCTGTGTTTAAACTACTATATGGTCTGTACTAAAACGTATTTTGGGAATTGTAATTATGCTACTTCGGTGGAAAAAAACAGTTGAGTGGGGATCGAGCTCGAGACCTTTCGCTTACCAGACTGCCGCTCTATCAAATGCACTGTGACATTTCACAATGTTCGTCATAGTTTTATTCCTTTACACGAATTCACGCTCTATCTCGATTTGCTGTTTATGTTTTTTGGCAAGCTTATTCCTTGATTGACTCGAAAGGGATTTAATACAAACCTCATGTTGAAGAATTTGTTTTGCATCATTTGCTTAAGTTTTGCCGCATACACATTATTGAGGTTCAGGTTAGAGCACTTCAGGTGAATATATTCTGTAAAAACAAAAATAAACCAATTAATTTATTACTGAAACACTTCAGATTTGTTTTCATACAAAACTGATGCCCCCCCCCCCTTAACACAATGAGGCACACAATGACATGTGTACAAGAGCCCTCTCATCAGGGTCAGCTAAAGTAGTAAATCTACCATGATTTCAGTTACAAAAACATTACCTCACTTTTGCAAACAGTAACTTGAAATACATTGTTATTAGCTCACCAGAGCACAACGTGCTCAAGGTGAGCTATTAGGATCACCCTGCAGTCAACAATTTGTTTTAAGCGACATCTCTGAAACTACTGAGTAGAAATTGATGAAACTTGGCATGGATCATCCTTGGATGAACCTCCACAACAGTTGCTGGAATAAACATGATCCATGCAGAACTGTTTACCATGGCAACCAACATAATTTTACTTTAAAAAACTTCCAAAATCTTCTCTGAAACCAATGTTCAGAATTTAATTTCCTTTGGCACAAATGGTCATCTCATAGTGCTCTTTCATAATGGCTAAAATGAAGTTGAACCCTTGAAACCCTCTAAATTTGGCTAATTTCCTCTTTTCTCTACATAGAAAATTTCAAAATTCTTCTTTGAAGCCAATAGTCAGAATTTAATTTCATTTAGCACAAATGGTCACCACATGACTGTTTACCATAATCGCTAAAATAAAGTTGGTCCCTTGAAAAAATGAGGTCCCTAGGGGTCAGCAAGTTTTTTTTATATACTCTTTATAGAAAATTCCAAAATTCTTCTGTGAAACCAATGGTCAGAATTTAATTTCATTTGGCACAATTGGTCACCTCATGACTATCTACCATAATCGCTAACATAAAGTTGATAGGTCTTGATCCCTTGAAAATTGAGTCCCCTAGGAGGTCAGCTAGCTTCCTAATATACTCTATATAGAAAATTTAAAAATTCTTCTGTGAAACCAATGGTCAGAATTTAATTTCATTCGGCAAAAATAGTCACCTTATGACTGTGTACCATAATATCTAAAATAAAGTGGATCCCTTGAAAAATGAGTCTCATAGGGGGTCGTTTAGTTTCCTGATAGATTATAGAAAATTTAACAAACAATTCTTCTCTTCTGAAATCAATGTTCAGAATTCTTGTTTTGCACCAATGGTTACCTCAAGGTTTTATACCATAATTGTGAAAGCATTTCAATGCCTTGAAATTTGAGGCCTCCAGATGATTGACTTAATAAAAATTCTTTGCATCTGAAAATTGAATCTGGTTTCTGCTAGAAGAAACCAGATAAAATTAAATGACATTGAACCGTTTTAAATAAGCTGATGTACTCTGGTGAGAGATCTAGAGCCATATGACCCTCTTGTTTTTCCTTTTAACAGCATGAGTAGCATGAGAAGTTATCTTCTGGACATGGAAAGTGAAAATTGGGGATAAATCCAAAATGCAATCGATACGGACCTCTGGCATGACACTTCCTTCTAAGTTCTAACAATTATTTCCATAGTTGAAAGTTAACATTAATAGCATTAGAAGAAGAAGTGTTATCTTCTGGACAGGAAATGTGATAAAGATGGAGAACTAAAATATCTGGGGCCAGAATTATGTTCACTATGACACTTCCTCTCTCCCACCAAGTTCTTTCCATAGATGAAGTTTCATTTTAATAGCACAAGTAGAAAAGGATTTATCTTCCGAAAAAGAAATGTGAAAAAAGGAGATAACTCTAAAGGTAATAAGCCAGGAGTTATGGACCTTATGCATGGCACTTCCTCTTATCATTTTTTTTCCATAAATAAAGTTCCATTTCAATAGCATAAGTAGTAAGGAGTTATCTTCCGGACAAACTGTGTGACAGACAAACAGACGGATGGACAGACAACTCTGAAAAAAAAACTTGTCTCCCCCATATAAATTTGATTGGAGACCTAAATATATAGAGGTTAACACATGTTGCAATCAATTTCATTTATCTAGAGGCAGTCAATGTGTTATTTAATGTATAAGTCAAATATACCCACATTTCAAAAAGATTAAGAGTTCATCTCCAAGCCGTGAGAGGTTAGTGGTCTGGCATAAAAGATAAAACCACTTGACCTTATATATGGTTCAAAAAACGTGTATGATCTATGAGAAATTGTCTCATACAACCAGTAGTTTTTTGATAAACAAGAAGGACCATGATGTACTTGGATCGCTCACCTGAGTACTTTGGCTGTTGGTCTGCTGTTGAGAAAACATTAGAAGCCAAATTGCAGTATCTTAGCTGAAGGTTTTCAAAGATGTGATATCTTATACAATCTTAGTAGAGGACCTCTAGATGATGCTTTCCATGCAAAATATCTTAGGTTTAAAGCTTACAGTTTATAACAATATGTTTTTAAACGATTGATATTTTACGCAAATAGGACCCAAAGGGCAGGGCCAATGGCCCCATGGACATTATTAGAACAGACTAGGTAGAGGTTCACACCAGACAATGCAACAAACAAAATAAATATTCAAAGTGTAGGACATACTGTTTCAGACAAGAATATTTTAAGTCTCCCCTATATAAGTCTATGTTAATTGAATTGACCCTCGGTGCACTAAATTAAAGAATCTTGGTAGAGGACCTCTAGATAATGCCCCATGCATAATATCTAAAATCTGATCCTTGTGGTCTCAACCAAGATTTTCTAACTTCTCCCTAAATAAGACTTTGCAAAATCAATTAACCACCGGGACAAGACCACTTCTGACCCAAGGGACAATATTATTAGGAACCTCTAGGTGAACATGTATGAAAAAATATGTAAGGTCTAGGCCTTGTGATTTCATACACGATTTTCAAAGTTGTTTTCTTTGTTGCCATAACAACTAGAGTACTGCACGGAATGGATTTCTTAGAACAATTTGGAAGAGCTTCGTGCAAGGAATATCCCTCGGAAGTTTCATCGACTTTGACAAAGTAGTTCAGGAGATGCTGTTAAAAGGAAATGTTGACGGCGCACGACGTACAGACAGACTACGGACACGGGGCGATCAGAAAAGCTCACCATGAGCACATAGTATTCAGCTCAATCGCCCACTTTCTGACCTAAAACTTGACTGAATCAATGTTAGATGAGAGGCATCAGCCGTATTTAACAGTTCCTTTAAGGTATATAATTTAAACGTATATTTTGAAAAAGATGATTCATTACCTTGTAATGCTTCATACTTTGTGCTATTTATCCTATTTAGTCCTTTGGCGCTTGCATACTCATCTTTCCTAAAGATTAAGTCTGCTACTTTGTTGATCAAATAACGCCCTTGCTGTTTAGTTGTTCCAGCATGGCTTTCAATTGCTCTGATTTTTGAAGGGTTGACAAGGATTGATTCAACTATTTCAGGTTCATCCGTATCTACTAATAACGGTACAAGCTTGCTCTGTTGAAGGGCTAATATGACATTAAGAACTTGAATTATTTACGTGTGAGAACCAAAGTAAGAGGAAATGGAAAATGACTCCAGCTGACTTGAAAAACAAGCTGATTTATTTTTATGTTAACAGTAGTAACAATATAGTGATGTATAGAATATACATCAATAGAAATTTGAACATAGGACTGGTTATTTTATTCCTATTCTTCTGCAAGAGAAATAAAGCATAATTCCGCCGAATAGATACGATCCCGGACTCGTGTTCCAATGCACAAACAGTTCATTACCACAGCAGCATATATAAACATGGTGGCCCATTTAATTGAAAGCGTCTGTGTGATGAAACTTCTGTGAATTTCTTTTTAAAAAACTTGCTAGACATGTATTTTTACACTGCAAAATATTTCCTGTTGGGACCTATTATCGTGGATCTAAACCTGTCATCAGCTTAAATAACTGAAACTTTATTATTAAATTTAGGTAAAACGAGAGATTAATAAATATAAAGATCACTCAACATAAATCAATGCATAACAAATGGATTTTATTAATTAAAACCTTTGCTTTATTTCAAAGAAGAACTTACTGCCTTCGAAAAACACGCGACCTTTATATGATTTATCGATTAAAAGTTCCTGTCAAGAATCTGTTAATTCTGTCGTTTGGAAATCAACTTTGACATCCAGGTCATCTCCATTCTAGTACTGTACTCGATGTCTCTGAATGGTTTGCAATGTTTTGTCTGCTTTAAAGAAATCGACGATGTGCGTATTGCTCTCCGCCATTTTTGTTTTTACTTTTGAATTCTGGCGGGCTGCAGACATGTAGGTGAAAATCTCAAATCGGAAGTGATTGCACGTTTTAACAAGAAATTTTCACTTTTTGTACGAAAAAATATCCCATATAACACGTAGAAATAAATATGATTGAAGTATAACTTGTCTGATTACAATAAACATTGTATTCGTCCGCCGACCAATGAAATAGTGCACAACTTTCTTGCTGTCTAACACCCATTTCATGTCAGATTGAGCGCCTTTTTGGTGGACTATTCTTAAGATATTTTGAAAATAAATATATTGGTCGAGATGACATGAAGATAAGTTGAAAAATATCGACCTGAATGTGGTGTGCTGACTTCCGACCTTGAAAACGTGATTTCTTCTTCGAGTTTGAAAAAACAATGATTTCAACAAAAACCGTCCTCGTGTAGTCATGGAGCTAAATCCAGCCAAATGATACCCTATAAAAAGGTTCCTTATACGATACCTCCAAGATTCCATCAAATTAAGGGCTTTAACGCAAGTATAATGTGTTTGCGCGAAAAAAAATTAAATGTTTTTCCCAAAATATTCTTGGAAATTCCATGACGTCACGCAATGGCTTCGGCGAGACTGATTTTGTTTGAAAATACATGAAAGCAAGAAATTGTCTTCTACTATATTTAAGAAATTAAAATATCGATTTATTTGTTGAGTTTTTGTGTTTTTGTGAGTGACGGGACTGATAGATAGCTGCACCTGGGCGCCTTTTATCAGATGAGACATGAGTTATTAGCGGTCGGGGCAGGTGCGCGCTTCTTGCCTTGTGTTTTTCATCTATTTCTAGACAACGCTTAGTGTAATCGTTTAACGATTTTGAAAGCAGTAATATGTAGATATTGATGTTTTTATATAGAGAAAAAAAGCTAGGTCCACAGTTTCGACTCTTGAATGACTGAAAAATAAAATTTCAAGCTCCTGTTGTCAGACTTTAGACCCTTTGACGACTAGACCCTTTAATATTTTATATTGCAGATGACACTTAGGCCTCTTGAAACACTTAAATCACTGTTTTATGACACTCAGACCCCATTTTTAGATTTTATGACATATTAAGACCCTTTTACTTGAAGATTTTTACAAAGTCTATGTTAAGAAAAAATCAATTGTATAAATATATTATACCCGTTTTTGTTGTTTTAAAGGCTTTGAAACAATTTAAACCCAAAGTTGGATAAGCACCGAAAATGCAACATACGTGTATGTTAATTATATATGTAATGTTTATTCTTCCGAACAAACAGTCATTTATCAAAATTAAAAAAAAATGCTGCTGGCAACCCCCAAAAATTAACTTTTAGAGAAAAGTAGTTTTGGATATCTTAAAATAATGAAACAATTGATGAACATCAACCTGACTTAAATGCAAATTCAAACATGGGTTGACAAACGCCAGTGTATTGTACATGTTATATACAGATATTGGTAATCATGTCTTCATGCTGTCTCTCCCTGCCATCTTTAAAGCTCTACTTCCAGTTTCAAGTTCTGTTATATTTTGCCAGTATCTTTTGAACAAAATGTATGTAGTAAGATAGGAGTGATATGTTGTTTCGTGATAAGGTTTAGACTTCCAGATGAGGCTGCAGTTTATTCATTGAACATTGTAGCTGTCGCACTTCCTCCAGGTCATTGTTTATGCAAGAATTTGCATCCTTTGAGACAATGTACAAGAAACTTTACAAAAGACATGTTTCCAACATTAAACTACTTAAGTACTAAGTATTAAAGTTGAAAAGGGTGAAAAGTCTTGTCTAAAATGTGCTAACAATCTTACTAAATCTTGTGTCACTGCCTATTTTGGTCAGCTGAAACTAATATCTCAACTTGCAGCCCTTTGGAAAAACAAGGACTTTGTTAAGGATGTGCGAAATCACAGATTACAATATTAAAAAGAATCAAAACACACACACACCCCCCCACACACACACACATTGTTCACTTAATGAACACCAGGACATCCATCCGGTACTTCTTAAAGATTACAATAATATGACCTCCTCCATGAATAAAGATGATGCTCCAGTTAGTAAGCATGTGGCCAATTTATCTTTTTATAAATAATTTAAAATATATTTGAAAAAAAAATCAATAACTAATGGAGTTTTGATATCATGTAAAAAACACTGATGTGGTCATTTCTAGAACCTTTATATAATGAATTAAGTCATTTAGAAAGTAATGGAGAAGGACATAATTTGATGGATCGAAAAAGATTGATGTTCATGGCCACAAAGGTCCATTTTGGTTCCTTGACCTAAAGCATTTCTACCCTATCTACAGTTGTGTCATTGACTATATGCATGGTATTTGTTTAAGATTTGTAAAAAAATTGATGGGACTTTGGTTCAATAATACAAATAAACATAAACCTTTTTCTGTCTTTCATACAAAGCAGGAGGTAAACACGTTCCTTACAAACATAAAGCCAACAATATTTGTTTTCAGGACTCCGAGGTCTATAGGAAATAATCTGAATTCAGGATTTTTCTCCTACACTTGTCTATTCCTGATATCATTTTAGAGGGAACAAAGCATTTCTTGCCAATATGTTTCATACGATGCCAAAATAAACTCATAACATGCTGTCAATAATTCCATAGTGGGATATAACTGGTAATGTTGTAATGAAAATCATTTTTTTCCAAGAAAAAATACACAAATACATCATTATGCAATGATTCAAACTGTTTTAAGTTGCTTCATGCTATGAGAGTTTTTGACCCAAATTATAATCATTGTTATTAGATTGTTAATATATTATTTAAACTGATGAAATGCCCGCTACATTCGGTGTCGTACATTACAGGACTAATACCCTGGCCGACAGTTGTTAAGTTGAAAAACACATTGTACATAAGCTTTTATTTTCAAAATATTAACTACTTCAGTGTCGTCTGTTTCGAAAAAAAGGTTTTTATTTTCTTTTTTTTTTTCAAATTCTTAAGAGCATTTACCAAGAAATAAACTAGAATGTACATACATGTGTACAATTATTTTTTGATTCACTGAAAAACGTATCAAAATACGAATGAAATACATGTATTCGACTATTGAATATAGAAACACGTTTATGTTATGTTAAATCACTATTTGCTTGAATTAATTTTTGCTGCAACGTATCCTATTCCAAGTTAATTAAATATCCAGTTACAGCCGATGGGGTTTAGTCACAGAGATGATATTTTTTGCAAGACACATTGCAGTATTTTTGTCTGATATTATTTTATTTTGCTGAAATGTTTGAGAGATTACAGGTAATACAGATTCGATAATTATTCACGCACATGGTACCAACATATTTCACAATTCTGTTTCTCTTCTGCTAGGTACATTTTATCAATAAAAAATGAAGCCAATTGATGCGAGTGGGCTAAATTTATCCAGAAATGGTAATTTATGTTTTCTTTTTCGATGGAAAACAATGTATCAAAATGATGAGAAAAAGCCAAGTATATTAGGCAATGGTAAATTAATCTTTATTAATGACAAACAATGGTGCTCACTGATGTAAATACACTAAGAGCATTCTGTAATAATTAAAAAAAAATGGTGTTGCTATGGGAAACAATAGACCAAAATGTTCGTGAAAGAAGTAAGTTTATTCTACAATGAAAAACAATAATGTTTTAATGGAAAAGAGTTACTTGAACCATGATTTCGAAAAAAGATGTTCATTTTCTTCTAAAATGGTGTTTTAATGGGTGAAAAAACAATAACAAAAAACACTCACCCGAGAAAAGTGATCTTTCGAGGATTTATCTGACTAAATGGTGTTTCAATGGTATTTTAATGGAGTTCAAATGCTATTTTACCATTACATTTTTCTAATGGTTTGTTTGATTTTATGACGTCATTTTGCTTTCTCATTTTTTCCTTTATCTGGTCTAGATGAGTCTTATTACTTCAAGGTCATTCCGTGATACGTGAGTGCTATCAGGGCATATACGGGAAGTTATTGAATATTTCCTTTTATAAAACTACACATTCGCACTTTCATTAAAGAAAACAAGAGGACCAAGATGGCCCTAGATCGCTCACCTGAGAAAAGTATCATTCATTGCCTGTACAAAACAGATTGCTTTAGAATTAAGATGATGAGGTGAAACAATGTTCAGGAATTTTCTGACCCCATTCACAAAAGATATCATCATGACAAACATTCTGCCAAAGTTTGAGGATGATTGGACCAAAAACCCCCCATTTTCGAAAGGGTTCAAGATATCATCAAGACAACATTCTGACCAAGTTTGAGGAAGATTGGATTAAAATTGTAGCCTCTAGTGTGTAAACAAGATTTTTCTAAGATTTGACCTACAGACCTACTTTTTGATACAACCTAAGCCATTTTCGAAAGGGTTCAAGATATCATCAAGACAAACATTCTGACCAAGTTTGAGGAAGATTGGATCAAAATTGTGGCCTCTAGTGTGTAAACAAGATTTTTCTAAGATTTGACCTACTGACCTACTTTTTTATCCAACCTGAGCCATTTTCGAAAGGGTTCAAGATATCATCAAGACAAACATTCTGACCAAGTTTGAGGAAGATTGGATCAAAATTGTGGCCTCTAGTGTGTAAACAAGATTTTTCTAAGATTTGACCTACTGACCTACCTTTTGATCCAACCTGACCCATTTTCGAAAGGGTTCAAGATATCATCAAGACAAACATTCTGACCAAGTTTGAGGAAGATTGGATCAAAATTGTGGCCTCTAGTGTGTAAACAAAATTTTTCTAAGATTTGACCTACTGACCTACTTTTTGATCCAACCTGACCCATTTTCGAAAGGGTTCAAGATATCATCAAGACAAACATTCTGACCAAGTTTGAGGAAGATTGGATCAAAATTGTGGCCTCTAGTGTGTAAACATCAAAATTGTTGACGGATGACAAGATTTTTCTAAGATTTGACCTACTGACCTACTTTTTGATCCAACCTGACCCATTTTCGAAAGGGTCCAAGATATCATCAAGACAAACATTCTGACCAAGTTTGAGGAAGATTGGATCAAAATTGTGGCCTCTAGTGTGTAAACATCAAATTGTTGACGGACGACGGACGACGGCCGACGGACAATCAAGTATCCCAAAAGCTCACCCTGAGCTATGCTCAGGTGAGCTAAAAATATACAACCACTCACTATTAATACGATACTAAGACTGCCTATACAACTGTCCTATGTTTCAGAACGGGTAAAAAATTTATATTTCCTCGATATCAGTACGAAGTAATACAGTCTGAGGAAGTAAGCACATTTATTTTTCTTATTTTCAGAATGTAACAGCCCCTCTTTCGGACACAACATTTTAAACACCTCTCACTGTAAAAGTGACAGCGTCTGTGGTCACGTGGTCGGCACGTGTGACAAGGACTGTGTTAAACCGGATGGTATGAATCGTCATATGACCGATGTACATACAATTGCATTTCCTTTGTTGTGTAACTGTGCCCATGGTTGTGATTTTTTCTGCTATACGTATGTATCGCAATTAATCTTTATCGTGTTTTTTCCAATTAATACTAAGTCAGTCAAGCTCTACAGATTTAATGAAAGAACCTTGTTGTTCAATGAATACAAGCGTTTACCGTTACAAAAAGTGATAGTACATACCGCTTCTTAAACGGGAGATAATGGATAAAATCTACCGCCGCGACTAAAATATTTCAGAATCTTAATTCTTTGTTGTGATTCACATCCCAAAGACAGTTTTCAAGTCATTTTGGAGATTTTATCTATTTAAAGCAGTTAAAGTTCGCCACACTACCGTATCGCGAAGTAAACAAATAGCACAGTATATCATCAAACACTTCTGAGGGAACCTTATCTTTATTCTGCTCGCAAAGTATATCGGTATCAGTACAAAACACCGGTACAGTACTTAAGTCATTTGGAGATTATGTCTACTTGAGACAGATATTTTCCGCCACACTGCAGTATCACGCCGTAAACATGCGGTACGATACCACACCCAGTCACAATATTCTAATACAGGACGAACTAGTCCTGGAACTTCACTTATATGCTTGGGCACCAAGCAAGGTAGCTATATCAGTTACTGTACCATATTTAAACGCTGCCGGAGACGGTCGTATATTGGCGTCATCTTCGTCCGTCCGTACGTCTGTCGGTCCGTCCGTACGTCCATTTCTTGTGAACACAGTTCCTTCTATGTTTCTGACCGTATATTTTCAAAATTTGGTCAATGTCATTACTTTGTAACACAGCCATAGGTAGTTTTCTGTAAAAGAGTACACATGTTTAATTCGGATACCGCACACTTTTTAGTGGGCGGAGTATCCATGCCCATGCAATAACTGATGAAAAACCTTGCAGTTATCCAGATAACCGCACAGTAATGCCGGACAAGGCAGTTATCCAGAATACCGAACAGTAATATTGGACCATACAGTTTTCCAGATAACCATGCAGTTATCTAGATAACCATAAAGTATTGGCGGACCATGCAGTTATCAAGATAACCGTACAGTAAAAGCGGACAATGCAGTTATCAAGATAACCGTACAGTAAAAGCGGACAATGCAGTTATCCAGATATCCGTACAGTAATAGCGGACAATGCAGTTATGCAGATATCCGGGCGTACAGTAATAGCGGACCATGTAGTTATCCAGATAACCGTACAGTATGGCGGAAACTCGGTTAACAAATATTTGCACAGTTATGGCAGCACGACCTTTAGGTTGTCCTAAGTATCACTAAATGAGCGGAATGCAGATAAACCCTTTTCTCCACTTGCCCTCCCCCCTTTTTTTGTCAAAACGGTATTTTCTACAATTTGAGAAAAAAAATATGCGAAGTAGAAATAAGCAGTGTGGCCATACGATGTGGTACATAAGGTTATTATAAGCTGTCACAAGCAGCATATTTTGCCTCGATTCGGAGAAGAAAACTGCATTTTTTGTTAGATGTTCAGGATTACCAAACATACGGGAAATCATTCAGAGTTTGTGAGTATGTGTTTGCAGTCATGGAAAGCACATCACTAGTGATGTTTTTCCAAATGTTTGAAACTGGTATGGTCATACTGAATAAGAGACCTTTTTTCTATCGATGGTAAGTTAACTGGTGATTAGAAAACATTTACCGCACCGTTGTTCATATCCATGGTCAAACGTAAAACCTAACAATCATGACAGATTATTAGAACTAATTCAATACGTTCTTCTTGCTTATCTGTACTGAAGGCACCGAAATGTGAGGGTTTGTTTCGAAAGAGTTATTTGATTTGTTAAGACGATTTTTTCTTTCACTCTTTGGTCATTTTCATGGGGTTTCTTTTGGATACCCAAAGCGCTCCTTTCCTATATTTGGCTATGTTACAAGACATATATTGCACTGGCTTCTCTCGTGATCTTGATAAACCCGCCCACATATAGTGTGCAGGGTAATCAAGCTCAGCTCGCGATGCCATGCAATATATATTACATAATGAGTAGATGTGCATGAAGCGGCGATTATCCGGTTCATTGATTTTTGCAAAAGTTATGTCCCTTGAAACTTATTCTTTGTAGCCGATTGATATTGCGGCCTTGTGAAAGCAACTCCTTAAATTTCTGACCGTATCTTTTCAGTACTTGGTCAATATCATTACTATAATGGGTAGATGTGCATGAAACGGCGATTCTCAAGTCTTTGATTTATGCAAGAGTTTTGTCCCTTCAAACTTAGTCTCTGCAGCAGATTGATTTTGCTGCCTTGTGAACGCAGCTTCTCCTACGTTTCTGGCCGAATCTTTTCAAAACTTGGTCAATGTCATTACTATAATGGGTAGATAAAGCGGCAATTCTCCGGTTCATTGATTTTTGTAAGAGTAATGTACCTTGAAATTTCGTCTCTGTAGCTTATTGATAGTGCAGCTTTGTAAATGTAAGTCCTCATAAGTTTCTACATGGATCTTTATGAAACTTGGTCAATATCATAACTATAATGGGTAAATGTGCATGAAGCAGGGATTTTCATGTTCAGCGATTTTTGCAGTAGTTAATTTCAATTTATCTAACTTTTACATAAAGTGATTTTCGATGTTTGTGCACACAGTGGTGAAATGATAAATCGAGTTTTCACTATCATGCCACGCGACCTCAGGTCAGTTTTGCTGCAAAACCTTTTTGCTGTAGTGTGCTTTTGTTTCTAAATATTTATACGAAATTTCGCTCTACAGTTTATTACTCTTAGTCAATATGAGAGAAATTTGCGCGTATCGTACCAAAACTTCGTCTCGAGAGCAGGAGGTCGTGGGTTCGATCCCCGGCCGCGACATACCAGAGTCGCAAAAATGGTGCTGTTATAGCTCCCTTGCTTGGCGCTCAGCATATAAGGGTAGTTGCAGGACTGTTTGGCCCCGCGTCAGGATAATATGACTGGTTGTGGTATCATGCCACATGTCTACGGCGTGATACTGCAGTGTGGCAGCACTATATCAGTTTCAATTAGATATCGTCTCCAAATGACTGAAATACTGTCGGTGGGACGTTAAACCCAACAAACAAACTTTTATCTAATCAATTTAATGTACATGCATAATACATTATAAAATCAAACATAACGCATTTCCAGAATGTAACAGCCCCCCATTCTGACCCAAGTGTTCCCATACCTGTCACTGTGTAAATTGGGGCCAATGTAACCCTGTGGTCGGCACATGTGACCTGATGCTGTGTGACCCCAGATGGCAAGGAATCTTTTGCGAAAGAGGTATTTCAAACATATTTAGTTTAAATCTGGTTTACATTGACTGATTGAACAGGTTGTTTCCTGATTTCGTACATTTTTCTGACAAGGTGGAAAGCAGTCAATCTTTTTGAACAAGTATTTGTCTATCAGTTGCTTTAGATGATATCAGAAATTGGAATTAATTAATGAAATATGCCCCCGCTTCAAGTGCATATTGTCCATATAAATACAGCATCTGCATGTAATTCAAAATAATGTATGTATCATAGTTTGACCTTAAATATCATAATAGCAAGACATGTCTTCAGTATCACCTCAGATAAGGTGTGAAGATGGCTCAGATAGTTTTGGACTAATTATATTAGTGGAGATTCTGGCAGTGACATGCTTGGTTCTTATTTTCTGCGTAACTGTTGTATGCACCATGAATACATGGTAGTATTAATTACAGTTATGTTATTTTATGAAACTTACTAAGCTCACAATAAACAGAAACAAATAACGAATATATGGGGACAATTGTAAAATCCCGGAACCGTATGTCATTTTAAGCCACATTTCAACAACCACCCTGACTGCATATATGAACTAATCAAATAGAAATTACATGTATAGTGACATTCTCTTATTATACGTATAATAGCTAACGCTATTGACGTCTCGTCACGCATTAATTTCATGTTCTTTCGTATTTATATCATGCATCAAAAATGTTCAGTAAACATGCCCTACAGTCATGTTAACACTTGAAAACTACATGCTAATGATAGATTTTCAAGCTATATCTGTGACCAAGAAATTCGCGTCCTTGCAGCGAAAGTTTATCAGTTTGTATGGATTAACATATAAACATGTTTTTTTTACCAGCTTACGCGAGGAGATAGTGTTACTACCCCGGTATAATAGGCTAAGAATTAGTTAACGGTGGTTATTTTATCCCCTGGTGCTAGCTTGATGACTTCGTTCAAAATTTTCTCATGTCACTTACTGGCATACCAAAGTTATAACTTTGGAAAAGTATACCAATGTCAATAATTCTACATAGATTTACTAAAACACGAATTATTTATCTATATAAAATTCATATTCAAAATATTGAATAGGGACAGCAAATACTGTCACCAATCTAGAATACCATGTTTTCTGATAGTCAATTAAGTCATTTATTTAGGTTGTCCACCCATTAACCGAGAGGTCGTGGGTTCTATCTCCGATTGTCGCATACTAAAGTTGTTTAAATAACTCTGGTAGATCTAATTTCCTTTGTTCATGGCACAAAGTACATAAAAGTAAGTCCAGGACCGGTTGGACAAATAAATGGTTAGCGTGACTTGGTGTAGTATCACGCTGCATGTCTACGGTGTTGTACCGCAGTGAGGCAGTATTATATTTGTCTCGTAGACAAAAGTCCCATATATCTGAATTACATCAATGTGATTTAAACCCCAAGCAAACAAACAGCTGAAGCATTTATGATGCAGTCGTTACCATTTGGTCACCAAAATATCAATTAGATTATAGTACTGACGTCACTCTCTACCTACATAAACCTTAAAGAAATGTAGACAAGAACTAATTATTTTCAAATAAATGCTTCAGCTGTTTGTTTGCTTGGGGTTTAAATCCCATCGATATAATTCAAATATATGGGACTTTTGTGTCTTTTATTTGTGATTTCACACACACACACACACACACACACACACACAGAAAGAAATAATAAACGAGAACGAAACTAATAATTTATGATGTGCATAATGTATACAGCCAGAGATCAATATCGTCTGTTTATCTGGATAGATAACGTTTCTTAAATAAATATGGACCTATATTTAAAACTTCCTGATTGATTATTGGGTTTGGATTTTTACGTCGTGAGTACATGTACCTGTCTTTATTATTATAAATCTAAATTATTCTTAATAATTCTTTAAATAAAAACTTTTTTTAACTTGCATTTTGTGTTGTATGTACCAGAGTGTTTTTATGCTAAAATGATTTCTCTTAAAACGCGTAATGCATTGTTTTTATTATTGAGTTTTTGTCCAGTTTTTGTTCTCAGTTAACATCTGTTCTAAACACTTTAAAGTAAATTGAGATATATCAGTCTTTTCATCAACAAAACAACACAACAACAACAACAAAGACTAATGTTTAGAAAAATAAGAAGGCGAAATTCTGGCCTAGATTTCTAATTTTAGGTCATATGGGAGAATTACATGTAGCAAACTCGGTAGTATGTCAGACTATATTGAAATATTTAACCTTTTTTCATGATTGTTCATAAAACATTTTTTTTTTAAATATTAGCTCAAATGTCGTTTAGTTTACAAAAAATCAGTTTCATTTAAAAAGCTTAATAATATCTCCATTGAACAATTCATAAATTAGAATATATTCACTAAGACATTAATAGCATAAAGTAATGTAAAGCATGAAAATAATGTCGAGTCACTAGACCATAGGTTAAGCAATTAGTTTGGTTATGATAGTGATTTTTTAGAAGCGAAAGCTTCTAAAGTCAGACAGTGGATTTTCTACTTACAATCACATTACCGACACTTAGCCATACATTCGCGTTGAAAAAAGTACTACTGGTTGTAGAAGTCAACATTGCAGTTTTGATAAAAGATATATTGCAGGATTTTGAAAGCATTCGGTATAATCACAATTTCTGTGCAAATAAAACTGTAAAAGAAGCAAGTTTATAATTCAGTGTTCATCCGCAGTTTCATTCAATAAGTTACCTATAAATAACCTCGCACCAAAAAAAATTACGGCTTCGTAATTACCTCAATTGGTAAGAGCGTCGTTCAGTATTTTGTTCTTGCAAGGGGTCGTGAGTTCTAGTCCATCTGAGACCGTCTTTTTTTTGTAATACTTATTTTTTATATTCTTTTGTTAAATATTTAGAATTTTTGAACTCAAGCTTTATACTTCATTATTTTTTTAATTTTTTATAGAGAGGTCGATGTTTCTAATACGAGGGTCCTGCTCATAGACAGGTTCGGTTATAAGATCAAAACATTAGAAATGAGGGGGGGGGGAGTATGTTTAATGTAAACCGTCAGTTGAAACATTTTGTTTGTAATCTTTTCTTGCTAGAGTCTCAAATGACTGTAGTGTATTTAGTCGCATCTGTATGTCACAACTCAGAAAGTACTTTAGGGATTGAGTTTATACTTTATAATATGGTCTAACTTTTCTTACCAAGAATAATAACTCTACCTTGCTTCATCTCTGTTACTTACTTACATGGCGAAATTATGTTTTTCTTGAACATATTTTAAAAATTATTGAAGGCATGGATATCATTCTTTACATATGGAAAGGATGTGAAGTGACAAAGAACAATAACGTTATCTTGTCCCATTTTCTTGCTGTTCTATTAAAATATTTCTATCTGCAGCAAATGTATGAAATCTAAGCATTACAGGTATTGAGAGGATCAATACTAAGACTCACTATTCCTTATCCAATTTTGTTTAATTTGACAGAGACCAATAAAGAAAATATCTTACCTGCTGTTTTAATAAGATTCATCTTCCCTGATTTTTTCATGCATACCACAAAAGAAATTTAAGGGATTGACTTTATAATTCACAAATTTTAACTTTCGCTTCTGACAGTGCTCTCCATGCTTTGATAATGGTGTAGAATCTGTCTTATTTTGAGCTGATTTCATAATTTAGGTCTGATCATAACGGTGCAACCACTTACTTCAATCACATTTGATTGCTATCTAATAACTGAACATCGGTATCATTGTATTTTATTATCTTGTTCCACGAGGTCGGGCACAATGTACACATCAATACTGCATATGTATTTTATGCATTACTATGTATTTATTTCACACATACACAATTCGCGGAGAGTCGACGACGGAAAAGTGTTTATTTACCCGCTCACTAAGTTGATGTTAAACAATTAAAAAGTTAGATCCGACATACTAGTTCAGTCTCGTAAAGTTTTTTTCCTGATAGATCTTATACATTACATGTTAAAGTTGTATTAATTTAATGATGAAGGCTATTTAATTAAGATGTGACTTAATATTTCTAGTAAACGTTTTGTTTATAATAACTGAATCAATATATTTAGATTTAGAATCCCTCTACAGTCAGATGTAATGGACGATAATCTTGGGTTGAACTATTCTATTAATTTGTTGACATCTGCTCGAGCGGTTTGTTTTGAAAACTAAGCTTTGAAATACATGTATTGTTTTAGAGATTTAATCTGAATTGATTAAAAATGACGATGAATGTACATGCACTTAAAAAGTAACCGTTGTTTATAAACCTTATGCGAGTAATAATTATAATCGAAAGCATCGTGATCTAGTGATCTATTCCTAAATTCTTTGACATCATGTTCAACACAGACTAGCATTAGTTGATTCCAAAGAGAAAAAAGAGAAAAATCTAGTAAATGACTGATTGGCCGATGGTTTTGGGGATGTCTTGTTGGGGATAAGAATGATCTCAACTTTCCAAGTACAATCCAAGAATCATCGAGCAAGATCAATATGATTTTCAAATACTTGTTTCCGAACTGCCAAAAGATATATTTTTGAACACTCTAAATAACAGAGGGGGTGGGTGGGGTATGTTTCTTTACGTCGTTGGTATTAAATTTCTGTCAAGAACCCAGGCTACAGAATCTCTGTCTCTTTGCTTCTCCCTCTGTCTCTACTAGTAAGAGAATAATTGCATTTCAGTATGTTTGTTTATTATTTATTTATTTATTGACACCGCATGGAAACGCGGCGTCAGTATGGAATAGGTTTTAAATTTGGCTATGGAACAGCATAGTCGAAAAAGGGAGCAACAATCGTTATTGTTGTAAAATAAATCCATGTTATATGTTTGAAAAAACAACAACAACAACAGCAACAACAAAAAAAACTCTTTATGAATCAAGTACTTGTATTAACTGATTTAAAAAAAATACAAGATTCAAAATACTCAAGCCTTCTATCGTAATTAAAAAGAAGTTCGACATATTTTATGGGTATCTGATAACTTCTCCCTAAACTCGTAGGCCACGGATTTTAAAACTTGGTTAACGGATTTTGGAAGCAACCTGATTCATTAAAGCTCAGAAAAAGGTTTTTGAAGAGTTTTTGTGACATTAATTTATTCAGATATTTAGATACATACCGTCAATTTGAGAAATCGATGAAACCACAGTTTA
Organism: Solen grandis; assembly: GCA_021229015.1. Taxonomy (NCBI): domain Eukaryota; kingdom Metazoa; phylum Mollusca; class Bivalvia; order Adapedonta; family Solenidae; genus Solen; species Solen grandis. Next base: position 1,588,278 of record CM037780.1, on the reverse strand, counting down.
TTAAATATATTTCAGCATAGTGTAGAAAGTGTAAAAAACACATTACGTATTGCCGTATTGGACATGTCTTATCGACTCCTACGTCACGCTACCTTATCAAGGGAAGTAATAACTATCGGGAAGGACCTGCACCTAAATCCCGTACCATATCAAAACTTATCTGTGCTGATGTGTTTCGTTATCATTGTCCTTGTTGTTGCTGCTGCTGATGATTTTTACATTAATATTAACACCGCCTTAATAGCTTACTGTCTGGAAATTTCATGCATCTTGATGACCCTAACTCTTCCACTAATTATAAAAGAAAGGACTTACCTGTTGTAATATATATCTTTATTAATCTATAGATTAGCCAATTTATGGCATCTAAAATAATCGTCATATAATAGCATCTAAAGTCATCGTCATGTAATATGTCAACTATATTAAAGTATTTTTCTGTATTTTTGTTATTTCTGAATATTTGATAAATTTTAATGATTTGTTTTAGTAAACATGTTTGAAAAGAAAAGAAAAAACAACAACAACATACATTTATGGAAATTAGGCCGAAGACACTCTTGATTTACATGGACTTTTAAGAACAGACTTTAGAAATCTCTGAACCAAACGGCCTACAATTGAGGATATTGTAAAAAATGGCATATATCATTGCCTAGTGGAAATTTTAGACCCGCTGTTTGTAAATGATGCATGTACATGCTATTAAAATATTCTGAAATGGTTTTACTTTGTTTAAGTCGTGCTTCAAAAACATACGCGGCGTCTTTGATGCTATGCATCAAAATTAGTATGGTCTATGTATGTATATAATTCTAGGCTTCTCTAACACTGACATGACACAGTCCACCTGAAGTGTCGGAGAGATTACGATGTATGGGAGACTGCTGCCCGTGCTTGTTGGCGCAGGTTTTTTCTACGTCATCAGAGGGGATAGGGGTATGTTACTTAATGCTAACTAGAAGAAATATGAATGTCTCTGGAGATTATGTTTTAAATTTTATTCGATTAATATGTTCCCGTTAGAGTGAAGTGATAAATATAGTGTACTGAGACATTAAAGGATAAATCTTAAAAGCTTAGACATATACCGGTCATTTCAGTTGTGAACCATGGATGTTTTGTTTGTTTGTAAAGGGTATGAAATACATGGTAATTGTATTTTACATTAAATATTACTTTTTATTACCTTTATTAATTTACATACGGATTTACTATATTAACACAAATGCATATAAAGAACATTGATACTTATTTCGTTGCAAGGTCGTGATATATATCCAACATTGACACATGACTTCAAATACAGCAACATTTAGTTTACCCAAACCTACTTAAATTTTACACTTTCTTTTAAATATATGTTCAAGCAAAGAAATCTTTTGTCATGTTTTTCTTCAGACAATATAGCCCTTTACTATCCTGCCCAGCAATCATCAACATTAAATTATATGAACTACAGCTGGAACGCAGATTTCGCTAAAGACGGCGACACAGGATTTAACTTGACCTGCAGGTGTTGTAGTGGTACATTTGGTATCAAACCTTCCTGGTGGCAGTTGGACCTGTATGCGGTACGCAGTATCGGGAGGATTGAGGTGTATGGTCGGGACGACGTTATCGGTGAGTGAATCACGAAAAAACGTTGAACCATAAACTGACATAAAATTAAGTGACAAACGTTTCCAAAGTGTTCGCTCCTAGGAAATTATATTCTTAGAAAATACGGAAGTTTTTATAATTGTTAATACAGGTGTTAGTCAAACATATCAATAGTTCTCTCTATCTTCTATAGCTTAAAAATGTATAGGTTAAGTTTCGTATTTATAAGATCGAAGGAGGTTGCAACTTAATTGAAAGATTATGTACTTTTTCAAAATGAGAATAAGAAGTGACCTGTTTAAAAATAAGTTGTTTTCTCTTAAATATTGTTGCGGTCCGGTGGGTACGGGCCTTCGAAAAGACCCGAGGACTGGACCGTTGTAACTTTAATTGTCCATCTCACGTACAACATTAAATAGGGTAGCTGGCAAATCATACATGTGATGGAAATCTCGGTACACCAAGCTGATCAGTTGACCATGTGAAGTGGTTGGCTTCAGCAATAAATACAACACCGATTTAAATTAACTTCAACTTTATTTTGAAGTTCAATATAATTTTAAATACTATTAAAACTTCATAAATGTCTAAGTATCAAACATATTCAACCAGATGAGATGTTTCACAAGACAATACGTTAATAGTTGAACCTTTCAAATATTACTGTCAAGGTCTCCGCGTATAATAGTATATGTATACACAAATCTCAGTGTTAAAGTTATATAGCCTGACTATATATGTTTAGCGCCAGTCTAATATAAACTCTTGTAGTGACAAATGGTACCAGGTTTAACACACAGTTAAATACTGATTAGGTTAGATCTCCTCAAATGTACCTCTGCCTAAAAATAGTCATGAATGTATTATAAAAATCGTGTTCGTAACTTCAGGTATTTCCATTGGATCCCAAGCAATACTACGGCCTTTTATAAGATAAATCTATGCACTGTTATAAACTCACATTAACTTTCAAAATGATTCAGCATAGATCCAGTCCACAATAGCGATTTATCGTATGCTGTCTTGAATAAAGTTTATCGTAAGCCCCCCTTCTGAATCTGAAACCTCAACTCAACTGACTCTGAACCAAAATGCGCCGCTTATATACCAAGCAGTGGTAGCATCTACCCAAAGTTGGTAGATCTACCCTTTACTGGTAGCACGTACCAAGAATTGGTAACGCAACTGGTAACCTCTACCCAAAAAGGTGGTAGATACCCAGATTTGGTACTAAACTTAATAAATTTGAACTAGGAAAAATGGCTGTCAAAATCCCTAATAAAAAAACTCAACAAGTTAAATTTTTACAATAATTACGGTAAATAACTTCACCTGACTGTTACAGCTGTAAAGTACACAGTTAAATTTATCGATTTTTGATGAGTCACTGAAGAATTTCCCAGAATTCTACAGTAAACATGGCGTAACTTGGAAAAGTTTAAAAGTAAACAATAAATGAATACTGCTTAAAAGTGGCTTAACAATGGAATTTACACAATCAGACTTGCTCAAACGCAGTACAAATATCATGGAATACGATGTCATCAACAAATTTTAACAGACATTAAGGAATTTCGAAGGAATAATTTTAAATACATAGGAAATTCAAGAACCGCGGAATCATGTGGCTTTCTCCTGATGTTCAGAATGAACGATAAGAGGAAATCTACATAGGAATTAGAGATAGATAAATGGCAACCACAATTCGTTTCATATGTAGCTGGCTTGTTAGTTAAACCAAGTCAAAATGCATATTTAATGTATGGTGAGTTGCCACATGCTTCATGCGATTGACACGGAGACCTTATGATATAAATGTCTAAAATATCAAGGTAAATGTCATTCATATTGTTCTCAATGTTGAAATATCTATGTTGAAACATGCAATTAAAGTCACTTTTAAATTAGCACATTAATGATAGTTCATCGGGTTTGGTGAATACCCGGGTGTAACAATATATATTCATATGATACTGTTAAGCCTAAGTATTTAAATACATTTTAATGTCGAATTTTGGTGTAAACTCACATTCTAAAGTTGTTTAAACATGTTTAATATGTTGAAAGGAAGGGATTAATCACTGCTGACTTACATATAAGAAATGATGAAGATGACCACTGGTTGTATATTTTGTTTTGTTTTTATAAACATCTTTGGGTTTTGTGTGCAAGATTTAACATTCCTTTGCTGATAAATTAAACATAACAAGAGGGGTTATATGAAACATAGTTTATTTTGTTTAATCAGCGGTATGCATTACATATATTTTCAGAGCAACTACATGGATTTAGTTTGTACCTTTCCAATTTTTCACAATCGGCAACAGACTTGATATATCATGACGAGACAACAGAAGCTCAATACATGTCGATGCGAGGTCACTCCACCGTGCTGGTCGGACAGATGATGGCTCGGTATATTAGGATTACACTGGAAAGCATAAACCTAGTCGTTTGCGAGTTACAAGTTTTTGAAGGTATGACATCAAACAAAATACATTGGAAAATATTGAAAATTCACATTTTTATTTAACCAACGATAAATACATTTTGTATACCTTATGACCAAGTGGTTAAATTTATTAAGAGGTATGTTTTATTTTGAATTATTAAATATTGATCATCTAAAATATGGATTTTTTGATTAGGTCATAATGTAAGATTTTACATTACTGTTTACCTTTTTATTTCCAGTTCTTTATCTATTTTCCTGTTTTTCCATCTTTTAAGTCCGTATTTTTTATTTTTCTCCTTAAACTGATGCACATTTACAATTTAGCCAAAAGTTATCCCAAATCTTTACATTTTTTTCCGCTGTTTAAACTTGTATCCTTTTTTATCTTGTTTGTTGTTGTTTGTTTCTATTTATTTAAGTATCATTTTAATTATCAGATTGTTTTCCTTTTCTTTTATTTCCCTTATCACATTGTGGCTTTTTTATATTTTTTTCTATTTTTCAGTTAATATCTTCATTTGTATTAGATTTTCATTCAGTTTCATTTTTAATATGTTTCCTGATTTAGTTATATTAATTCCATCTATGATGATAGTTTACTGTTGTTTTAATGTTTATTATAAAATCTGCTACATCATCTGTAAAAATATGTTTAATGTTATTTTTACATGTTTATTACCTGCAATTCCCATGGGTATGAGACTAGATTTCTTTCATAGTTTGGTGTGTTCATCATTTCAAAAGTAGACTTAACATGAATACTAAGCTATCCTGAATGTTGATAAGCATAACAGGCAGCGGGTTAAGTAACCCAAAATATACTATTTCCCGACTTTTCGTGTTAAAAGAACGTCCGTCGTTTATACTACGAAGAAAGACAAATTCTTGACACACCCTATTAAATACAGCGGGCCCCCACACATCGGAACGCAGTAACAATTCTATTTCATACATCTACGTTATCCGACAGCCTGTCCCTTCGGTCACTACGAGCCAGACTGTGCCCCTTGTGATTGTGAAGGGAAACCCTGTAACAAATCAAACGGAGACTGTTTAGGTAGGTTAAGTGAACACAGTTTGTTAATCAGTTAACTAATACATTGCGTAAGTTGTAAATCTAATAATAATGGGAAATGCAGTTTCTTCTGACAAAAGAACGAGAATAGGACTTTTCAAATTTTGACCACTTGCTTTATGTGTAACCTTTTTTCCTATTAGATCAACAGCAATTGCTTCTCTCTTTTTCTCTCTCTCTGGCTGGAATCAATTGTATTTTCACTAAGACGTATTTTTTGTGTGTAAATGTCTGATTTCCAATAAAACGAGAATAAAATTAAGTTGCAACATCCGCTTAAGTCAGATAAACCACTAATACATACTTTCCAGAATTAAGATGAAACCAAAATGCTTCAAAAATATGTGACTAGTTAAAAGCTTCAACTCTGTATCAGTAAACTCCAATCTGGTTTTAATGTTTATAAAAGAGACCTTTTTACAACATCTGCTCAACAGATGACTTTTTATATAATTAAAGTCGTTAGGAAGAGACTTATTAAGTAATATGATAAGTAACATTTCAGTGGATGCTGCCTTGTCAAGTCGCTTAACTAATTACTGTGTAAGAGCTTTTTTGATATTTTGATGAGATAGTGCTAGTTTTGAAGCAAGACTGATTATAAGGGTCTGTTGACACAAGTTAGAAATGTCCATAAAGAGTTATTGATGTGGACTAAATGAAGGCGGTACAAAAAATGTCTTGCACTCACTAGCGCACTAAATGGAACAGATTCAAGAACAAGTAATACACCAGAAATTCAGCTGTTGATTTAGACCAAATATTATCTCTTGAAAACAAATTTTCTGCAATGGAGTTTCCATCTCTGCCAAATAAGAAAATGTCGATCCATTTCCACCATCAGCAATTACTGTAGACTAAAGTGTTGATCATAAAACGATTGTTGCACGGTTAATTCCTGAATTTTCGCAGATAAACATTCCAAACAGTGGCCAGAGTGCAGGCTACTTTAGCATAATTCTATATGTGTAAACAGTTGTATTATCTGTATTGAATAATACTCTGTTTCTGAGTAATTTCAAAAGATTTAGTTGTTTGCTGCTTTATTTGTATTGATCGGTTCACAAGATTACATATCACATCCCATTGTGGATGATAGCACACAATGTTAACATTGAAATGTCATGTCAGCAATATCTTAATTGTGGATTCTTAGAGCTATACAGACCTTCCTGTGTGTGATTTCATTTGAGGGAACAATAGTTTTAATTTCTGGTAGGAATTGTACATTGTAGTTAACCTAATCAAGTGATGTCTTGAACAAATTTGAGATCTTTGTTTTAGTCACGCATTAAAGTGGAGACATACTGTTCATATCTCGACTTGTGTACTATTAATTTTGTGCATCAAACAAGCTTAAAAAATAGAATAGAGTGACACCAGAGTAACTAAGCTAGAATAATCATTGCTATTGCCGAATACGTTTTTGCTTACCAGCTGTATATTGTTTTGGTGACCTAAATTTGTTTAGAGGACTAAGTAAGATGTGCATGCAAAAATAATAAAATGCCATCTTGATGTAGATTAATCAGCATTTTAAAAATATTTTGGATAAAAATTATCAAAGATATACAAGTCTTTGCAACATTTCGCAGTGGAAAACAACCATAACTATTTAGACCAGTTTTCTGGTTATCTACCCTTGGTACATTCCTTTCTCTAAAACTGTAAATAAAATTTAGTAATTATTGCACATATTAATAGAGGAGATTAAACACAAAAGCTTTAAAATTTTCACCCCTGAAACCAAGTTATAATTGCTGAAATAAAGTGGATTCCTTGAAAAATGAGGCCTCTATGGGGTTAGCTAGTTTTCTTATATACTCTTTAGGAAAAGTTCAAAATTCTTCTCCTATGAAACCAATGATCAGACTTGAATATTACTTGCAGCAAATGGTCATGTCATGGCCTTTCCATTATTTTCTAAAATAAAGTAAATCCCTGAAAAAAAAAATAATGATCTTTAATTTTGAAAAAAAAAAATGGTCAGAATTTGGCACTAAAAGTCATCTCATAACTCTCTATTATAATTTCTAAATTAAAGTTGATCTTGTTAAAAATCAGGCCCCTAGGTGGTTTGCTAATTTCCTTTATTATTCTTTATAGAATATTTCAAAATTCTTGTTATATGAACGACAATGGGTAGAATTTTATTTCTTTCTTTTTGCACAAATGTTCATAGTTGTCAAGGATAATTGTTAACATAAAATTGATCTCTTGAAAAATTAGGCCCGTCGGGGATCTGATAATGTCCTTACATAACTATTTATTGGACATATAAAAATTCCTTTTCTATGAAGCCAATGGCCAGTATTTAAACAAATGATCACATCTTGGCTGGCTACCGTAATTTCTTAAATAAAATTGATCTTGTAAAAATTGAGGCCCCTAGGGACTGGCTTGTTTCCTTATATACTCCATATAGAAGATTTCAAGTCTTCTTTTGAAGCCAACGGCTAGAAATTAATTTATTTTGTCATATGTGGTCATCTCATTGTTGTTTGCTATAATTGGTAAAATAAAGTTTATCTTTTGCAAAATGAGGTCACTAGGGGTCGGGTAAATTCCTAATTTAGCTCTATATAGAAAATTTCAAGATACTCCTTATATGAAGACAATGGGTAGAACTTTTCTTTTTTTCAAATGGTCACATCATGGTTATCCACCATTATTCCAACAAAAGTTGATTCCATGAAGAAACGAGGCCTCCAGATGATTGGCTAACTTAAGAATTCTTTGTATCTGAAACTTGAATCTGGTTGCTCCTGGAATGAGAAATATAAAGTGATTTGAATGGCTTAAAATAAACTTATGTACTTAATGTCTTTGTTGTCCCGAAATGTGCCCATTGAAGGTATTCGATCTTATAGGGATTAACGTGAATTACAGATAGACTCCAAGTGACTGGAGTAGTTGCCTTGTCCAAGAACCATAACTTCATATGTTTTTTTATTATTTTTTTTTTATTATTTCCCATTATTTTAAAATAACGTTCGATAGTATGCAGGTACTCTTTGATGATCTGGCCAATGCTTTTTTTTCCTGACAAAACAAGATGCTTGAGGCATTCCATCACCTTCAGTGATAGTTCTAGATAGTTGTTCAGAACATAAATCTAACTTTTCAAGTGAATTAGATTATGTTACAAATAATGGTACACAAATAATATGCAATTTTCAAGAATTTTACCATATCGTGTTTGAATTATTTCCTTCTTATATTGACGGTATGTATGGAAAAAGTTTAAAATTGGAGCTGCATAATCGAAAAGGGAGCACCCACCGTTATTATAGTAAAATAAAACCATATACTATGTTAAAAACACTTTGTGAATAAAAAAACTTATTAACTGATGTAAAAAATGACACGATTTAAAATATGCAAGTCTTCTATAGTTATTAAAAAGAAATTCGACATATTTGATGAGTATCTGATAACTACTCCTTAAACTCGTAGGTTACGGATTTTAAAACTTGGTAAACGGACCTTGCAAGCAACCTGAGTCATTTAAGCTCAGAAAAAAGGTTTTTGCAGATATTTTGTGACCTTTAATATTCAGATTTGATATACATACCGTTAACTTGAAAAATCCATGAAACTGCAGCGCAGTATATTAATACGTATTACTGCATAAAGTAGAAAAGGTAAAAAACACAAGCACTAAACATATGGCCGTATCGGACATATCTAATTGACGACCCCAGGCCGAATCAGCGGTTCTAGTATGCAAGCTGATTATGTTAGAGTGCTTGAAATGGGTAAATTTATCTGAACATTGTAGCATATATTGTAAAGCCTTGAAATTAAATATTTAATTTTATACATATCATTGATATGTTGTGAAATGCCCAGTCTAGGGATACTACAACGTAATTATACGTTATCAAGGGATTGTAAATCCTGGTACTGGTACCTAAATTCTGTACCAAATAAAAAAATAACTTATTTGTGCTGATTTGTTTCGTTATCATCGTCCTTGATGTGACTGATGATGATGATTTATTAACACTGACATTAACACCGCCTCAGTGGCTTCCCTTCGTGGACATTTCATGCATCTTGCAGACCCCTAGTCTTCCAATAATTATATATGAAAGGAATAACCTGTTGTATATTAGATTAGTTGATTTATGACATCTCCAATCATCATCATATTATATGTATACTATAACTAAAGTACTTTTTCAGTACCTTTTTTTTTGTTCTATAATTCTAAATAATTTGATAATATGAGTTTTCATCGGCCATGTTCTCGATAATTTAATGATTTTCTTTTTCAGATTTAATAGAAAAAAAAACAACTTTGGGAAACACATACATCTAAGGAAATTAGGTCCCTAAGACATTCTTGGTTTAGATTGATTTTTTAGGAACACACTTTAGGAATCTTTGAACCAAACGGCCTACCGCTAAGGATATTTGTCAAAATGGAATGTTCCTTCGCCTAGTGGAAATATTATGACACGCTGTCTGTAAATGATACATGCACATGTAATTAAAATTTTCGGAAATGGCTTTGTTTTCTTAAGTCGTGCTTCAAAAACATTCGCGGCGTCTTTGATGCTTTGTATCCGATTTAGTCTTGTTTTAATTAACATCTGTACCACAATTGCGTCTTAGATTTTTTTTCTGATCCTTATTTTATTTTGAATCTTCGCAGTTAAACCTCATATGATTACACTTTTTGAATTTACCTTTGATTTTTTAACAACGTTTAGAATTTAACAATCAGTAAGTGAAGCAAGTGCTTCAAATCAAACGCCATTTTAACTTGGATTACAATAACATAATTTGCATAAATACATATACAAATTATAAAAATAAAACGTTTTACTTTCTTAATTTGATCGAAGTGGTACCGAAATAATTGTTAAAGAGAAAAAAAGAAAGAAAGAAAAAATGACCCTATATGAATTTGAGCCCACAACCCCCAGTTTCAAAAATCTTGACAGTAATTTTAGCCTATTTATGTAAGCTCTTCAATAAGGCGGTACTTTAAATACCAGGGCATAGTTACATTGTCGTTTTTTTTTTTAAACACACACACACACAAAACAAAACCTACAGTATACAAAAAACGTTCACCGGATTTTATTGTTATTGTGTCACCTGCTGTAAGCAGAGGAGACACATAAGGCTCTTTTCTTTCGCAGTCTGTCCGTTCGTCACGCTTCAGCATGCGACACATGTGTACCGGAGAAGACTGTTGTTTATCTGGTTAACACTTTTACCAAATTGAAATTTTATGTTCAACTCTTCCGGTACATGCCAGTGTAACCAGTAACGAAAAGGATGTAAAGTCGGAATTCATTTTAATAACAAAACTCAGTATAACTGGATTTCATTTTTTATTTATCTGGTTTACACTTTCATCCAGAGTGCCCATATCAAACATTTGGACTCAACTGTTCCGGTACATGCCACTGTTACAACAATGAACAATGTAACTATACCAACGGGGTGTGTCCAAATGGATGTGAAGTCGGATATTCCGGACTTAACTGTAGCACAGGTACTCTTTTATGTTTATATATTCGATAAAACTTTTTAAAAAATTGAAATTCTAACTATATGTAGTATCATGTGAAAGATGCATTAGACTGAAAAACATGTTCCAATGGCGACTGCTGAGCCTCAGTAAGTTCATTATTTTGTTAAAATTTGGTGACAAACGTATCCAGAATCCAAACTAGACCTAGCACTCATATGCGCGGTAACTTTCTTCAAGCAACCCTGTTTAAAACGATCTCTCACAGACAGAAAGTAAAACTATACGACTCCACTTCTTATACACATGATAAGTGAAGTTAACTTGTAAATAGGCGCATGGCTGAATTCCGGTAATTCAAAATGTTTGTACAACACTTCTTAGGTATAATTATAAAATTAAAAAAAATCTTGCAGCGTACAGTAAACATAAACGATAAACCTTGTATACCTGTTCTGAGACGACAGTCAATATCAAAGTGATGTGGCGAAGGTTTTTGTCCTTGAGATATTGGCCCAAACTGCATGTAACTGCAAAGTAAATGATAGTGTTGTAATATCCTCTTCTGATAAATGTGCATACTAATTTAAAGTTATCATCTTGACAGTAACTAAGACTTACGGAAAAAACCGTCATCTGCGGATGCGGACTCCGATGTCTACGATAAAAGTGAGCGTGTTTGTATTTTTGATCATTCTAAGCCCCGTTTTAACAATATTTCAATCACAGCGGTCAGTCATGTTGAGCTATTTCAGTCAGGCCTGACGAGACAAGAGGTCCATGTGGAGCATACATGGTTTGAGTGTTCACTTAAGAAGCAAGATCACTGTCTCATATATATTGTTTTGGTTGTATAGATGTAGTTGTATGTAGAGTATATTCTTGGTATTCGATTTTGTTTTTCACATATTAGAAATTTTAAAGCTATTTAAAAGAGTGTGAGCCTTACTATTTTAATTTTATTCGCGTGTGGTCTACTGTTTATAAAATGGTCGTTTTACTTACTATACCTCTTCGATGAACATATGTATGATACAGATCTTTCAACAAGATTTTAGCTGGACTTCTACGAGCACATTTGGCAAAAATATGCTTGTTTTCGTATTTTCTTTGTGAAGAAAGGAAGTTATTTTGGTGCCAGTTTATAATGTCGCGTGTGGTTTACTTAGGCTGCATTAGCAAATTTGACACAATTCAAACAATGTTCTCGAAAACCATTAAACGTACGAGAACGAACTTAGTACCGATATTTGAAGAAAGTTACCGCGCATATGACAGGCTAGGTTTAGTTTGGATTTTGGAAACGTTTGTCATCAAAATTTAACAAAATAATGAACTTACCGAGGCTCAGCAGTCGCCATTGCTCGTTTTGATTATTGTACAAACTCACGTGATCCCCCCCCCTCGTGATACAAAATACATTAACAGAATAATGGCATAAGCACAAATAGAAATGTACCAGAATCTGATCAAGTTTTCTCATTACAAGAAATACCGCAAACATCTAAATGTTATTAAACCGTTAAAACACATACATGTAGGTAGAAAATGCTCTGGTCAGAAGGTCATGGGCAGTTCTCGAAATAATAATCACAGGGGTCTAAGAAAAACGAGACTTAATGTGTATGAATAGTATTATAATTGATCCGTTATAGGTTTATTTTTCTGGCAAACTTATTAAATAGTTTTCTTTTATATGTTTTATAATTATTAATAAATGGAATGATGATATGTTTAGTTTCTTCTCTGATGTTAATGAAGTAGATAAAATACATGTATATATCTTGATGGTTTTCTCCTAAATATTTAAATACGATATTATTATCTATATATACATTTCCTATTGAGGATCTGGCTCGATTTTCACCAACAATACTTACGACCAAGTAAAACTTAAATTCTTAAACTAGGTAGATACACATTCTACCATTTTTATTTTATGAAATATACAAGAACATGTAAGATGACATGCATTTTTACCTTAATAACTAACAAAAAATGAAAATAAATGAAATACATTGGTGATTTTTTATTCAAGAATTATTGTTGGAATTCGACCATGGTCTATAGATAAATGTTAAAAAATAGATTTATTTATACAACCAAAGCGAAAATAGGTAATTTTAATTTATTTAATGCTTTTCGCTGGATTACCTAGAAATAACAGTGGGTTATATCACAGTTCACAGTTTTGAACAGTGAAATTATCAGGAAAACAGTGAAATAATCAGGAACTTGAACCCGACCCTACGTTATGAACTGATCGGAGAATCAATTGTGCTGGGATTTACGCAAGGAAGACGTCATAAATAACATCACGCACGCGATATATATATATATATGTGTGTGTGTGTGTGTGTGTGTGTGTGTGTGAAAGAGAATGTGTGACACAATACTGTTAAAACATTATACTCGCACGTATGTTATACAAACATCATATGCAGATGCTGACTTACTGCCTAAGATACACACACAACTGACGGTATCCATGTCAGGCCCGGTGTATTTGGATATGGGCCCCAGCCTGGCTATAGACGGGTCTGTGGGCACAGTACTGAAAAGATGTTTTTGCTGCAGTGTCACAGTGACCTATCAATCCTGGTGGAGACTGGAGCTGGGTCAGATATATCCGATACGGGGTGTCAAACTTATCGGGCTAAGTGGAGGTATCAACAACAGTTTGGTTACTTCCTTTTTCACTTAATGTTTTGGTGCACCATAGGAGACAGGATAGCATGTAACATTAAAAAAGTAGTTTACACGTTTATTTAATCATATAGTAATTATAAAAAAACAAGCAGCAGGAAGCTGGACTTAAAAAAAAGAATGGAATTGTTAAAATATTTGAAAACAATGATAGTGGATGAAAGCATCACTACACATTATTTTGGTTTAAAATTGAAATAGTATCGCTTATCGCAGACTTCGCAGAGGTGTCGAGTGCTACATTTCAAACCTGTTAATGAAAAGTAAGTATCTTTTTTCCACTGGTACCTGAACCGCAGAATTTCAAATTTCATTGTAATCCTGATTATCAAAAATATACATGTTCGATTTTTATCTCCGGTACTGTATATTAAAACATGGTAAGGAACGGATTCTGACATCACTTGATTACGAACAGCATGCTACTATCGTATTCTATGCACGGTTCGGTCAATCTGATATCTAATTAACACATGCTATAACGAATCATCGTCAAAAGGCAACCCTAACGAAGTAATAACGCGAAATATCAACAATTTGTACATTTTCATAAATCTGCTCAAGCGATCTGATTAAACGACGTGACATTGACATCGACAGATTTTAGGAAATTGCATGTGTAGATATTTTTAATCATCCACTCAGAATCACCGAAAGAACAAACCGGAAGTCGATAGTGGAGCAAAATTATAAAATATACAAATTGTTGACATTTTGTGTCATGTCTTCGATACGATAGCGTCATTGAACAACAGGGTGTGGATTTTAGAGTTCCAGTTTATAAAATAGATAAGTAGTGCTTCCATATGTTTTTTTTAGAACTGGTGTATTCTTTCTAAATGGACTTCATCTTGTGAAAAGGTCTTCATCAAAAATTTTGTAATAAGGGATTTATTTGCAAATATATACTCATCGATAGAAATAAATCGGGTGGGGTACGCAGGTAAACAGGTGTATCCGTGTGGATCAGTGTTGAAATTGTGTACAGCCCGTGCAGCCCGTGCAGCAGTGACCAGTTCACGAAAGACAGGATAGTGCAGGTGGACTGTGTGTATTGTTATGAACTGAAGTTTAAGTGAACATGGGGATCGACAGTTGTCCTTACAGAGCACGTATTGGTTTGTTCATTCAACCCATTCATCGCCCGTCCGTACGAAGCACGCGCAAGGCATATCAGCCGTATACAGAGGGCACTGACATACATTTTAGAACGTTTGTATTTATGCTCTTTTTCACCAGTCTTTTACTGTATATACAAGTTATAATTGCAACAAAAAATGTTTTTGCAAAACAGTATTTAGATACGAGTGAGTGTCTATACTGACCGAGTTCCAGTTATAGTACGTTACAGTAAGTGTCATACAACTACTTTGCACAGGTCAGAAACTGTTGGCACGGTGATGTATTTAGGTATATAGAGGTCTTTCTTTGAGCGCATGTTATTGTTATCGGCAGACGTTGAGTTGAACCCAGTGCCTATTACCGGTTCAAATCCCACCTCTCCCACACCACCTCCACGTGAAATATTCCATGGACCGTATATGAGCGTTGAAACACAATATCTTTTGAATGCAATGGCGGATTGTAACAGAATAACAAATGAAGGCATTACCCAGATACGAGAGGAGGTCAAGGCCGTACGATGTGACATGGCTGGAGTGAAACACGAACTCAAGGACATCAACAAAAGAATTAGTCGTATAGATAGTAAACAAAAATCTATGAATGAAGAAATGATTAATATTCAATCACGGCTGTAAGAAATAGAGCATGAGCAGCAAACAGACGTCGAGGGGGTATCTTACATTATTGATCGAGATAGCTCTGACTTGAATGAAATTTTTAATCGACTTAGTGATCTAGAAGCGTCAGAGATTAACAATTCATTGTGAATTTTCGGAATGAGTGATGAAAAAGGTGAAACACAAGAAAAAACTAAGGATAAATTTGTTAAAAATCTATATAATGCGGCCTTTCCAAATACAACTTTGCCGGATGATGAAATTGTTCATATCAACAGAATTGGTACATATAAGGAATCGATTTCTCGCATGGTGGTCGTCAAATTTAAAAGTTTTCATGTTAAAGCAGCCCCTTTTAAGGTCAGAGACGTGCTTCGCGAGGAAGGAATACGAATCTCTAACGATTTAACAAAGCATCAAAGACTTAAACTGAAAGAGCTAAATAGAAATGGAATTAAAGGGTATTTCAAAAATGGTGTTCTGTATAAGCGAAAGGCCAACGAGAAAACAAATGACAGCGGGCGGGTGTTTGTTAGAGCGCGGAGACAGGGAGACAGCACTGATACTATGACTGTCGATCCGCACGTGGAACAACTCGGGGCTACAGGCGGCGGTGACCTTGACCCAACGCAAGAACACGGTCTCACTACTGACAGGACTGATGTATAGGGATGTGGCCAAGGTCCATCATGTACTTTATCAAATATTTCTTTTGTTTTATGGAATATAAATGGTTTATTGTCAAAAATTCGACAGGCAGATTTCTTAAATTATATATTAGAAAATTTGATATAGTAATTCTAACTGAAACATGGGTGACAGAAAATATTGATTGTTCTAACTTTAGCGGTTTGAGAGATTACTTCTGTTTAAATAGCCCTGCTAAGTTTTCATTAAGAGGTGGTAGAAACATTGGGGGTATATGTATCATTGTACGAACTTCGTTACAAAAATATGTGTCACGTAAACAACGGGATTTTACTGAGATTTCAAAACGAGTTGTTTAATATTAACAAAGACTTACTGTTAATTTCTGTTTATATACCACCAAATAAGTCTCCAGTTTATGATGAATCTGATGCAAAAGGTATGCAAATCATTGAAAATTTATTGTGTGAAATACCCTTACATGATGTACATATATTAATTTCAGGTGATTTGAATGCACGGACAGGTAATGGAAATACCGAGATGTTAGATATTGATATTAATATACCCTTATTTAATGATCTTGATATTATTTTTGATCAGCATATTGAACTTGTTAATAGACCATCTTGTGACAGTATAACTAACAGCTTTGGACGTGATCTGTTATCACTATGTGAAATATATGCATTATATATATTGAATGGTCGTTGTGGGCAGGATAAATTTACTGGAAATTATACGTACATATCATCTGGTGGTTGCAGCGTGATTGATTATTATATGCAGCAAGGGATATTTTTGAAATTAAAGTAGATTTTGTTGTTGATGTAAATTGTAGTTCTGATCACTCACCTGTTATCTGCAAGTTGAAGCGACATGCTTTAACGGATAGAACAAAAATAACATGGAATGAAGACAGTTGTGTTACAAAGTATGACTTTAATAATGAAAATATTGTTATTTTCCAAAATAAAGTACAAGATGTGGTGTTATGTGGCGAATTAAACAAGATTGAAACAATTATGTCTGATGAATCAAATGATAGTGTATCTACAGCTATTTCTGACATAGAAAATATTTACTAGCGTGTAGCAGCCATGCGATACATACTTATAATATCAAGAATCCAGTATATACAAAAATCAGCTGGTTTGATAAAGAATGTAAATCATTGAAAACCGTAGTGAATAACTCTCATAAACGCTTTAGATATAATAGATTAGATTGCAATTTGGAAATATATTTACAAAACAAGAAAAAATTTAAAACTTTATGTAAAACGAAGCGAAGGTAAGCTGTTAATATGAATATCAAACGCTTGACTGATTCTGTAAAAGATCAGAAGAGATTTTGGAAAACATTCAGGGAGATACAAGGTGTAAGTAAATGTACTCCACAGATCACTACAGATCAATGGCATACTCATTTCACATCTGTGTTTAACGTTCCTGATACATCGTCTGATAGTGTGTCACTTGATGATATTACTGTATCTCATGATATTGATGATGCTACAGATATTGAAGATTGTATATTTAATTCTGAAATAACAGATGAAGATATTTTACAGGCTGTAAATGATTTAAATCTAGATAAAGCAACAGCTGGTAACTTAACTGCTAAACATCTGAAATATAGTATAAGATATATTATATCCTATGTTAAAATAATTTATAATAGCATTTTTACACTAGGAGTATTCCCTCAAAATTGGGCAACTTCTATTCTTATTCCTGTTTATAAGAAAGGTGCATTGGATAATCCAGATAACTATAGGGGTATATCTTTAGTTGAGGTATTAAGTAAAGTTTATGTGAATATATTGAATACACGCTTGACTTTATATTGCGAAGCCTTTAATAAAATTACCGAATGTCAATCAGGATTCAGAAGAGGATACTCTACAATTGATAATGCTAATATTTTGTATTCTGTTATACGAAAAAAATTTAAGTATGAAAAATAGGAAAGTATATGTAGCATTTGTATATTTTAAGAAGGCATTTGATTATATTGACCGTAGTAAATTATTCAAAATCTTAATAAAACGGGGGATTAAAGGGAAGTTATTTAATTCCATTAAGTCTATTTATCTATCAGTAAGGACACGTGTGAGGAATGGGGCTGAGATGAGTGAAAAAATTGATTGTCCTATTGGCTTGAAACAAGGTTGCAATGCAAGTCCTATATTATTTTCTCTTTTTATTAATGAGTTGTATGAATTTATGGAAAATAATGATGTAAGAGTTATTCAAATTAACCCAGATATATTAGAGGTTTTTATGTTATTGTTCGCAGATGATGTGGCTCTAATTTCTAATACTATAATGGGTTTACAAAAACTGTTAAATTTGTTAAATTCTTTTTGTAAAATATGGAGCTTATCAGTAAATGTTGAGAAGACGAAAATTGTTGTTTTTAAACATGGAGGTCGTTTGTCAAAATTAGAAAAATGGTACTATAATGGACAAATATTAGAATGTGTTAATGGATTTCAATATGTAGGTTTATATTTTACATCTCAGTTTTCTATGCACAGAATGGCAGAATGTATGGCAGTTAAGGCAAAACGTGTTCTAGTTTCATTGTTGTCGACACTTTATGATAGTTTGCCTGTCAAATCATTGTTTCTTTAAAATAATTGATACAAAAGTGTTACCTATTTTATATTACGGAAGTGAATTGTGGGGCTTAGAATTTTTTGATGTTGTTGAAAGAGTACATTTATATGCATGTAAACGTTTTATGTCAGCTCCTCTTCATACAGTAAATGCCGCTATATTGGGAGATTGTGGTCGATATCCTTTATATATTTTTACATCAAAGCGAGTTATCAAGTATTGGGTTCGTATATTACATATGTCAGAACATCGTTATGTCAAAAAATGTTACGAAATGCTAAAGGTTTACGATTCACTAGGTTATAAAAATTGGGTAACAAACGTAAGAACTCATTTATTTTCTATAGGGTCTGGGTATATCTGGAAAAATCAAAATATTCCAAATGAAAAACATTTCTTAAGTGAATATACACAGAGATTAAAAGATCAATATTATCAAATATGGAGACATTTTTGTTGTAACAGTACCAAGTTAGATATTTATTCGAGAATAAAAACTACTATACATTTTGAAAATTATTTGGATTTTCTTATTGTACGTAAGTTCAGAAATGCATATGTTTGTTTCAGGATATCTGCTCACCAATTACAAATAGAAAAAGGTCGTTATTTAAATATTGATAGGGAATATAGATTTTGTCCTTTTTTAATGCTCACCGAAGGTGACGCATATAGTCGCCGCTTCGTCCGTCCGTCCGTTCGTCACACTTTCCTTGTCCGGACTATTTCTCAGGAACTAACGGCTTGAATTCAACGAAACTTTATGGGAAGCTTTATTACCAAGAGGAGATGCGCATATCGTCAGTATGACCCGATTCCTAAATTTTTCAAAGAGTTATGGCCCATTGACTTTTCGGCCTATAGTACATATTGCATGATTCTTGTCCGGGCTATTTCTCAGGAACTAATGGCTTGAATTCAACTAAACTTTATGGGAAGCTTTATTACTAAGAGGAGATGCGCATATCGTCAGCATGACCGGTTCCTCAATTTTTCACAGAGTTATGGCCCCTTGACTTTTTGGCCTATAGTTCATGTTGCATGATTCTTGTCCGGGCTATTTCTCAGGAACTAATGGCTTAAATTCAACGAAACTTTATGGGAAGCTTTATCACCAAGAGCAGATACGCATATCGTCGGCGTGACCTGGTTCCTCAATTTTTCACAGAGTTATGGCCCCTTGACTTTTTGGCCTATAGTACATATTGCATGATTCTTGTCCGGGCTATTTCTCAGGAACTAATGGCTTGAATTCAAAAACTTTATGGGAAGCTTTATACCAAGAGGAGATGCGCATATCGTCTGCATGACCGGATTCCTAAATTTTTCAAAGAGTTAAGGCCCATTGACTTTTTGACCTATAGTACATATTGCATGATTCTTGTCCGGGCTATTTTTCAAGAACTAATGGCTTGAATTCAACAAAACTTTATGGGAAGCTTTATCACCAAGAGTAGATACGCATATCGTCGGCGTGACCTGGTTCCTCAATTTTTAAGAGAGTTATGCCCCCTTCTACCATGTTGTTGACTAATATTCATGTCATTTGCCTAATTTAACAGGAGATATCATTTAAACAAAACCCCACAAAATTCAATATGCTAGTAATGTCAATCATAATCATGTCAGCTAATTGTTGTTTAGGCCATTAAACACTATTTCAAATATCCAGTCATATGTCAAGAGTGTTGGTTAACCTCTTTGATATGAGCACACATTGAAATGTATGACTTAATTTTTAGTAGTATAAAAACTTTAAAAAAATCAATGAAAGATCTGATGAGTAACACGTATTATATTAAATAGTAAACTGTTACTAAGTCTCCAAATTAGAGTTGGTAAAACATCTCATCTGATGAGGAGAATAGATATGATTTAGGAATGGGGATTTCAACATATTCTCCCACCCATTGACCAAGGCCTTATTTGTAACAATGACGTTCTTCGGGGAGCATCTGTCAGTTCTACTGACTTTGTTGTGTAAAGATGTTGTAGAAACAGAGTTCCACTTTTTATTTGTTTGTCCAATTTATATAATGAGCTGAGACAGAAATATCTTCCTTATATGTTTCACCATCATCCAACTGTTGATAAATTCTACAACATCTTATCTGATAGTAGAGAATTAGTGATTAAAAATGTTGCCATGTATCTGTTTTACAGTTTTCAAAAACGCAAAGAATTATTACAATAGTATTGGTCAGTCAATGATATGATATATTTAGTGGATGTATTAACACATGTACTTGGTTATATATTTGTTGTTCAATGACATTCTTAGATCTATATGAATAATTGCATATATTTTGTCATTTTCTTATGTACACATTGTATGTATGTGGTTTTTTTTTTGCAAGGGCTGGTGGCCAATTAGCAAATAAACTAATGAATTTAATTGAATTGAATTGTCTTTTGACAATGATTCTATATTCAATGTGTTAATTGAATATCAGACTGATCTAACCGTGCATAAAATTAATAGTAGCGTACATCTGTGCAAAGTTACGGCCTCCGTAATCAAGTCATGTCAGATTCCGTTCCTTACCTTGTTCAATATACAGTACAGAAGGACAAAAATAAAATAAAATAAAACGTAATCAACATTTCAATGAAATTGGCATTTCTGTGACCTTAGCGC
This sequence comes from Solen grandis, assembly GCA_021229015.1. NCBI lineage: Eukaryota > Metazoa > Mollusca > Bivalvia > Adapedonta > Solenidae > Solen > Solen grandis. Next base: position 1,567,300 of record CM037780.1, on the reverse strand, counting down.
CAGTTTCTTTTTCGTACTATAAACACACATAGTATTGTTATGTATTTAAATGTATGAACGTTTCTTTTTCCGCAGTCCCTACAATGAACGGTCATTACACCGTCCTCCTATCAAACACGTCACATCCGGGAGCGGTGTTTAAAGATCCACACTCGCTCCCTGGGAAGCAGTACGTCTTTTACTGGAACCTGTCGGACATTTTAGCGTCAACAATCACCGTCCTTAGAGAAAATTCTCTTACCATATGTGAGATCAAAGTGTATGAAGGAGGTAAGTACTGGTCTTATCCGGGAAGAATTAGTACATTCACGATTGTATAATCATAATAGCGTGTTTACCAATCAGCGTAAATCAGTTATGTTTAAAATATTTAGGTATAAACCAGAGTAAATATGATAAGCATTTATTTCAACCTATATCCGCAAAGTTCCGTTCACGGATCTCTTGTATATTTACAGACTGTGGAGTTGGATATTACGGCACCAGTTGTGAACACGAGTGTCACTGTGCCGACTACAAACCCTGTAATAGAACCTCGGGCATCTGCTCCACACCAAGATGTAAACCCGGATGGAGAGATCAGGCGTGTAATGAAGGTAACATTTCGATATAGCTTCACTATATGTATCTTTTTTCAAACATGAAGAATCAAACACAAATATTTGTTACTTAGAAACAGTTTATATACTTGACATGTCAGTTACGAAAATGAACTAATGTACTGTATCGCATATCCACATTCCAAAACTGCGGTGTGTGTGGTCAAAGTGTGTGTGGTCAAAATTTATCATTCAAATGGACGATGGGTGCTCAGTTTTAGTCCTACTTATAGCATCTATGAATTTTTATTTTTATAATTCAAAACTTATTTTAACGAATGACATTGATGAGCAGTATAATTAGATATATGAATGAATTGATTTGCAAATTCTGTATCATTATGCAAACAATATAATTATGTGTAAATCAAATGTCAAAACCTATTTTCAAATAAATGCACTACTTTTCCTGATAATTAACAATATTGATTACTTTTACATGTTAGTTATCTAATAAGCAACGGAGTAAATGTTTCGTTTCTTATTTTGAAAGAATTGAAATTTCTGTAAGTTTGTTCATTTTTTTTATTCAATAAGTTAAATAATTCTTCACATTAAATCTCATCATGAGAATAATATACATAAACACATAAACGAATTATGAAAATGAAACATTTTACCTTCTTAATCTGATCGTCGAAGTGATACCGAAATAATTGTTAAAGAGAAAAATAGAGAGAAAAAATGACCCTACTGGAATTTGAGCCCACAACCCCCAGTTTCAAAATTCTTGACAGTAATTTTAGCCTATTAATGGAGCTTTTGTGATCGCCTTTTGTCCGTCGTCCGTGCGTGCGTCCGTCCGTGCGTCCTCCTAAACCGCTGCATGGAATTTGACCAAACTTCACAGGAATTCTTCTTATGATGCCCTCTATCAAGATTTTTCAAGTTATTTTGATTGGTTGAAAAAGTAGATCACATGAGCTAAAAATAGATTTTAAAAATGCAATTTTTGAAAATTTTCTGCAAAACTGCAAGGGTTAGAGCTTAGATATTTGGTGTGTAGCATTGCCTAGTAAACCTCTAACAAGTTTGTTCAAACCATGCCCCTGGGGTCAAATTGGCCCCACCCCGAGGGTCACTTGATTTTACAAAAGCATATCAATTTGAAAATCTAGAAAAATTTAAAGTCGGAATTAGTTTTAATAAAAAAATACAGTTTACTAAATATAACTGGATTTCATTTTTTATTTAACTGGTTTACACTTTTATCCAGAGTGCCCATATCAAACATTTGGACTCAACTGTTCCGGTACATGCCACTGTAACAACAATGATCTATGTAACTATATCAACGGGGTGTGTCCAAATGGATGTGAAGTCGGATATTCCGGACTTAACTGTAGCACAGGTACCCTCTTATGCTTATATATTCGATAAAACTATTTAAAAAAAATGAAATGCTAACTATATGTAGTATCATGTGAAAGATGCATAAGACTGAAAAACATGTTCCAATTCAATACAACATAAAAGTGTATATATCAAAACAACAGTTAATAGGTAGCGTTTCAATAATTTTTTTTGGATAAATATCTGAGATATTGGCATAACAAATAGATAGATAGATAGATAGATAGATACAAACATACATACATACATACATACATACATACATACATAGAATAGTTAATTTACTCTATATAAAAATATGTATGTCATTTAACTTCATACTTTAGCATTCGTTTTATGTGTTACAACACAATAAATCAATAATTTATCATTCACTCAATCGATTAAAAGGAAGTTGATGTTTTTCATTCGTAGTGTAATTAACGCTAATATACCCACGGGGGTGGGGGGGGGGGGGGTCGCTGATTTGTATTATCAACACGACAATTCGACTGCGAGCCCGGTAAATTCATTATTTTGTTAAATTTTGGTGACAAATGTTTCCAGAATCCAAACTTGATCTAGCCTATCATATGCGTGGTAACTTTCTTCAAATATCGGTACTATGTGCGTTCTCGTACGTTTTATGGTTTTCGATACTATTGTTTGAATTGTGTCAAAATTGCAGATGCAGCCTTAGTAAACCACACGCGACATAATAGATTGGTACCAAACTGAACAAAAAGATGCTTTCTTTCTCACGCAAAAAATACTAAACCAGACATATGTTTGCCAAATGTACTCGCTGAAGTCCAACTAAAATATTGTTGAAAGATCTGTAGCATACAAATGTTCATTGAAGAGATATAGTAAGTGAAACGAACATTTCATAAACAGTAAAACCACACGCAAACAAAATTAAAATAGTAAGTCTCATGGTTTCAAATAGCTTTGAAATTCCTAACATGTGGCGACATTAAACAAGTGTGTCTCATCGACGGTGTGAAAGAATCAAATGCCGAGAATATACTCAATTATGTATAACTAAAACAATATATATGAGACCTTGATCTTGCTCCTTCAGTGAATACCCAAACCATGTATGCTCCACATGGACCTCTTGTCTCGTCAGACCTGATTGAAATATCTCAACATAATTGACCGCTGTGATTGAAATATTGTTAAAACGGGGTCAAGGTAAAATGATCAAAAGTACACAAACACTTGCGTACACTCACACGCACGGACACTTTTATCGTCGGCATCAGGGTCCGCATCCGTAGTTGACTTTTTTTCTTACTTTTTTGTCCGTGATAAGTATCTCTTTATACTATTGAAAGACCCTGCTGTGAGAGATCGTTTTTAATTAATAATTAATTCATTTAATATATTCATATTTCTATAGCTATATTTACAATTAGTCACATTGCTACTATATCTATTAAATTGTAATGAAGAATTTGAAGTTACAACAATTCTTTCTTTTAAAAGAGTTCAAAGAACAAAATGAAACGATTTAAGTCCTGATTTAGGAAAAAAGAATAACTTCAAAAGACTGTAATAATTATTTTAAGATATAGTATTCTCGAAAGTTGCAAAGTCGTCTGAAGAAAAAAAACTCAATTTACTTATAAATATTACTAATTTATATTTATCAAAGCGCTGATAGCGTTGAGAGAACAGGGTTTTTAATATTCTGATGTCGCACTTCTTTTGTTTACCAAAGTAAATTTGATAAACGGGGAACAAATTTTCAAGTGATGCCAATGAACACAATGTTATAAACCCGCTTTAACCTTTCTTTAACACGGTCTTTAAAAAAATATAAACATATCGTTTGTCTCAATGGATTGCTAACAATTAACATTTCGCCACTCTTACTTTCACTATTGCTCTTGTCTACAGTTTCTAAGATTATATGAATATATGGAAGCATTTCTAAACCAACAAACTCTCTTTTTGTTTTTCTTATAAATAAACATGTACTGAACATAGTTGATTTTCAATATAACAAAATATGTATGTTTTATATCGCAAAAGGAAATAAGCAAATGTAAACAAGAAAAGATTAAAACAAAATGTTTTAATGGACGGCTTATGATAAGCATACTGTCCCCACCTCTTTCTCCTTTCTACTGTTTTGACCTTTTAATCTAACCTGTCTATGCACAGGACCTTCATATTAAAAGAAAATGAAAATAAAATGGCCTCTCTTTACATTAGGCCTATGTATATATAGAGAGGCAGTTATTATTTTATAAATTTCTCTGCACGAGTCCCGGGTCTAACTATGCTTAAAAAATATGACCCCCAGTTCAGTAGCATTTTTCATATATTTCATGCATCTTGTGGATGCAATGAAATTTAAACTTTGAATCCTGACAGCGAAAACATTTCATCTAAGATGAAGAATGCATGGGTAAAAAAGTCACAAGAGTGGTCATTTTTTTTTTTAAATTAAGAATTTTTTTTTTTTGGTTTATGTTTATGTTTTAATCAAAAGGAAGAAAATACAAATTAGCAAAAGCAAAATATTGGATGAATAAAACTAGTACGTAAAACAAACTATAAAATATAAGAATTACAAAAATGTCCCAGCTGGTATAGAACTCATGATAGGAAAAAGTACTGATGGCGTTCTTACCGATTGAGCTAATTCTATAAGCGTGTAACGAAGGTGCAAATAAGGCTATTTATAGATAATCACTGAATCAAAACAGCAGCACTATACAGACAATTTTACTGTATTTACTACATCAAGCGTTCTTTATATTACGGTTACATATTAACAAGATAA
>CM037780.1:1550481-1562472 GCA_021229015.1 Solen grandis | reverse complement strand
CGCACCCAAATAAAACAAATCCAGTCTGTCGTTCATCTGACGCTTTCTATTCGTTTGCTTCAAATATGATTACACAAGGCAGGGGAAAAAACAGGTAAACGTTTAAAAAAAAAAACACTTTGAGCAGATACCTAACACTGCATGCGAACCAGACGTCAGGCATTTGTCGCGCAATACTTGACGACCTGGAAGTTGAGATTGGGGTGGCACGATTTACCCAAATACACCCAAATACTCCTGAATCACCCAAATACTGTCTTATTTAAGCATTTGTAGCTCCAAATTAGTAGTTATTATTATCTTTGGTGTACACATGTGTCTGTTATGTGATTAAAAAATAAATAATTTAATTAAATAATATTGTATTATTTATTATTTCATAATAGATATATTAACGGACAAATCGGTTTCCCAAATACCCCTGATGTGCCCAAATACAGTTAATGTTTAACTTCTTCTAGCTCAAATAGCCCATGTATTAATAAATTATAAAGTATACACATTTTTATTGAGATATAATTAAATAGAATGTATTAATTACTAAAATAATGGACCGTTCCGATTCAGGTATTTTTAACCAATGAGAGCGCTCCATTTCCTTCGACGCGGTATCGCTTGTTGCTATCCGCCATCTTGTGCTCACAAGCTCGCACTTAGTGACCGTATATATCGAAAATAAACATCGCGTTTTTCTCAGATTTCCTTACACATTTGAACGATGGTGCGAAGATGTGCGTGGGGGACTTGCAACGCAGACTGTAGATATCCAGATAAAATGATTGAAGTGAGATTCATCACATTTCCGAACCCCAAAACCAAACTTGAAAAGTGTTTGCGATGGATCAAGGCATGCAGTCGACCGCATGATCAACTCAATGTTAATAGGATTAACAAGAACAAAGTCATCTGTTCAACGGTAGGGATAACTTTTTGAAATCTGATGTTACTGAAACGAAAAAAAAATGACTTTCTAGAAGATCAAATTAATTTACATAACCGTATGGGAATTTCACAAGATTTTATTGTTAAATATTGTGCACATGTGTAATAATGACATGGTTTTCTAACCAATAATAAAAAAGTTTCACTCCCAGCATGCATGTATGCAACGAAATGTAACAATATTCAACATGCGCGGATCCAGGAGGGGGGTGGGGATACCGGGGGTCCGGACCACACTCACTCAGACTTCCCTGAGATTTGGCTATCATGCCTAAAATGTGCATAAAAGCGGTGGGAGGGATGCATGACACCCCCACCTTCTCTGTGAGAAATTGCTGTATCTATGCATGTTCTAGTTTGCACAGATTATGGTTATTTTAAGTAGAAGGGGAGGGGGGTAGTCCATATATATAGCAACCTGTATTTTGGGAAAACAATGCATATAGACCTACATGCATTTTTTTTATTCAAATATCCATGTGGTATGTACAAATCCATTTAGGATTTATTCTGTACACTTAAATGTTTATTTCTCTATAGATCTATATTTTTTGTGTGTATTACAGCATTTCATGGGAGGAAACGGGCCCACTGATATGTATCCAGACCCCCTGCCAGCTGATGGCTCAATAGCAACACCTACCAGACCACTTCCAAAGCGCAGGCGCCTGGACCTGGAGGCAACTATTTCGTATGACAGCATTTTGGTTGAACTAGAGCAAAACAATGAGTAAGCTTATAAATAAAAATTTATTTATTAGGAACATTTATATATGCATTTACCCTTTTTCTCCAAGGTATACATTCACAGAAAATAAAACAACCACACATCTTTTTAACATTGACATGATGAAAATAGAGTCACTATTTTTTGTATAAATTAAAATAAATAAACAAAACTAAGCAGTGAGATCAAAGTTAATTTAAAATAAATACATTGGTTATTGTTTGTACTTTCCATATTCCAAAGAATCAAAACACTGATCTCTTCAAATGGTACATATTTCAGGAATGTTCAAGCAGCTTTAAATGATGGACAGCAAGGAGATAATGGACTGAGGGGAAAATGTCATGTTGGATGCCAAACAGAAGAAGGTACTGGTCAAATCTTCATTAAGTGTCAATATAGTACTACTATATTGTCTCATGACAAACAGATATTTTTTTTATAACATGTCAACAGTTCAAAAACTACCAAATATTCCATTTAATACTCAACTGACACACACATCTATTGGACTCATTATGATAAAGACTACAAAACCTTGAACGTCACTGACAACTTTTTAAGAATGGATGAGCGTATTGCTAAAAAAAATTGGCCAAAACATTAAGCATATCTGTCATGAAAGCAATATCTGGTACAATACGCTGAACAAACAAATCTGACTCATTTGGACAATAAACAATAAAGTCACAGAATGAACTACCTGTAATCATGAGCTGCCCTTGAACCTGAGCATAGTATGGATGGTTAGTTTTTAATAAAAGCTGTCCATTCTGATCCTTGTATAAAAAGAATTTTTCTAATTGGCAACAGGCTTCATCAACAGTCATGTCTCTGGCACTATATGGACATTTTATTTCTATAATACCTACTTGTCCATCATCACAAAGCTTTCCATCTGGAGTTGCACCCAGAAATGGAAACTCATTATTAACAACAAAACCACATTCATGAATGTGCCTACCTGCATACTGAGCTAGGTATTTGGACTTGGCCTTGCATTCATTCTTTTTCCCATATGAAAGGGAAGGTGCATGAATGGCTTGCCCTGTAGAAAATAGCCTTGATACAAGCTTTTCAGATGGAGCAGATTTCCTAAATATAATATCACCAAAGTTTGATGAAGTGAGCCTGATTTTTCTGGCCTGATGCCACTTTTCAGACATTGCTTGGTTTCTTGTTGATTGTTCTAATTTCTCTGGGTCTGTTATTGTATACTGACTGTTCAGATGCTGAAATCTTTCAGGAAGTCTTATTGGTGAAGGGTTTGTTACAGAGAGATTTCCACAGCCATTTGTTATTACAGGAATCACTGACTTCAAGTTTCTTGTCTGTAATAAAATGCAATAATATATATTTCAGAGAGTCATGATGTGCAAGTACAGATGGAAAACCTGCAACTTAGGAGTAAACTGTTGGAAAAAGACAAAGAAATACATAGCCTGAAAACAGAATTACATCAAATGGAAAGAAATATGAAAAAGAAACAATTATTTACTGCTGAAGGAATTAGAAATAGGGAAAATGATATGAAGAACTTGTTTAAATACTATACTGGAATTACTTATGTCAATTTTCTATTTTTGTTTTCCTTTTTATTTCCAAATCCACAAGAAAATGTAAAATATGGAAGGACTGACACAAAGATGTTATCAAATGAAAATGCACTTCTTCTTGTACTATGCAGACTTAGACATGATTTTGGACTGAAAGATTTGGCAATGAGATTTAGTTTGTCCTTGCAGTCAACAGGCATTGTATTTAACAAACTCTTAGATATCATATATTTCAAATTTGGACAGATTTCTTTGTGGCCACACAGAGATGTTATTATATCTAGAATGCCAACAGAATTTAAGAAAGATTTTCCTACAAGCTTAGTTATGATAGATGGGACAGAATTTAAAACTCAAGTACCAAAGGCATTAGCTCTTCAAAGCCAGATGTACAGTGATTATAAATCATCTACTACCCTTAAAGCTTTAATTGGATGTGATCCCAGTGGATCTGTTACATTTATTTCTGAACTTTTTACTGGTTCAATTTCAGATAAAATGATTTGTGAGGAAAGTGGATTTTATGCCCTTCTGAAAAATTTGTTAGATCATGGGTACATTAATCCAGGTGATGCTATAATGGCTGATAAAGGCTTTACTATACAAGAGGAACTTAGTAAACTTGGTCTTGTGTTGAACATTCCCCCCTTTTCTTCTTGTGCATCACAGATGGCACCAGCAGATACTTATTTAACACAAAAAATTGCTAAACACAGAGTTCATGTTGAAAGAGTAATAGCTAAAATTAAGACATACAAAATATTATCTCATAAAATTCCTACATCTTTATTTAAGCAAGCAAACAAGATTTGGTCAGTTTGTGCCATACTAACACTACATCAGAATATATTTGTCAAAGATAAATGAATTTATTTGTCATATGTTTTCACAAATTTTATTTGACTATTTGAGTTTTACTGTCGCTTCGACAGTATTTCAGCATATAGTAAATTTCAGCTAATGACAGGTGGAGGATGACCCCGAATGCATGGAGGCATCCGGGTAGAATAACCAACCTTTCGCAAGCCAGTTGAAAGGCTTCCTCACATGAAAATCCGAATGACCCTGAGGGGATTCGAACCCATGTGGTGAGGGGTCACAATTCTAAAATAGTCCCTGGTCAGTTTTACATAAATTGTGACATTTTGACAAGATAATGGTAATTTTCTTTGCTTAACTCTTGATAAGTAAGTATATGATAATTTATAGCATCTGCCATAAAATATTCAAATGTGAGAAATGATTCATTTGTGTTGGAATTGTTGAGAACATAAAACACACATAAAAGCAGACCACACAATGTATTGAATTTTTATATGTACAAATGTACAAGTGTATGTTTTGTTATGTATAACATACATTTCAAATATCTTAAATTATTTTACCTGATATGACAGAAAAGAACCTAGCTGAACTTGACCAAGTTCTGTGGCAACCAGAGGTCTCTTTGGAGAAAGCAAATATTCAAGTGGTGTGCCTTTGCCATCTGTAGCTGCTCAATGTCATTGTATGCTCTGGAGCCTGGAAATATTACACCATTTGGACGGCCTATAAATTATTGCTTTTTTGTTTAATTTATGAATAAAACAGTGTAGATCTGGCATGATGGGTTTTAAACATGAACATTGTGATCATATATAACGTGTACTATGTTGAAAGTTTTGTAATACGACAGAATCTTATTGAAGTTAATTATGGTAAATATAAAAGGTGAATACTAAATCTAGTTCTCTTTGTATTTTGTCCTCACTTTTTCTGTGTGTTAACTTGGCACAATACTGGTTTCCTCTTCCTGGTCTCACAAGGTTTAGCCACCACAACATGGTTCAATGGGACAGGCTCAATCTTCAACCCTCGGGGAACATGCCATTGTTGGGGCACACTTGTACAACTCAGCTGATCTGGTACAGTGCTGATGTTGTGTAGCTTGAATCCCTGCAGAGTCTTCAACAGACCAATGACGTGGGAGCAATGACCCGTCAAGCTAAAATACACAATCTGCTCATTAAAACCAATATTTGAAAAATGGTGATGATTTTTCATATGTTTATTTTTCATTTTAAACCAACACCTTTAACAACAAGAGTGGTGTCATTTTAATTGATTAAGATAACAGATTTATGATAGATCTACTAGATCTCTTATCATAATGAAAATAGTAATGTCACAGTTTTATTATTATTATTATTATAATTAAAAACAATTCAGATATATTATTATACCTATAGTCCTACACTTTTATTGATATTATTATTATTTGAATAACTATTTATATATTATATTTTAATTCTATATTATAAATTAATATTACTATGGAAAGAAACTGTATACCCTTATAAAAACAGAGCATTAATATATTTCTGCTTAAAATCAAGTTTAAATTTTGATCTAAAAGAATCTGCATAGATCTACATAATTTTAATCAAATGTCTAGATTTAATGATTATGTTCGTCAAAATGTATTTCAAAATGTCATATTTTTTTTTTTTTTATGCAACATAGTTCTGCACAAGTAACATACTTACCCAACCTTACAAGTGCAATAAGATTCAGTAATACGATCTCCGTCAATCTCAATGTGCAGTGCGTGCGGTTTCTCACTTTTCCGCATTGACTTCCAGCAGCGAGCAACAATCTTTAATTTTGGTTTATTGTCTGTATAAACTCTAATGTCGTGAATATAACCCTGTGTAAAATAGTTTAAACCTCTTTTTATAATTCTTTCCATTAGTTTTTTGTGATCGGGAAGAAAACTTATAGAAATGTTATCGGGGACATCCTCTAGTGAGTCAGTTGCTTTATCGATAGCGGCCGCCATCTTGGATGCTGGCTTGTGAGGCATAGCAACAATAACTAAGGACGGCGCGATATGCGGAAAAGCTCGGAACGGTCCATACGGACCATTTGTAGGAAACGGTTATACAAATAATCTCTAAATTCACCCAAGCTTCTGTATATTCCCTACTTCAAAGACAAGTAACATGATAGATAATAATTTAAGTTAATTTATTGAAATAATTATTATTTCAAACAATCAATAACATATGGTCAAATCGGCAATTTTGGCATAATATACATACATAAGTAGTAAGCACATTTACAGTATACAAAGCACATTAATTAAAAATATTTTATTCATAAGTTAAAATAAAAAAAAACAAATTAATTAAAAAAAAATTTTAAAAAAAAAAAAAAAAAAATAATCACCTGTGTTGTATATTTTATATACCTGTCAAAGCACATCAATTACAAAATAACGAACAAATTAATAGCACATTATTTTATGTCTTTTTTTATATTCATTCAATGTATCAAGAAGTTAAGTTGTGCGTCAAACATATGGATAGTTTATCAGATATTTTTGAAAGTAATATTGGATTGTTTCAAGGGGAGATCACATCACCTATATTTTTAGTTTATTCCTAAATGATTAGAAAATAATCTACAAGAAAATGTATTCGACGGAATTAGCATGGATCAAATATCAATATATCTTTTATCATTTGCTGAAGATGCAGTTTTATGTTCAGAGTCAGCTGAGTGTTTACAACATCTTTTAAACAGTCTTGAAGCATATTGTTTAAAATGGAATATAACCGTTAATGTTGAAAAAAAACAAAGATTGTAGTATTTAGAAAAGGTAAAATACCGGATAGAAGATACTCGTGGTTCTATGCAGGCAGCGGTATAGAAGTTGTAAATAGATTTAACTATCTCGGTATTGTTATGTCTAGCGGAAGGTCATTTATTCATGCTACAAATACGCTAAAAGGCAAAGCGTTGAAATCAATGAGTTCATTATTTACTATAGTTAAAGAATTTTCAGTTGACTTGTTAATTGGTCTTCAAAAGTAAAAGAAATATTGCAAAAAGGGGGCTTCAATGATGTTTGGCTATTCCCAGAGTCAGTTAATGTAAATGCATTTATTCCTGTATTGCAACTCACTGTGCATATAGATGTCATCTATGCTTTACCTCTGATGCACGTTCTGCCTTTTGGCACTTTCTTTGACCTGGTTTCTTACCTACATTTGTTCTAGGTTGTTTGCATTTATATGTACCATCTGATGAATGAACATATCCAGTCTCAACCTCAACACCTAGCGACGTGAGAAAGGAAATTAATGCTTTATTTTTTTTCTTTTTGTGTTTTTTCATGCCAGATATGTTCACTCATCAGATGACGGGTTGACTTACCATGGAGCCTGTAATTACCAGCACCATACAGATACTCAAAGTTCTCAACACGTTTTTGTCGGTTTTCTTTTTATCAAACATCAATCAATGTATATTTGATAATGAAATAAGTTAATCTTCGATTTGAATAATTAATTATAATCTGAAGCGATAATTGCTTTACCACATGTTTACATAATTGTCACAGAATTAAGTGACTCGAAACAAATAGACAACAAAATTTATTAATTTATTATAATCTGAAGCGATAATAGCTTTATCACATGTTAACATAATTGTCACAAGTGATTCGAAACAAACAGACAACAAATTTTATTTTACCCAACAAGTTTATTCGGCAACTTTTATTTTACCAAATAATACAAAGATAAACATAGAATAACATATTACATATATTTCATCGTTGTTGTTTTTGAATATAAACTTAATTTGTATAAAAGATGAATAAAATTACAACATTTATAAAATAAAAAAGTACATTAACCATATTTAACATATAATAGATGCCAGCCCTGGTTTATACTCTGGTGTTATTTCAAATAAACAAACAACATGATTGAATAAGCAGATGACGTGATAATCTAATTTCCCTGACATGTCAACGGTCTTCATGTATCTGTGTAATATACAAATACGGCAATGAGCTACTGTTTATTTTGTATACTTGATAAATTTACCTGTTTCAGCTTTAAACAATACACCAGAATTTGATAATAGAAGTGTATCTCTTTAACACTGAAAGAAATATAGAACATGATTTTTTCTATAACTTAATTTTGATGATCTTAGTATTTGGTTAACAGAAAATAATGATGGTGTCTTGTTTGCACACAACGACAGCATGTTTTCTTCTGCCCGCGTAATCAATGCTTCTGAAAATATTAAAACAAATTAGAAATATTAAATACAAATATACAAAACGTCAAAATTTTCCTTCTTTCATTTTGAAGAGCTTTCGATGATGCGATTTCCATATAACGGAATTACTATCTGTTCTGTATATGACACCTTTTGAGTTTTACAAACGCCTCATTTTTTGTTTGAGGTTGGATTTAACATATGTTATAGGCTGTGAATATGTTCTTTTAATTATATAATACAATGAATAATCAATATTTTGCTGTTTAACACTGTATTTGGGAGTATTTGGGCAGTATTTGGGTAATTCAGGAGTATTTGGGTATATTTGGGTGTATTTGGGTATATCGTGCTGCCATTGAGATTGTCTGTGTCGGCACTGAGGTTGTCAGAGGTATTTTTGGCGAAGCTTTGGACCGTGTTTACAAACCAAAGAATCACGACAGCGGTAGAGTCGATAGCAACTAATTCCATTTTAAACGAACATGTTAACCAGTAAATAGTTTGTGTTTAAACTTAATAGTTAAAAGTGCTAAATCTTTGAATCAGGAAGATCAAAAACGATTGAATGTACGATCAAGTTTTAATATCAAATTTACGCATGAAATATATACTGTGTACCCTACCCTAGACTTTAACATTTTACGGCTTCTCTAGTGGGTGGGGTAAAGTTCGGGAAAATACGAAAAAAAAATCTCATGTATTGTGCGCACCCCCTCCTTCAGAAACAAAATATAGGTAAAAATTTTGCAATAAACAGAAAATAATTTCTATAAATTCATTTATACGTGTAATAGATTTAGTATATCAATGTATTAAACATAGAGTTACATGTATATCTCTTTTTTTTAACTCATTCATCAATGTAAAGAACTCCAGTTCAATAAAAAATTGTTTAAAATTTTTAGACTGTTTTTAAAGACTCCCTGTCATATGTGACCTTTTCTTGAAAGTCCCATTGAAGGTCACATATGACAGTCTCGACTGTATTTGTATGTACATTTTATATCGTAAGTCAGCCATTTATTCTATTGAAACTGATTTGTTTTGGTACAACACACTTTCATTTTACCTTTTATAAGCTAAGACGAATGATAGTGACAGTTTCAGCAACTGATTTAAAACCTGATCAGTCTGCAAGTTACAGACTGTTCTGAAATTATTCTGGTGGTTTAAGCCCTTTCATCACTTTAATATAGATGACTGAGTGTTGAAATTATGAATATTGAAATATAACTATTATTGATATCATTTTTATTTCAGGGATTGGCAAAAACAGTTGATGTCATATATCTCATGCAGCACCCATTCTGTCATCAGAAAGCAGTGTCTACAAAGTCTGAGAACAATCCTCATCATTGAGTCTCAGAGAGATCTTTTGGTTTGAGCACTTCATGCAATGGAGACGTTGGTTGCTTCTTGTCCGTGGTGAGCATTGGAGAGGTGACTAGGTAAACTATACAACTATATGAGTCAAGTGGACCTGTCCACTGCATAAAACAACATACACGTAAAAAAAACCCCTCAAAATCCGTGAAATATAATGTTTTAAGAGTTTTCTTGAAGATTTTAACTGATTTCAAATTTCTGACATGTAGTGGACCGTTCGCTTAACAACCACCGCCTACTTTGAAAATTGCAAAACTATACATTATCCCTTAGATAGAGCGGAATCAAAACTACAGTTTGTAGAATGTTGATGTTATTGGTGATGATGATGATGATGATGATGATGTTCCAATGTCAGGGACAATGGTACTGGTATAGCTCCTTTGCTTGTCGCTCAGCATATAAGGGTAGTTCCAGGACTGGTTGGTCCGATGGCAAGATAATGTGAATGGGTATGTTATCATGCCACATGTCTACGGCGTTACAGGGCTTTTTTTCCGAAATTTGGGAAGGGGCCTTAGCCTTCTATTTTGGGAAATTGAAACGCGATTTCGGGGCGTTTTGGGTAAAAGGTAGACTCAATTCACATGTATACACAGTAATATTCTAACAGTCTTATGAATCTTAAAGAATCAAAACGAATTGATTTAACAGCTAGACATAAAACAGAGCTGTCTTTGGTTCAAATCGCTGCACTATTTAAAATGGTACTAATGTCCATAAACAATCTTCCTCCTTGGTGTCAACACCAAGACTAGCGCACTAGCTGCAAAAATGTTTTGGCATTCACCAGATAGAGCCAAATCTCTTAAGTTGGAGGCAGATTTTTTAATAAGTGGCTCCAATATATTTTTGTGTTTATATATGCTTTAGTTGAAATGTCAAATGCACATTCATTTGGTACATTATATTTAAAAATAAATAGAAATAATAAACATGTACATTATTATTGAAATAAAGACATTACAACTTTCTTTCACAATATTTCAATTGAAAATTAGATTAATGAAATTAACTCTAAGTTTTATATAGAAAATTGTTAAAATATTTTGTTAAATTTTAAAAATAAATCATTCAAAGTAAATGGTGATATAATTATTTACTTTTAAAAAAATTAATATCAATATGTTTAAATATTACATGTATAAAAGACTAATAATAAATCGAAAGTGAAATTTAAAAAAAAAAAAAAAATTGAGTATGTTATGTTTGGGGGACGTTTCATTTTGGCTACGTTTTTTACTTTTTCCTTAGCAATAAGGAATTGGTTATTTAGTTTAAACATATTTATTCAATTAGACATAGCACATAGTTACATACATACAATCAAGGTAGGATTAGAACGAAAGATAAATCTTATCGTGTTCTTCTCCGATACATGAAATTGTAAACAAAATAACATGGCTGAGAAAATATATATAGCACATATAAGTGAAGATAAACGAGAAAACAAATTGGACAATACAGAGAAAAAGGAAAGGAAGAATTGGTTATTTATACATCAAGGTAAATAACTGATGTGTTTATGTATTGAAAACTTACTTGGTGAACCGAACAACTGATCTGAATGTTTTAAAAAGATAAACAAGCAATAAAAATGCTCATGTATCTTCGCAAACAGCCGCCATTGACTGAGATGATTGCGCAGCTTCATAACAGCTCTCTAAATGAAATAGTCGGTAGAAGGTGTAACAAATGATAGTCGTCCAATAAAATCCGAGTATTCCACATTGAGCCCTTAGAATGCGTGTTGATTGGTCATTCGAACAGCAGGTTTCTTTACTTTAAGTAGTATGCGTGTAGAGTGACGTATAATTTTGGCATTACGGGAAAAAACTGCATTACTGGGTTTTTTTCTCTGTATTAATGAATATTCGCTTATTAGTTTAAGGAAAAAATTTGTTGGAACATATTGGGAATTTTATCATTAGATTTCGGGAACTCTTTTGGCCAAAATTTTGGGAAAAATATAGGCTTTTTACGATTGGGAATCACCGAAGATCGGCCCCCAAATATAGAAGGAAAAAAGCCCTGCGTTATACTGCAGTGGGCAGCACCCTATCTGTCTCAAATTGACATTGTCTCCAAATGACTGAAATACTGTCGTGGGACATTAAAGCCAAACACAACATATACCTTGGACTAATACTGGATCAGCGGACTAGACCACGGCAACTCAGACAGTTTGTAGATGTTGTTGGTAATGATGATGATTTTTTTATCATTCAGTCCACCTTCACACGATTGCAAAACCAGATAAACCCAAGTAAAAATTAAGAAATAATTTACTTACCTAAATTCCATTGCATCCTCAGTGAACTT
>CM037780.1:1533385-1550381 GCA_021229015.1 Solen grandis | reverse complement strand
GTTCAAATATTTAAATCCAAAATGGTGGATCACGGAATCAGAAACACACTAAATCGGGAAAAATATTGTGTATTGAAGAGTAGATGGGGCCAAATTTCGGCCCCAAATTGGCCTTTGCACAGAAGAAGAATTTTGATGTTTTCTATATAGAGTATATAAGAGAATTAGCCAACCCCTAGGGACTTCATTTTTTTAGGAATTAACTTTATTTTAGCCATATTGGTATACATTCATGAGGTAACCATATGGGCCAAAGGAAATTAAAATCTCACAGCTGGCTTCATAAAAAAAAGTATTTTGATGTTTTCTATATAGAGTATATAAGGAAATTAGCCAACCCCCTAGGGGCCTCATTTTTCAAGGGATCAACACTATTTTAGCAATTATGGTAGACATTCATAAGGTGACTATTTGTGCCAAAGGAATATAAATTCTGACCATTTGTTTCAGAGGAGATGATTTTCAAAGTTTTCAATTAGTTTTTCTATTTGTTGCCATGGCAACCAGAGTTCTTCATGGATCAACTGTATTTGAGCAATTTTTGTAGAGGCCCACCCAAGGATCATACATGCCAAGTTTTATCAAATTCTGTCCAGCGGTTTCAGAGGAGATGATTTTAAATTTTCAATTTTTTTTTTTGGATCAACTTTATTTGAGCAATTTTTGTAGAGGCCCACCCAAGGATCATACATGCCAAGTTTTATCAAATTCTGTCCAGTGGTTTCAGAGGAGATGTCTTTTAAAGCAAATTGTTGACGACGGACGACGACGGACGACGGACGAAGGGTGATCCCAATAGCTCACCCTGAGCACTTTGTGCTCTGGTGAGCTAAAAAATCTAAAGCAAAACTGCTGGTGTTATTATTATTTGTGTGTATCGGGTTTAACGTTACACCAACAGTATTTCAGTCATTTGGAGACGATGTCTACTAGAGACAGATATAGTGCTGCCACATTGAAATATCACGCCATACATGTGGAATGATACCACACCCAATCACATTATCCTGACACCCGGACAACCTGTCCTGGAACTACCCTTATATGCTGAGCGCTATCCAAGGGAACTATAGCAGTACCAATTTTTCACACTTTTGGTATGTTGTTGTCTTAAAGTTTTAAAAAAATTTTCCTCTACATAATGGAGAGCCTGAAATCAAGCTATTTATTAGATTAATATGAAATATGTCAAAGAATCTTTCACTGTTCATTGAAAGCTGGAGAGGGACTAGGATCTTGATGAAAGAGCCATGGTTTTTACATCTACACTAAGCACCTTATGCGATAATATCTAAATAAGCATATTAATTCAGCTGATATCATTCTGATTTAAGGAAATCCTAGGGGTTAGGGTATCACTATATCACTCATCTGAGTACCACTGGCAACTCTAGAGCACTATGAACCATTATTCTAGATTTTTAGGTCCCATGCAAGCTAAAATAAGCCTTGGTCAAGAGACTAAGGTCATTAGCATAATGAACAAGATTGATTAAGCTTACTTCATAAATGTGAGATGGACAGAAGACCGACAATCAACACTCCAAATAGCTCACCCTGAGCATAACTACCAGTACTTTTAAAGTACACGTAATTCATGCAAAAATTTTAAAATAAATCTAATACTTTGAACATTTATATGCTGACTGTCATCATTTTAGATTGTCTATAACTTGATTGAAATTTTCAGCCAGTATTTCACTGAGATCTGTTATGCAACATATAAGGATTAAAAGATTGTACTGATCAGTGGTACCTACAAGTAAGCTAAACCAAGAATATCCATATCCTGGTAAAGCACGGCCACCTTTCATGAATTCCATGCTGCTCCGCAACCAAGGTTTGTTCCTGACAAAAAAAGCATTTTTTACCTCAAGTCTGTAAATCATTTAAATCAAATGAGAATTCTTTACATGTACTTGTAAACAAGTATGGACAATTTTTAATGAATTATTTCTGCTGCATGAAATGATTGCATGCAAAACTGACCATAATTTCTAAGTTAACAGGAGCTGCGCAAGTGTTGCCATAGCTTATCTTTTTTACATTTCAACAACAAAATCCTAAGTAAAAAAGGGGCATAACTCTGAAAACAGAGCTTTCATAATAATGCCCTTGTCTTACAGCTGCACCTTGTCATGATTATTAAGTATTGATACCTTTAAAAGTATTTGAGTTATGGGCTAGATTAAAGTTTTGAATGACGCCGACAAAAACAAAGACAAAAATGCCCTAGTGATCATAAAGCTCAACTTTTTCTTTGAAACAGACAGCTCAAAAGGGGCCATCAACAGACTTTGTCTGATGCCCCTTTACATCCATACCATGAATGGATATAGAAAATTAAGATGGATAGTGGCTTGCATGCAAAACTTTAACCAAAAAGGAGCCATAATTTGTATTAAATTCTGTCAAGAGTTATTTACCTTGGTTTTCTGATGCCCCTGAACATACTTATAAACTTTTAAGTCAATACCATGAATGGTTATTGAGAAATAAGCTTGAAAATAGCTTGCATGTAAGACTGTAACCAAATGTTCTGCTGCATGCAAAACTATAACCAAAATTCTAAGTTAAAAAGGGTCCACAATTGGTATTAAATTCAATCAAGAGTTACCTTGGTTTTCTGATGACCGTGAACATATTCTTAAAACTTTCAAGTCAATACCATGAATGGTTACTGAGATATAAGCTTGATAGTAACTTGCATGCAAAACTTTAACAAAAAGCAGCAAGGTCAACGCCAATGCAGATGCAAGGGTGACTGCAATAGTTCTCATATTCTTTGAATAGTCAAGCTAAAATTAAGAAAAAAAAATAAACAAAAAGGATTTAGAAATTAAGTAGATCAATAGTCAAAGTTATTTTTCTTCGTACCCTTAATTACCAGCAAGGAGAGAAATTAGCAAAACTGATGATTGCTGACCTATGAGGGTTTCAATAAACCATCCATTATACAGTATACTTGATCAATGCTTAATCTCTACTAGGAATTATATTCTTTCAAAATAGTGATATTCATCTTCAGGAGTTTTCAGTAATAGTTAACTGGAACAATTCAAGTTTACAAATTCAACAACAGGTAATTAAAGGTACATAAAATTACAAATAGAAGACATAACAGAAAATCTAAACAAGCATGTGAAGTTTGATGACAGAAGCTTTAATAGTTTAGAATTTATGGCTAAGGTTAAGTTTTTCACAACACAAATCACAACACAAGAGTGATGACAATACCTAGACTTTTTTTCTTGGAAAAACTAGCTAAATAAAGGCATCAATGAATGTTGGGCAATATATGCCCAAAGAAAAGTATTGAAAATGAACTACATTGATGAATGGATAAGCACTTTATCAACAGCAATATTTTAATAAGGAGATGTGGCTTCCATTACCATCTCCACCAGAATTTTGATCTGACAGTCGGACAAATAGACAGACAGAAAGAAGGAATGGAAATTGGTAAAGGACTAATAAACAGACACAAATATTTTCGCATTATATCAGTATGACATGTTGCTTCATACAGTGACCTTGACCCAATACAGCTGAAACTTGCACTTGATTTGCACATTATCTCAGTATGGTTGCCATTTCTAGTAAACAGTTTAAATCTACTTAAGTGATTCAAGAGATACAGAGTGGACACAAAATATTCTAACAATATAACAGTATGATATGTGACCTTCAAGTGTGAAGTTGACCTTGAATCAAGACATACGAAACCCTATGCTCTGCTCTCCTCTGTGTATGCTTAACATTTCTGTCAAATAATTTTTTGTGGTTTTTAAGATACAGATTAGACACAAAATTGCTAATGAACAGACTGACAGATGGACAGACAGACAATAGAAAAGTGGTAAAACTGTGCCCAAAAAATTAGGGTTACCCTCCCTTTAAATTGGGTTCCCCTTCTCAGTGTGAACATGTATTCCAATTATGAAGAATGCTTTATAAAACAACTGTATTGTATACTTGTTGATTTCCATTTCACTTTTAACCAATAAAGCTACTGGACAGGAACAGTTTTGTAAATTTTCATTAATATAATCCTTGTATGTCCTATGTGCAGCAAAAAAATTGCCTAAAATTCCCCAACATGACAATAAAATATCTCATCCTGAAAGTAGAGGTACTCTTTCCCCAAGAGAAAGAGGCCCTTCATGAACATCTAAAAAAAGATAAATATAAAGCATACCTTAAAGTTAGGAAATCTAACTATCATACGCATTTTTATTTTTGCTGAACATCCATGTTTCTTTGTCACTTGATCTTGGTGCCAGAACAGTCATGGTCAACTGCTTCCTAAAATTAAATTCTAATTGATGACAAAAGCTCAGCACATATAAAATCCAAAATCACTCACTTACAAAAATATTTACCTTTACTTAACAGTCCTCTTTATTTAATTATGGTTATTCGTTTTGACAACCACAAAGGAAAGATAAAGTTACTTAGATGGATATTTCATGTTATTTGTTTCATGTTGACAGGAGATGCACATTTTACAAAAGAAAGTATGAACAAGAGGGCCATGATGGCCCTGAATCGCTCACCTGATTATAAAAGAGCAACATATGTTGCATTTTTCATACTTGACCTCCTAACCTACTTTTTGACCCCACATGACCCAAATTCAAACATGCCCATGATTTTATGGAAACATTCTGACCAAGTTTTATGAAGATTCGGCCAAAAATGTGAACTGACCTTGTGACCTACTTTTTGAACCCACATGACCCAACTTCGAACTTGTCCAAGATTTTATGGAAACAAACATTCTGACCAAGTGAAGTTTGGAAAAAAAAATAACATTTCCAACCTTTTTGGCCCTACTGACCCAATTTCAAATTTAAATTTTATTGAGAAACATTCTGACCAAGTTTCATGAATTTTGGGTAAAAATGTGGCCTCTAGAGTGTTAACAAGCTAAATTGTTGACAACGCACTTAGCACAGACGCACGACAGACGACCACAAAAGCTCATCTTGAGCATGTTCTGCTTAGGTGAGCTAACAAGGGATATCTTTGATAAGATTTTTAAAATTATCTATTCCTTTGAAACTGGCATCAACTTCCTCTTCTGTCTTCTATCCTGACCCTGATGGCACTCTCTCACCTCAGTTCCAAGCTGAATGAAGGAAATGCCATCAAAGTCAACCGGAATAGCACCTCTCCTTTCCTCAAATTTGATGACAAAACCCATCCAATGATTGAATATCTAAAAAAAAAAAACAATGCTTAAAGAAAGTCAAAGTTATGAAATGTTGAAATCTTTTAGTAGTGTTGCTATTAACTGAAGAACAAATTATTAAAATGTTCAGAACTACTTTAGCAGTTTATGTGGAAAAAGTCTGTTAAGAAAAGGAAGATCTGTAAAACTGAATATGCTGACCTTTTATATATAAAGCAGAAAAGATCAATATTTAATTTAATATTGTACTTAAAAAGTAAAATAGTTATTACTCTAATTCAACCCACAATTCCTAAGATATCTTTATAAACGGTTTTTATTTTATCATCTTTACTTTTAAAACATGTGTTTTTAATCTGTTAATACATGTATAAAAATATTCCATTTTATTTAAAAACTAAACATGGGCCTCCAGGGCTGAATAGTTACAGCTGACTTACTATCACTTAGCATCACACCGCTGTGGGTTTGATTCCTGGTCTGGTTTTGGATTTTTCATGTGTCATGAAGCCTTTCAACTGGCTTACAGTGGATCAGTGGTTCTACCTGGGAGCCTGTGTGCAGTCAGGATCTTCCTCCACCTGTAATTAGCTGGAACATGCTGTATGACTGAAATTCTGTTACAGTGATAGTAAACTCTAATACAAGACATTATCTTCAAAAAGAAAATAAAAGTTGTGCTGTTTACTATGCATAAACCAAATTCATGAAATGAAAATATTGTAAAAGTTAATGGCCATTATATACATGTGTTACACATATTGATACTTTATGCCTTGTTTTGAAAATAACAAATAAATATTGTAGGTTTCAACACAAATTTCTCACACAAAATAAAAACAACCATGGTGACATCAATCGCAGCTGGACTTATTCCAATTCATTTTTTCCAAATCCTCCTTCCATGTTCCTAAGAAACAGCACGCACAAAACTTTTACCTGAAGAAACAACCAAGTCCAAAGGATAATGATTTTCTAGCTGCTAAATATGTCCCTTATAAAATCAAATGGCTCATGATGATAACTACATAAGCCAAATCAATTGTAAAGGGCATAAATGCAAATAATCAAATCCTTGGGAATGTCAGTAAATAATGTGTGATAATAATTTTATATCTTTATTGAAATTTTATTTTTTTATTAGTCTTATTTTATAAAATAAGTGATACATAAAGTTCAGAAAGTTATGTACTTAATATATTACAGCATATTGTATTGAATGTACCAAGTCTTTTATCATATTAGGAATTTGTAAGTTGTATTAATATTAAGGAAGTTTCAGCAGGCTTACAATGATTTTTATTTTGGTACATTTTTTTTTAAAATTTACATTTAAGTAGAATGTTAAAGGAAATCCCAAATTTTAAGATTCCTGTATTAAAAACAAGATTAAATGTATATTTGCCGAATGCTAAAGGTCTAAAAAGTCACACAAAAAAAAGATGTGAGGTTTAATTTTTTTTTTACATTTTCATAAGGTCTTTATATCAGAGGATTGAATCAGAAAATAAGGAAATCTGTCCTTTGAATTTAATTTTATCAAGTAAAAAATATATATAAAATGTTGTAACTTTTGGGTAGTTTTTGTATATATTTAGGTCCACAATACTTTTTTATTTCCTTGCATGTTTGACAGTATTTTCACCTACAACATATAATTAAAACGTAATTATTAGAAGTTACAAATTATTAAAACAAGCATGGTGACTCCCTAAATATCTAAAGTACTTATATGCAAAATTTTAGAAAAATCGGTCTCTTAGAAAAAAGAAAACGCTGAAATGTCTTTCAGTCAGTACACTGACAAATGAGACAAAAAAAAAGTTCCTTTTCTGGTCGCTCGACCGATTCTCTTTTTTTACGTCCGACAAAGTTTTTTTTTACCTTTCCGCCTCAAAAAAAAATTGCCCCAAATTTTACCTTTAGTTTCATGTAAAAAAAATAAAAAATCCCGACCCTATTTTTTTTTTTGCTGGAGACCAGTAATGGAACTATTTTTTACTTTTTTTTTGGCCTAAGGAAGAGTTAGTTGCAATATCTCGTAAAATGTTCAGTATGATAGGGAAAATCAGGGTGACAATACAGTATTAAGTTTGTGAGTAAGACTAAGGCTGAGAAAAAATAAGTAGATTCTGATAAGCAAAGGTATGGGCATAGAAGATGACTCTTAACCCTTTCCCTCATATAGACTCATTTTGACCCACTCAGTAGGTACCACATAAAGCTTGATCTGCAGAAAACCACAGTCAAACCTTACCAAATTTAATTATAAAATCCTCATTTCCAGACCACTGAGGAGCAGCGAACAGCATAAAACCTGATCAGCCTGCGAGTTACTCGCAGGCTGATCTGGTTTTATGCTGTTCGCATAGGTCTTTTCATGGTTTCCTCTATGAGGGAAAGGGTTAAGCGTGAAGATGTTGACAATGAAGAGGTGGCTTGGGGAATATCAGAAGGTAGATAAGAGAGTCACAAAATTGAGAAAATCAGTAATTAGTGTGATTAAGAATGTTGACTGAAAAAATGATAACTTGAGTAGTGGTTAACCAAAATCTGCAAGGATTAATTATGGATGGGTGTAGCTCAAGTCTGAGATGAACAGTTTAACATGGTTCATACAGGACTTTCAAAATTCAATGACCTTTCAAGACTTTCAAGACAACGTTTTCTTCAAGGTCACTTTTAAACAATTGAAAATAGACCAAAATGTGGAAAACAACAGAAAAATACCATTTTGACATATTTGACACGTTTACGCAATATTATTACTTACATACAGTTTTGTTCATTCAATAAGCATTTCACACTGATATATAATATAGGACAGTTCCTATTTCTTGACAATCTACACTGATGTACTTTCATCAACCACTTATTTAAGATTTTAATTTTTTCATCAAGATTTTCTGTGATTATATGTATGGGAATCTATTGCTGACAAATGCCCCAAGGAATTTACCAACATAAACACTGTCATTGGTGTAAGGTCCACTTTTTTTTTTTGATTATTGCGACATAGTATTCCTAAAGGTTAACCATTAAAGTACTTCCCATGGCCATTTTAAAATATGTGTTAAGTTATGAACCAAGAATAAACATTTAAATGACATTATGTTTAAATAGTGTTAGTGCAGAAAAATGTAAGTTCACATTATGTTGATAGTAGTGCAGCAGAAATTCAGGTGCGGTTAAGATGGTCAGAGAAATTATGGATTTATATTATGAGATGTAAACACTGTGGTGCACCTTGTTGCGACTGGAGGTCAGTCATTTTCCCCTCCAAGGTTTGTTACAGAAACACCGTGAGAAAACTTGGCAGGACTTAACACAACTTGTATACAGTTATAAAAATGACCAAAGCTCATTGGCGCTCTACGTTTCATGAAAACGGGGTTGCTGTGGCCGCTGGGAACAAAGTGTTAACATAGCATAACATAGTGAATCTCTACAAAATTGTCAAGCCATAGAATAGCATTGTTATTTTTTAGGTTTGACATAAATGGATAGCTGAGGTCCTGTTGATTCATATATTTGCAATATAAAAAACTGTACTGCTTTTGATGACATAAATGATATCAAGTAGTGGATTTTTAAAATTAACAGCTGAATTAGCCTTTATAGCCACATTCTTCAAAACATTAAAACAAATTCAAATTTTCAAAATCAAGTTTTTGGGGTTTTTTTTCCTTATAATGTTTTACAGCTGCCCATGAAAAAATCCACTGATGGCAATACATCAGAATCTTATATATCTTGACAAGATATATAAAAATATATATATATGTGCAATGCTGTTAGTTGAATAAGCCAGTGTGAGCAGTGCATTAACTTGACCATTGTTTAAATGCAATCATGACTATATAATTCAGTAAATCAGCTTATTAAAGTGTTCAAAGCAAATAAGTGTTATGGTCAATACCAATATTATTTAACATGCAGGAATGTGATAACTAGTATTCATAAAAGAATTGCACTGAGTAGGATTTAATTTTCCAGTGTATCTCATTTGAACTCTACAATATATATACATGAAAATATCACTGGACAGATAAACACCCCTCAGATATCTTTTACAATAGATTAAATAAAATAAAAAGAAGAGACAGACAAAAATAAAGTATTATAAGATTCCATTAAATGGTATAAAATCATAAGTCAAGGCAGAAAAATTAATTTAGGAAAATACAACTACAACAACAACAAAAAAAACATTCCATAAACCATGCTTTAACCAGCAATGTTATGGACTAGTATTGCTGCAAACCAGACCTATGCGAACAGCATAAAACCAGATCAGCCTGCGAGTAACTCGCAGGCTGATCAGGTTTTATGCTGTTCGCTGCTCCTCAGTGGTCTGGAAATGAGGATTTTGTAATTAAATTTGGTAAGGTTTAACTGTGGTTTTCTGCAGATCAGGCTTTATGTGGTACCTATTGAGTGCGTCAAAATGAGTCTATATGAGGGAAAGGGTTAATAATTTAGAATGTAAAGCATACTAACCATGTAGTTTTTATACATACCATATAAATAGCAGCGGATACATCCTGATCCTCAGTCAAGTCTATTCTTAGTGGTCAAGTTAACGCTGACAATCAATATGGTTTTAGTTGTGTAAGCTAAAAAAAGATATATGGGACTTGCAAAATGGGTCAGATAAATAAATACAAATACATAAATACAAATAAATGGATGCATGCTATATAATCATGTAAATTGATATGAAAAGTGAACAGTATGGGAAATGATAATAAAGAAGACTTGACAGGAAACATAGAATGTTGGAATCATCATCAATGGTTTTAGTATTTTATTACAATGAATAAAAGGACACCTAGCTTGTGAAAGACATTAACTTGTTCTTTAAACAGTTTGGAAACCCATTACCAATGACTTTTATGTAATAGTTATTACTTTAGATATGGAAGTTAAAGAGAGGACATTAAGATGTAGCCTATAAAAACCTAAGACAATTTCTTACAACTCATGTGATCATGACCTTTCAAGGTGCATATGGTTAATGGGCACAACCCTTGGGTTATGAGGAATACAGTTTTATTGAAATCCATCTGTACATGTCCAAGTTATGGAGTGACATGAAAGCGGGAAAGATAAACAGAATGCCTAAGGGACCTGCACAAATGTATAATCCAAAACCGGCTTCACCGGTGGGAACTAAAAGTTTATAGCATCTTACCTTCCCTATTACTTTCCCAGAAAAACACAATTTTCTTTTTGGTTGCAATTTACACATATCTCTCTCCAAAATTATATTTATCAATTTAAATTTACAGTGACCAAGACAATGACAACAGAGTGGTGGCTCAGTGGTAAAATGCTGGACTGCTATTCCAGTGAACAGAGGTTCAAATCCCGGTCAAATATTAAAAAATTTATCTAACGTTGTACACAATTCACTGTCCTACTAGTCTCCTGCTTTGCTGGTTCATCTTAAAGGCAGTAAATATTGCTTTGCATGTTTGGTGATAAACACCGGCATGTTAAAGAAAGAAGTACAGCATTGCACCCAAATCCTAGTATACATTATCGTCTCCACAAATAGATTAATTGCACCTGCCTGTGGGTGCCATGTGGCATAATCTTCAGTTTGTTGAAGGCCGCCAGTAAAAAGTAGAAATAGGCCCAAGTAAACTCAAATACAATCCCGGTCTT
This sequence comes from Solen grandis, assembly GCA_021229015.1. Lineage (NCBI taxonomy): Eukaryota > Metazoa > Mollusca > Bivalvia > Adapedonta > Solenidae > Solen > Solen grandis. Next base: position 1,539,517 of record CM037780.1, on the reverse strand, counting down.
CATCTTAATACAAGGTACCTACCCTCACCGCTGTCGGTTCGAATCCCGGTAGGGACTGGTTTGCGGTAGGTCGGTGGTTCTACCCAGGTACCTCTGTGTACTCGGGGTCTTCCTCCACCTGTAATTTATATAGCTGGACGTCGCTATATGATTGAAATACTATCGCAGTGACGGTAAACCCCAATACAACAACAACAAGGTACCTATAAATAGTATAATAATAATAATATAAATACCTATAAAGAATGAAACAACTGATAGTTTGTAATATCTCTACCTAAAAATGAAATAAATCATATTTTTCTATTTTTACTAAGTAAGTGAACTTGATCAGTAATATAAATAAAAAAAACACATTAAGATGTTTGTTTACTGCTTTTTTTTAACAAATATTTATAATATAATATGTCTATGCTTTTCGGCAGCAAGCCGATGTGTTTAATAGCCATGCAGTCATTTGAATGCTTGAACTACTTGGACCTGCTTCTGTGTGTTTTAAAAAACATGGATGGATGCCAAAATACCTAAAATACAAAAGCATGAATTATGAAGTATAATAAGAGCTGTCCCTAAGACAGCATGCCCTACTATTACTATTGTCATTCGTATAAATAAAAATAACTGAGCAATAATCAATCAATAACCAGGTAAGCCAAGGAGTGGAGCTACCTTCTGATTGGCATACACAATGCCTTTTGTTTCCTACAGTAAGAGGGAAAGCGACTGCAGTTTTAAAATTATTGGAAAAGTCAAAGTCAATTGCAGAGCATAGTAAGCAGCCCGTCTCAATCAGCAAAGTCTTATTTTTTTTAAATTATGTTTCCTATTTTAGTGTATAATATCAACACAGCTATCTAATGTATATATTTTTCCATAACCTCACATAACTGATTTTTGTTAATGAGTGTTTTTATAGAAAAAGAGAGGGATATTTCAAGAGAGGGGCATTTTGTTTATATAGTAGTTGGACCCTGTTACTGATTAAAATCAATAGCGTACGTATTTCAAGTTTTGAAATGATTATTACAGAAGGAAACATTCCCAAAGAATTCATTTACTCTTCTAAAATTATAAAGTTATCATTCTCAAACTTAAGGACTAACTGATTTTCTTGGATTCATTTTAAGTGTATTTCATTATGCCCCCACCAAGAAGTCCAGAAGTCGCTAGAATCAATGCATTCCGCCCTCATTCCACTGTTGCATTTTGTTATGACTGACAGCTACCATAATCGCTGGTTCCCCAATGTCATATTATAATCATCACAAAAGCCGAAAACCAATTCAATCTGGTAGCAGTCAGTCATAACAAAATGCAACAGTGGAATGAGGGCGGAACTTAATTACAAGCCAAACTCGACAGCGGGTATGGCTAGAGACCTGACAGAGAGGAGAGTCTGCACTCTCCCCGCAGAAATGTAACTGATAGGATCAACCTTGGTTATCCACCCCCATTGTTGTTATATGTATTTGTTTTATTATATGTGTTTATATAAATATGACTTTCTACATGTAATTTTCATTAAGCTTATTCCCCAACCATGATCCCCTTACTCATTCGAACCAACACAAAAGTAACCACATTTCCCTCCCCATTCCTCAGAACTAGTGACCTGTATGGTGTGGTTGTAACAAATGAAAACAGCACTCCTCCAAGTGAAGAGAAACAGGCTAGGATTTCGTTTTATCACCTAGGCAACTACTCATTCACACACGGAAAGAAGGCAAATAATGACAAAAATAACCATTTCAATGTAATTAATGACCATTGAAAGAACACAAGCTGTATAGCAACAGTGATTACAATAAGGCTGCAAAAGTGCTTACAATAAGGCTATATAAAGCGCGCAGAAGGTCAACAAAGTCCGCGCGCTAATAACACAGGTTTTTTTACTAGAAACATTATGACAACCAAATAAAAAAGCGCAAACTTACTCTATGTAAGAATCCTAATCCAGACAAACCAGAATCCAACTTACTACAATATCAAAACATTCCAAAACCTGCCCTAACATAGTGCCGAACGGCTGATAAACACAATGCAACTCTATGCAAATGACGGATGGTAACCACGTGACATCCGGGCAACTCCCCCCATACAATAGGGCAAACTCCACCAATTTCTAATACACCTATAAGAGGAAATTTCAGTAGAAACATATAATACAAAATCACTATTTTACATGTACAAACTATAGGAAATAGATAGAAAAGTGCTCTTCTTGGTCATAAACAGAAATACAAGCTCATAATGCATTAAACTTATCTCCAAAAGGGGAAAAAAAAGTTTTTTATATCTAAGGCTTAACAATCGAACTCTCAAGACAACCACACACAACAGGTCTCTAACTTGAAACTATAAAAAATACCAGCACCAGAAATGAAATATATTACTTCCCACCTAGTTATCCATCGGTTACACTTAACTTCAACAAGAAAAGGTCTCAACTAGAAACGCAAAACTTCTAAATTCCATTCAAATTCAAAATTGAATATCAAGAGATAAATCAAGGATTACATATTTCTCCTCTTCCATACAACTACAGAACTAAGAAAAAGAGAGGGGGGGGGTTATTGGATAAAGGAATAAGCTATGTGCATAAGGAAATTCGATTGTCCCTTAAAAAAAAAAACAACCCTGACCCACCTCAACTCTAACACGCAATCCCAGGTATCCAAACGATGTCTATGAGAGTAAGAGAGAAACCATAGCATAAACATTGGTCACCTGGGAATCGAACCCAGCCATCTTGACACAATGACAAGATGTACCACATAACCAAAATCATGCTTGGTGATTCTCAAAAAGAACCTTAAAAAAGAAAACAAGAGAATTATTATCAAATCAAATGGAAAAGTAACAATTTATTTTTACCAAATAAGAACTATGGAATGAATCTCAAAAAGGGGAGGGGTCACAAATATTGACATCTAAATAACACCAAGGTCAAGATAGAGACATCAAACAAATTTAAGAATCAATTAAAGAAAAATGGTGTACAATACATAGGTAATTAGATAATTAGAAAATAGATAGAATTAGTATGTAGATAATATCACAGTAGAATAGATAATAGCCAATAGCCAATCCAGAAGCCTCTCAACACATAGATATAAAATAGGGACAAAAAAAGGAAAATATACAATAAGGTAGAATATTTAATGCATAAATATAGTAACAGCTGTAGTAGCTAAGTAGTTCTTATTAGCTTCAATCTAGAACTTACTACAGAATGCACAAAATTAATTATAGAGTAGATGAAGGACAGGGGGACCGAGAATATCAAAACAAACAATAAATAAAGGTGGGATTACACCTAATTAAAGAGGTACGATGGGAGGCATATAACAACATAAACCAATACACCTCATCAAATTATGAGCCTCCTAGAGGACAGCCCCATATGAGCCCTTTTACAAAAAAAGGGACACCCCTCTCAGCCCACAAGGTCGTAGCTCCATATGAGCCCTACAATAGGGACACTCAAAATAAAGAGCCCCATATGAGCCCCACAATGGGGACGCCCGCCTATGAGCCTCAATATGAGGACGTAAAATGCCCTATCCCTGACCTCATAAGAACACACAAATAAGCAAATATGAGCTCTAGGTTATCACACAGTTCACCGAGAGACAATATAGGGCTCTCCTATCATGCCTTAATAAGACAAACAGCAATTATAAATTTTTATTATTTCTTCAGAACAACTAATATTCTCGGTCTCTCAAATAAAAATTTCTAGGACAGGCTTCTGGATCGACTTTTCAAATTTCTTTCCAAGTTTCGGCAAAATAATTTTCGGCTGATTAGCATCAAACTCTAAATTCAAACTCTAATTCAACTCTTATTCAACACTTCTTAAATAACAATAATTCTTTTTTCTTTGGCGTAAAATCTATACAAGGTTGAAAGTATCCTTGCTAGCCGAAATTGGCTATCTAAATACAAAATTCACCCTAAAGGGGGACCGTCGTTTTTTGGCAGTATACGGTTGACGAGGTTATTTGTTTGCTGGCCTTGCAGCCCTTTACCTCATCCAACATCTTAAACCTACTCATGAACCAAAGTCCAAATTTGGTCGGCACTGGTGAGACGGTTCTACGGTCTCAAGGGGAACAAACGTGGCACCTCAAGTGCGCGGTTTTTTCCCGGCGAGACAGAAGAAGAAGGAAGGCAAAGTTCAACCCACATGCCGACCAGTTTCACGGACCACGTGAGCAACATGCAAACCCTTCCAAACCCAATGATAATTAACATCTCCAGCTCGAATTAGCTATGTTAATTATCAATTTTTTTAGACACTAAAACCTCTATTTTTGACATTAAAGTAATAAATCTGTAAATTACAGGTTTTCTTTCAAAATCTGACCCACTTTAGGCCTCTAAATTTTACTTTTATAGGAGTGATGGGTCACACTCCGGGGTCCGCCCACAAAGCCCAACAGGCAGATGGACCCTAATTAAACAACGTTATCAATCGAGGGCGGAATGCATCGATACTAGCGACTTCTAGAAAAAAGCATAACTTATGAGAATTAAATAAATACATAATTTATTGTTTAAGATGAGTATTTGTTGGAAATATTGTATTTCTGTGAAGTTGCCGTTGAAAAAAGCATTGACTGTGATATGCATTGCTTCGGTCACATCGTGTCCGAGTACAGTTTCCATTGAGTTTCGTGACTTGTATTGTCTTTGTAGTTTATCTTAGATAGAAAATCGACTCGGCAACGAAAAGGCATATTGTTTCTGCGTTGAACAAGCCCGGCATATTTGAAATCGGCTGAAAATTGTGTCAGATACGAAGCTAAGAATACGACCATGTCAGTTTTCCTATAGATTTTGAACGGAGAGTTGCATACCTTTTCTTATTTTATGATATCAATTTTTTTTCTTGAATTGTGAAATTTTGTGATAAAATGTGTTTTGAATTGTTACTTTGTATCATTGGGGGGTCCCACGCCGGTAGCCTGTGCGTGATACTGCAGTGTGGCAGCACTATAACTGCATTAAGTAGACATCGTCTCCAAATGACTGTAATACTGTCGGTGGGACGTTAAACCCAACAAACAAACAAACTGAACAAGTGTTGACAATGGTTTAATGTTTTGTCAAATCATTTTATTTACGTTACTTAAGTTATACACATCAGTTGCAGCATTGCGTTACCCATAATCCTTTGAGCATTTTGACACATGTCATTTAGACCGTTGTTGAAACATTGCAATTTCCCGACTTTATTGTTGCATCAATTGATAAATGTTGTACAGCTATATTCCAAATTTATGATAAATGATAACCTATGTGAAAATATATGTTATAGTACAATGTAATTTAATTGCCAGCTTGAGATACCATGAGCGTGTATAAGTGTAGACGTTTGAAACAAAATGATCAACACATGTCATCCGTTCAAGACGCTGCAAGTTAATTTGTCCGTTACCTAAAGGCGCAAAATGGAGTAACTTTGTGTAATCGTATGTACAAGCGTTATTGGAATTTAACTCACGAGGCTACACGCGTCGACGATTCTATTGCATGGTAGCATTTACTGTTTTATTCCCGCGACTGTACACGAAAATAAAAAAAAGAATTTTGATATGCAGAATTAATAGGTTTAAATTTAATTGCTTATATTTTGAATACTTATAAAACTAGACCCAAATATGCTGCAATGGAATTGTCGGGATTTTCAGGCCATTTATTTTGGTACCTAGAATACTAAAATTGGTCAAGTTATAAGAAAGCGATATCAAAATAAAGATTTATTTATTTTTGCCATATGGCTTATTTAACAAAGTTCATGCATGAGAAGTCCATACGAAAAAAAAAGTAAAAGGTAGGGAATTAAATATATATCCTTTCTAACGGTATTAATCTTTATATTTTTCAATGTTAGCAGAAAGTCCTATCATTCGTATCAACGAATGAAATCTAGTTGTTATTACATTTATTAAAGCTAGCTCGTGTATTTGGTGTATATTAGATAATTAGAGTACCTTTTATAAATATAAAGCATTCTAATAACGTACTTCATTTCTTTTATAAATAACAGACAATTACCTATGTAACAAAACATATTAAGCTTTCATAAAGTTAATGACATTTTAGATAGTCATATTCTACCACTGC
>CM037780.1:1523385-1530885 GCA_021229015.1 Solen grandis | reverse complement strand
GATTAAACCTCACTACACCAACTTAATGGGTCAGACCCAATATGTAGTTGGGGCTTTGGCCCAATAATAGTATATAAAATGTTGACCCAGACCCAGTAATAATATATACAATGACTACTGATAAATAGATTATCAGTACCAATGTTCCAACTATTAAAATCACAAAATGTCAACGTTTGAGTGATAAATGCATTTTTGTGACTTATATTTGCGAAAAAATATATTTAAGTTTTCAATCAAACGTAAACGCATGTTTTGAATAACGGGGAACTATTTCTAACATACAACCGAAATGAAGTTAGTTGATTCAAGCTAGCTGGTTCAGTTTAACTAAACGACGTACCAAGGTAGATTTTATGATATCGAAATGATTTGTTCGAGCCCCTGCGCAATAAAAAAAAATGTGTTGGGTAGGGGCTCTCAAATCGTATAAAAAGAGCAAGTCCACTAGTTTCAGAACCCCTGTCCAACATTTTTCATTAAGTTTGTGCAATTAGGGCCCCGTCTTATATGAGGGCCCTCGAGGTCACCTTGACAAAGGTGTGCCACGAGTAGTGAAATTATTTTTGGAGAGAGGGGACTCTTCTTCTTTACTTTTTCTGGCTTCACCCAAAATATTTAGTATAATGTACTAAAAACGTCACACAGGGGCTTAAGCAAAAAATTGTAAAGACAATTCATTGGCATTAGCATTGATTCAATGCAATTTTATTTTATAACATTGTCATCGGCATTAGTTAGGAAACAGCTTATGCATTGAAATTTATTGGCATCAGTATAATCCACTGCTCAAGCCTGATATACATAACACAGTAATGGTTCATAAAATAATGACCAAATAATGGTATATACATGTACAATGATGACCCAATATTTGTATATAAAACGATGATCCAATAATGACATCTACATGACCCAGTAATGGTATTTTGTATATAAATGATAACTCAAAAATGATATATTATACAATAATTGACTGGTGTTGAGGTCAATATATAGTTTTTCGGACCTGTGAAAGTGATACTGACACCAATCAGAATCGAGAATTTCCACTAGGTATTCAATATAAAATGATGACCCAATATTTGTATATAAAATGATGAAAAAATGGTTCATAGATGGCCTCATAATGATGTATTTTGCAGATTTTTAATTATCTTGTGCACACGATAACGCATAAATTTATACACAACTTATGTTGGCTCTTTTCCGTTGCGTTGAGTACGTATATACATGTACACAAACATTGAACATTTTGTCTACAGGCCGTTCGTCACATACACGAGGAAATAGTGACATCAGCAACAATATCCTTGCCATTTATAGATGATTTAATCTACATATCGAGAGATGTTGATGACGATGTTGATAATAATGTTAAACAAGATTCATGATGATGGTAAAGGTGACAATAATGATGAGCCAAACGAAAACAATGATGCGTCAGTGGCTATAAAACGGTGATGATTATGATAAACTGTCATGTGCGTCAAAATTAAGCTTCTCTTCTCATAAAGCTTACAGTGAGCTTATTTTTTCTCATCAGTATTTCAATTTCAAAGTATAATATAATCTGAAAAGGTTAGTCCTTTGGAAGCATCAGACCTAGTTTTATTGAGTCTGTTCACGAGTGGTAAAATGCAAGACAACTCGCGCCCCCTAGCCCCTGACTTGAGCTATTGTATAAATATTGAGTAAACTCCATGATCTAAAAGGACCAGAAATATAACAACACTGAATCAAAGTACGGAGCGACCATTGAGGCACCAAAGTTTTGAATGCATCAAAGTCAAACAACAGCAGACCCGGTTTGTTTGGTTTGGAGGTTATCAGGACGTATCGTTGCAATGATATTCCTGGGTAGAGACAGTGTCCTATATTGCTCACCGGGGTATCACTGCTACTTAGGATGAAGCTCTACACAAATATGACCAAGACAGGAGTTTGACCTAGATATTAAGACAGACATTCTGACCGACTGACAGAGGATGCTAAGGAAGTGTTTTTAAAGGGGGTCTGGATGCCCTTATTTGCTATATGCCCGACCGTGTATGTGTGCATGCGTCCGTGTACGCCGGGGCTATACATTGTGACTAATATATTCCTTGGTAGTACTAGTAATCTGCTCCGTTGAGGATCGAACCTAGGTCCCTGTGTGACAGGCCGGTACTCTACCAATTGAGCTAGCCGGCGACCCGCGTGACAGACAGCCTGCTCAGATGAGCTAACATTGAAGACCCAAATATTTGTATTTGGATCATAATGCATTTAGAGAACTAATATCCAAGCTGCAAATTATTTATATTCGGATGACAACATTAATTAAAATGGTACAAGGCGTGTACTATGGTGGCTGATTTCTGCCATTTCGTGTTGCGGGGTGCGAGGCGAAGTATCGCAGCAAAATGTCGAAATCTCGGGGCGAGATTTCGGGGCGAAAGGTCGAAAACACGAAAATGCCAAGGTCACGGGGCAAGAGTTCAGGGCGTAAACACGAAATTTCGCCACGCCACAAGAAAAATAATATTTCGACATTTCGCCGCGAAATTTGGACTTTTCGTGTTTTCGACCTTTCGGTGGCGCCCCGCCAACCCGCCAGGCGAGACGCGAAATCTCGCCCCCGGCACGAAATAATCAATATTTCGTTTTTTTTTATTCAATAGTTCGCATTTCGCCTTCCGATACGCATGCGCAAATTGATTGTTAACACATGTTTACCCTTTGATAATGATGGTAGTGATGCTACTTATTCATTCTTGTTTGTTTGATTTCCCATGTGTTTTTGTTTCGGCAAGGGAAGGCAAGTGGAAGATGTAAAGCATAATGAACATTGAAAAAAAATGTATTTGTTCAAAACCTCATTTCTCCCTTTTGGTAAGGCTGAAAGTGTAAGTGAAAGTATTTATTTATTTATTTATTTCATTGGTTAATTGATTGACTAGTTATTGGATTAATTATATGATTAGTTAATTAATCTATTCTCTACGCTCTCTCTCTAGTCATTATTTGATTCAATACAAATCTATTATCCATGTTATTTAATATAAAATTATAAATGCAATTTAAAATGAATATTTTCATGTATACAAATGTTGTGTATTAAGCTGTATGTCTTGACAGTACATAATTTATATTTAAGTAATTTAAGATGAACTGTCGCCTTGTAATGTTACCACATGGGTCTAATGACCTTCTGGTTTTATTGAAATAAAAATCTTGAATCTTGATTCATGTTAGTGAAACAAATAAAAAAAAATGTTTTCTGATTTAAATGGAAATAGTTATGGTGATAGTACTTCATAAAACAGTTTAAATTACTCTATCTTGTGTCAGGGCTATATATAAACGAACCATTGACTGATTGAGGATGTTGACGAAGAACTAGTAGAATTAATTGCGTTTTTCAGCAATATAGAAAACAGAGTAATTGTGAAACGAAATGATTAGCACATTATTGAATCAAGGGGAATCTCTGTAAAAATTATTTGCTATTTTTTGTTTTGTTTTTGAATTATTTAGTTTATACTGATTGCATACGTTGCACATATTGCACGATACATTTACATGTGCATGTCTTATTGATGTTTGTATCATGTCGACTCAAACCTAATTTCACACGCAGATGTGAATGTCAAACATGTTTTCTGATTCGCTTTCTCTTACTTTTTTTTAATCTCCCCCTCCCTCCTTCCCTCTCTCTTACACACTCTCCTGTTGTTTTTTTTATATAAAAATATGTGAACAGATGTGCTAAGTTACAGATTAGACCGTTTGACCGTAAGCGAAAAGAAGGTTTATGGTGTAAAAAGTATTGCTATACCATGTATGCTTTTTCAATGTGTAGGTATGGAAAGAAACAAATACTTTACATATATTTTTATGCCTTAACGGTTCATAGAAATCGATTTAATTCTTGAATTCTTTGCTGGTTTTACATACACGGAGATTGTCGGGATATTGAATGATGTCCATGGTGTTGAAATCAGGTAACTATCTCTTGTGAGCTTTATTGGCATTTGATTATTAATTTCGTGCAAAAAATATGTAAAATTAAACCATATTATTTCTGCACATTTATTAATTTTATTTAGTCATAAATCTGCTCATCTTGAATTAATTTATATAAATTTATGTAAGGATATACGCAGCGAAATGTCGATTCTCGCCTGGTGGGTTGGCGGGGCGCCAGGCGAAAAGTCGAAAAGACGAAATATTGAATATTTCGTGCCGCGTGGCGAGATTTCGAATTTTCGCCCCGAAATCTCGCCCCGAGACTTTGGTATTTTCGACCTTTCGCCCCGAAATCTCGCCCCGAGATTTTGACATTTCGCTGCGAGACTTCGCCCCTCAAACCGCAACACGAAATGGCAGAAATCAGCCACAATAGTGTTCAGCGTTACAGCTAACGACTTCATCTGGATATGGTCATCTGGATTCTTTCACAGTTTGATACAAGCTTTATTTAACGGATGTATATGTACTGTGCATGGTTAGTTAAAAACCGTTGCTTGAATCATGACCTGTGGAATTTCTTGATAGACGTTCATCATACTGACACAGGCAACTGTCAATGGGACTTTATACTTATTCTACATGTTTGTGAAATTTCATGGACTTTTAACTGATGACATTGACCTTTGGCCTACTCAGATCAAAACCTAGAATTGTCAAGATAAACCTTCGGACCAAGTTTCATTTAAATTGGAGTAAAACCGTGGTGTCGACAAGGTTTTTCTAGTGCAAATCACTTGAGTGTCACGTCCGTAAGTTTGCCAACAATGACCGGATGGAGTGCATATGATTAATGGTCACACGTCCTGTGCGAGACAAACAAGTGACTGTCCCACATGTTGACTAACCGTTTATTAGGAATCAATTAAAGAAGGATCATCCCCTTTTAACCTGACCGTTGGCCGCATATGACACGTGGCCGCCTAATACACGACAATTAATTAACAAAAGGCAGTACCCTTTAAATTTATTTTTTTCTAAAAATATATTTTGACATTTTATGATTTGCATATATGTACAGTATGTATTGATATTGTAAGGTATGGAGGAGGATGGCCACGACCTTCACATACCGATGGACGTGGCAAATAAAAGTAAAATGTCAAAAAAAAAAAAAAAAAAGCTCGGGGTGGAGGGACCTGAATTGACCGCTTACGTCACGAAGACCGCTTCATACATGTGACCGCTAATACAAGTTCGACTATATGAATAAATAAACCGATCCCGTGGCCTAGTGGCTATGGCATGCTGTTTGGGAGTGGGAGGTCGAAGGTTCGATCCCTGGCAGAGGATTTTTCTGAAATGGCCGGTTGGTGAGCTAGTTAAATAATGGTTAAAGTTGCCTTCCTGCCTGATGTCTGGCATACAGGCGGGAACTGGGAAGATACATGTGGAATAGAAGAGATGTCTCTTAAGTCAGAATTGGCTGACCCTTTCAATAGGGGTGACACAATAATAAACAAAGAAACACCTTTATATATATGAAGCAAGTATCATAAACAGGTGTTCATAAAAATGTGTATGTCTTACTATCAGACGTACCTGTAAAGCCAGGTTTCCTGAAGAAGCAAACACTCCTAGAAAGAAAGTATAAGAAAGCATTATAGCCCTTTTCCTCATATAGACTCATTTTGACGCACTCAATAGGTACCACATAAAGCCTGACCTGCAGAAAACCACAGTTAAACCTTACCAAATTTAATTATAAAGTCCTCATTTCCAGACCACTGAGGAGCAGCGAACAGCATAAAACCTGATCAGCATGCGAGTTACTCGCAGGCTGATCTGGTTTTATGCTGTTCGCATAGGTCTTTTCATGGCTTCCTCTATGAGGGAAAGGGTTAATATATTGTGATATCTTATATGCACATGAAAAACTATGCTTCTTTTAACCTCATTTGCTCAATGTTCACTGTAATTTTGCCAGATTCCTAAGTAATTTTAAAAACAGATATAAACAATTAAAAACAATAAAACAACAAATCTAAACAAGTAAAAAGGTAACACTAACACATAAGGTGCTAACAATATAACATCTAAACACAATATGTGTTTACGATAATTGTTCCAAAGAATTGGCATTTATCAAAAATACCTTAATATGTTTGCATCAAAGCAGTTTTTTATTCCCACTATTAACAAAGATTTTCTATAGAGTTCTTTTTTTCTATTTTTAAACCTTTATTTTTCATTTTGAGTTAAATTTGTTTACAGCGGATTCTTTTACTCAAAACTTAGTTAATTTAAATTTAGTTTTTTTTTTTTAACAATTTCCATACAAAACTCAGATGACAGGCAAACCACCGAACAAGATGGCAAAATAACAATAAAACTAAATCAATCATAATTATATAACATTAAATTCCTCCTAATGACGAAAAAAACACTGTTTGTAATATGTTAAGTCCTGAAACTACAACTCTCCTTTTATTACTGAAGAACGTTTCTTTAGTTATATGCCACACTAAAATGTTGAATATTCTAAATTGAAAATACATTATTTCTAAAATTTCAAACATTAATTTACATCAGAACCAACATTAACTGCAATAAAAGTAATAAATAAATATGTCAATGGGAAGCGCTTAATATATTTTTAAAGCAAAGTTAAGAGAAGTATGACTTTTAAAATTAAACAATGTTTTTTCTCTCTTAGTTTAAATGTTTAAATCATTTTTCTATATTACTTTGCTGTTGAAAGACTACTGGCTTAATTTTGGATCACTTTCTGAAATATAATCATACATGCATGTAACTGTCCAAAAGTTTAACATAAGCACTGAGTTTTGAGTTAAATCGTGCATATAATTGCAAGAGAAATGTGAAATAATTAAGAGCAGAAATATTTCAGAGGATTTTAAATCTGACTTTTTTTTATAGCTCACTACAAAACCACAGCTGACACCATGGTATAAAATGATTTGTTTGATTGATTGATGGGGTTTTGAGAGATGAAGACTTGAGACAGACATAGTGCTGTGATCGAGACATGAGACAAGATACCAAACACAGTCACATTCTTTATCATTTCCAGACACATGGCAACAAGAAGTGCAACTTCTTTATATGCTGCCAAGTGCGAGTAAGCTAAAATACTTCATTTTTAGGACTCTGGTGTGTCTTACCGAGTCGGACGCATCTATTTTAGAGTTACTGTTTTGTATCATCTTTCCATAGAGCTAGTGTTTGTGGTGACGTTCCGATTTGCATATCAAGGGTATCGAGTTTGATTCTTAAAATTTCAATCGAAAACGCATGAACACAAGAATGCGAAAGTACGATGAGAAACGCTAAAGAACGATGACGAAAACGCAAAGTAATCTCGAGTTTTCGTCATCGTGGTTTCTCCCTTTTCGTCATCGTACTTTCGCGTTTTCATCATCGTACTTACGTGTTCTCGCGCTTTATTTTTTTTCCAGCCACGGCGAAAATGAAGATGCCCAACTAAATTCCGTGCCTGGGGTGACCAATTTTTCAATTCTTTTAAAC
>CM037780.1:1473285-1523285 GCA_021229015.1 Solen grandis | reverse complement strand
AATTAAAACAAAATGGCAAAATGATAATTTTGATGACAAGTACTTACATTATACTCATCAACAGAGTTGTGATCCCACGTAGCATTTGAGAGATCATAGACATAGCACGTAGGTAACTTGCCAATCCGACTAATGGTCACTTCGAACCCATTCACATAATTCTTTGCCGCTGCAATAATGCATTGTTAAACTAATATCATAGTAAACAAACTATGTTCAGAAAACACAATGCTCCTTCTGAGCCAAACACACTTCAAACAAGAGGGCCATGATGGCTCTGAAACGCTCACCTGAGTACCATTGCTACAAATGATTACAAGGTTTTTAAACAGACAAGAATTCTGATATAACTCAATCTTAAACATTTTAGCCCTGACAATACTACACACCAAATATATAAGCACTGGGCCATATGGTTTCAGAGGAGAAGACTTAGTGCGGGGTCATTTATCTCCAAAGGGCCACCATTTTGAAAATCTTGATAATGAACCATTAGATGATGCTACATACCAAAAAACTAAGCTATAGGCCTTATGGATTCATAGTAGAAGATTTTTTTTAAAGATTTTCCTATATAACTCTATGAAAACAAGTGACCCCTGGTGCAGGGGCATTTATCACCATAGGGTCATGATTTGTACAATCTTGGTAATGAACTATAAGATGATGCTACATACCAAATATCTAATCTCTAGGCCTTATGGATTCATAGAAGAAGATTTTTAAAGATTTTCCTATATAACTCTATGTTAAACAAGTGACCCCTGGTGCGGGGGCATTTATCACCATGGGTATGATTTGAACAATCTTGGTAAAGAACCATTAGATGATGCTACATACCAAATATCTAATCTCTAGGCCTTAGGATTCATATTTTTAAAGATTTTCCTATATAACTCTATGTAAAACAAGTGACCCCTATTGCGGGGGCATTTATCACCGTTTGGCTATGATTTGAACAATCTTGGTAATGAACCATTAGATGATGCTACATATGAAATATCTAAGCTCTAGGCCTTATGGATTCATAGAAGAAGATTTTTAAAGTTTTTCCTATATAAATCTATGTAAAACAAGTGACCCCTGGTGCGGGGGCATTTATCACCATAGGGTCATGATTTGAACAATCTTGGTAATGAACCATAAGATGATGCTACATACCAAATATCTAAGCTCTAGGCCTAATGGAATCATAGAAGAAGATTTTTAAAGATTTTCCTATATAACTCTATGTAAAACAAGTGACCCCTGGTGCGGGGGCATTTATCACCGTTTGGCTATGATTTGTACAATCTTGGTAATGGCCCATAAGATGATGCTACATACCAAATATCTAAGCTCTAGGCCTTGCAGTTTTGCAGAAGAAGATTTTCAAAGTTTGCATTTTTAAAATCTATTTTTAGCTCCTGTGACCTAATTATGCAATGGACCAGAACCATTTATACAACATTAGTAGAGCTTCATCCAAGGAACATTCCTGCAAAATATTTTTCAAATTGGCCAAGCCGTTTAGGAGGAGATGTTGTTTGAAGCAATTGTTGACGCCGGACGCACGCACGGACGACGGACAAAAGGCGATCAGAATAGCTCACCTTGAGCACGTTGTGCTCATGTGAGCTAAAAATAACAAGAGGGCCAAGATGGCCCTGAAAAGCTCACCTGAGATATACTGCTTTCATTGCATTTTTTTTTTACATAAAATCATACTGAATACAAAATTCATGCAGAGGTACAGCAAAATAATTTTAATTCCACAAATTGCTCAAGAAATGAAGATTTTAGAGTGTACACAAAGTGTAGCCTGGAATTTTTTTAACATTCATAGGCCTAAACTAACTTCTGACCTAAAAGAAAGATATCAACCATCGATAGATCTTTGTCAAGACATTATGGCTATAAACATTGTCATAAAGTTTGAAGAAGATTGCTAAAGAAATGAAGAGAGCAGAATGTACACAAAGTGAAATCTGGCATTTTTTTATCATTCAAGGGCCATAACTCTGACCTATGGGAACATGTCAGCTATAATCAAACTTAGCCAAAAAATTATGGCTATAAACACTGTCATAAAGATTGAAGAAGATTGCTTCAGAAATCATGTAGATGTTAGAGTGTACACAATGTAAAATCTGGCATTTTTTATTTCAAAGGCATAACTCCTGACCTAATGGGAACATATCAGCCATAATCGAACATAGCTGAGATATTATGGCTATAAACATTGTCATGAAGATTAAAGAAGATTGCTTAAGAAATGATGATGCTAGAGTGTACACAAGGTGGAATCTGGCATTATTTATTATTCAAGGGCCATAACTCCTGACCTAATGGGAAGATATCAGCCATAATTGATCTTAGCTGAGACATTATGGCTATAAACATTGTCATAAAGTTTGAAGAAGATTGCTTAAGAAATGATGATGCTAGAGTGTACACATGAAAATGTTGACGGATGACCCGGACATTGACTGACCACAATAGCTCAATAGCACGAAGTGCTCAGGTTAGCTAAAAAATGCAGCTTTGACAGAATGCATATTAGGAAAACTCAACTATCTTAATTTACTTTTTTCAAAATACAACCATACCGTACAAGAAAACTTACTCACTAATACTCGGTCATATCCTGAGTCTTCCAAAAATACAACATAAATATAATAAAATACTGGTTATTAATATTTATAAAGCAGGATGTGACGTATGTAACTACGCCATGATTTCTATTTACAGGGTTTTCCCTGACGCACAAATCATGCGTCTCAGACGCGTTATCTGAACGTTGGACCCCCAAAATAAAATATTGTGCGTCTGCCTGGACGCAATCTCAATTCAGCGTTTGTCCATTTTTGTCTTTAAAAGATATGCATATTTTAAATTGAAAAAAAAAAAAAAAAAAAAAAAAAAAAAAAAAACGTCAGGAGATTTTCAGAGTAGCGAGGTAAACAGACTGTAAGAGGGATAACTACAAGGGGAATTCCCCGGTAGACTGGTACTGAGTTATGACGTAAAAAATTACAGACTGTGTCTCAAATATTAACATCCAAACGCGCTGCTAAAAATCGATAATTAGTCACAGTTGCAGTCGTCGCTTAGGTAAACAACCATGGCTCAAAGCAAACTGACGAACTTCTTTATGTCGTCTGCGAAAACTGCCGACGAAAACAAAACTGATTCTGATTCTGATGGCGCTGAGTCTAGTCCTAAAAGTAAACGTATTAAATATTCAAAACCATTTCAATCTGCTTGGCTAAAGCAGTTTTCTTGGTTAGAATTTACTGATGACCGAATGCACTGCAACCCGTGTATCAAAACAGGCCAAGACAATCCATTCGTAAAGTAAATTTTCGCAAATCAACGCTTGAGAGGCATGAAAAGTCATGGCCTTTTTTTAATCTAATTATCCATAGCATCATAATAATTATAACAGTACCCAGGTCTTAACTTCATGCACAATTCTCAACACTGCCCCCTTTAAAGCTAATAGTTTAACTTAAAACATGAAACTCAGTCAGGCAACACTTGTATACACTTATACTATAGTTAGTACCTTTCACTATTCTACATCAATATTATTTTGGACCCCCAAAATTTGATTTGGACCCCCTAAAAAGAAATCAGGGGGTCCAAGAGACCCCCATTTGCAACTTGGAAGGGAAAACCCTGTATTTAGCCCCTTTACATTTTGTGAAGTGGGGGGATACACATTTTTTGGGAGGTATGGAGTCACATACCACTTTTTGGCGGTTTAAAGTTGAGATTGGTAAACAGGTATGGTCCATTATTATTGTACAGTAAATAACCTTCCTCCCCGAACTCAAATGATCCTGCGGCTCCCGGAAAGGCAGCTGTGTCATTATACAGCCCTGGAAAATCTGACTGAAGATTCCTACGTGAACAACCTGCAACACAAAAAATATGCTGTGTAGGATTACCAGTAATAAATGGAAGTCAAAGACTTTGAATCTTTATCAGAAACCAGGGTTGAATTGCACCAACTATTCTTAGAGATTAGTAAAACTTAAATACTTAAGGGCGAATTTCATTAATCTTGTTTCTCTAATAAAAATACCCAAATATATTATTCCTTAGCAATTACTGTTAGTTATTTCGGTAATAATTCATTTCAACTTTGTCGTGTACTTGAATGTTTCATAAAAAAGTAATGGTGGAATGTGTATCTACCTAGTTTAAGAATTTAAGTATTACTTAGCACTAAGTATTGTTGGTGGAATTTGGTGGAAACTCCATTACTATGCCCTCTTTTATCCCTTTACTTCATAAAGACACATTATGACGCACTGGCAAACAGAGCAGACCCAGATCAGACAACTCCTATAGAAGCTGTCTGATCAGGGTCTCCACTGTTTGCTTATACAATATTGTAGCTCAGATTCTATATAGTCTGCAGAGCAATGAAAAATCCATTGTTTCATATACCTTTTAAAGTTCAGTTAATTAATATTCATGAAGTCATAAATTTGTAATGAATATTCATGAAGTAAAGGTTTAGGACATATGTACGAATATAATGTGATTCTAACCATGGTCTCCATAGGTTAAGCCATATCTATTTTTCGATTATTAAGCCTGTTTTTAACCATTTACCTCATGAATATTCATGTAGAAATATATGACTTAAATTTTAATTAACTAACTTAAGTGATCGTTTGATACAGTTGATTATTTTTTACCTTGCAGACTATGTAGAATATGAGATAAATTATTGTTTGAGCAAACAGATGAGACCCTGTTCAACCAGCTCTTGGAAGGAGCGATCTGATCTGGGTCTATGCTGTTTGCCAATACATCAAAATGTGTCTATATGAATGTGAAGTAAAGGGAAATAAAACAAGTAACTGGTGTTGTATGCAACACATAAAGTCCCCTACCGGCTCCACCTTGACTCAATATGGTAATCAATCCCATTTTTTGCCATATTTTCACTATTTCCGTTACCATAGCAACCACAATTTTAACAAAAATAAAATGACGTGCATAATCTACACATTGCCATCTAGTCATATACCAAGTTTCATCAAGTTAGCTTGCTTAGTTATCGCAGGATCCCATTTTTTGCCATATTTTCACTATTTCCGTTACCATAGCAACCACAATTTTAGTCGAAGAACAAAAATAAAACGACGTGCATAATCTACACATTGGCATCTAGTCATAAACCAAGTTTCATCAAGTTAGCTTGCTTAGTTATTAAGTTATCGCGGGATCCAGATTTGAGTGGACAGACAGACGGACGGACGGACAGACAGAGGGCAAACCTATAGTCCCCTCCGGTGTGAACACCGGTAGGGGACTAATTAAGCCAACAAAAAAATCATACCCAAAGCCTCGATATTCTTCTATGAAAAAAAGTCTTAAACTGATCCAATCTTAAAAATGAGGTGAACTTTTAACTCTAGTATACTAATCAGGAAGAAAAAATACCTTTGTGCATAAAGGCCAAGCCCATATATACTTGTATCACTAGACCAACTTATCTTTCATTCTGACTTCCTTGTGATTCAATCTTTACGTATTTCTCAAAAGACCGACAAAGACAGTCTCATCAAAGGACCTGGATACCATATATGTTTACACACGAGTACTTAAAAACAGCTCAAATGATAACAATAAAAATGGGATTGCTTCCACCCAATAAATTCAGGGAATTATTCATTTTGTTCATAGAATAAGAAATGGGCAATATTTCATAGAATATTGGAGGATTTTCGGTGTAAGGCTAAGTAGGGCAAATAAATGAGTCATCTGCCTAACTTCCTATTATAACTGATTATAACTGTCAGAACAAGTGAATTATGTACTATACATTTCTCTCCTTTTCTCTCCTTATCAAATCTTAGTTGGCAAAGTGTTTAAATAGCCACTTAATACAAACTACAGTCAAACCTGTATTAGCAGTCAACTCTGAATAACAGCCAACCTGTGAACAAAGGCCAGTGACCCGATTACTAACACTATATTTATAGAGAGTTTAACCTTCATATAACAGCCAACCTGTGAACAAAGGCCAGTGACCCGATTACTAACACTATATTTATAGAGAATTTAACCTCTGAATGACAGCCAACCTGTGAACAAAGGCCAGTCACCTGATTACTGCCACTATATTTATAGAGAATTTAACCTCTGAATGACAGCCAACCTGTGAACAAAGGCCAGTGACCTGATTACTGACACTATATTTATAGAGAATTTAACCTCTGAATGACAGCCAACCTGTGAACAAAGGCCAGTGACCTGATTACTGACACTATATTTATAGAGAATTTAACCTCTGAATGCAACCAATTTGTGGACAAAGGCCTTGAATGGCCTTTGTCCACAGGATTAACTGTAATATATACAATAATATCTGATTTTATCTGATTCCTTTTAAGTTATGATTTCTATTGTTTCCATGCACCCGTTAGTTATCTAGTTAGTTTATTTATTTTTACGTCGATTGGGAAACAAGTTCTTACAACTTATACTAACCCCTCTCGACAGTTCCTGGGTTGGACCAGTACTTTGCACCTGGGAAGGTCATGAAAGGTCCTTGCCCCCAACGGGATTTAAACCCACAACCTTAGGATCTGTAATCAGGTTTGTTGCCTCTGGACCACGGCGCCCTCAGGTTCATGTACCCGTTAATTTATGAATTCCTGTGAGTTGGTTCCCTTCCTGCCTTCTATATGCTACAATACCACTCACGTTAGTGACTGTTAACGATAACTGAACTCAGGGCAGGTAAACGGTGAAAGATAAAAAAAAAAAGCATGGCCCACCTGCCCACTCAAGTATTTGCCATAGCAGATTAAAACTTTGATACGAGAAAAATCATGCAGTGACACAATCATGTTTTTAAGGTGACGGAGGACAGGTAAATACTCCGTCAAATAACCAATGCATTTTTCTCCTGATCTAATGACACAATGTTTTTGGGGTTTTTTTGACAGCTTTACTACACTTTAATTATGCAACATACTTATGCAGTAAATCTTCTATTTTGTTGGTGCACTTATCTCGCCCGACATTTGAAAGCCCTGTATGTACAATACATGTATGCAATGACACAGCAATAACGCAGTATCAGAAAACGGATGTGTGGCATGATACCACACCCATTCGCATTATTCAAACACTGACAACATATCTAATACTGAGCACGTACAGACATCATTTTAAAGTCTTCACTACTTGCATAAACTGTAAAATCATTTCACTTTCTACGATTTCATTGATGGTTTTTTTTTTGTTTTTGTTTTTTTAATTCTTACCTCCTGAATATTTTTTTCTCTTTTATTTTAATGGTGAGCAATCATTTGCTGATTATTATGGCCATATTTTAGACCTTACAGTCAAGGATTTCCCATGTGTGGGTCCTGGTTTTTTGTTGTTTTTTTTGCTGAAGAGACAGCATCAGAAGAGACAGTAGGTCCAGGTGCAATACCATAGCTCATTTTGTGAATAGACCCCTTAGTTCTTTTACATGCCCGTTGTATAGCAGGGAGACATGGGAGACAAGTTCCTGGGTAGAACCAGTACTGAGCCCTCAGAGTTCCCATAGCAACCCCATTTTGCTGAATGCCAGACAAGGGTGCATCTGGTACCAATTTTATATGTCTTTGGTTTGACATAGTCACCAGAGGAAGTGCCCAAGCTGGGATTCGAATCCTAGACCTCCCTAACACAAAGCTGACACTCAACCACTGAGCTTTTGCACCGAGTATAAAGTATGTTACTATCATGTATAATGTGCTGATATAATGTATAACATGATGATATAATGTATAACATGATGATATAATGTATAATGTGCTGGTATAATGTATAACATGCTGATATAATGTATAACATGCTGATATACTGTATAACATGATGATATAATGTATAACATGCTGATATAATGTATTACATGTGATATAATGTATAACATGTTGATATAATGTATAACATGCTGATATTATGTATAACATGATGATATAAAGTATAACATGCTGATATAATGTATAACATGATGATATAATGTATAACATGATGATATAATGTATAACATGCTGATATAATGTATAACATGATGATATAATGTATAACATGATGATATAATGTATAACATGATGATATAATGTATAACATGCTGATATAATGTATACTTAATGTATAACATGTTCATATAATGTAAAAATATCAATATACCAGTTGTGTATAACATGTTCATAATGTATAAGATGTTATTATAATGCATAAAATGTCCATATAATGTATAACATTTCAATATAATGTATAACATTTTAATATAATGTATAACATGATAATATAATGTATGACATGCTAATATAATGTATGACATGATAATATAATGTTTGACATGCTAATATAATGTATAACATGATAATATAATGTTTGACATGCTAATATAATGTATAACATGATAATATAATGTTGAATGCTAATAATGTTGACTGATAATATAATGTTGACATGCTATATATGTATAACTGTTAATATAATGTTTGAATCTATAAATTTAAACATTTCAATATAATGTATAACATTTCAATATAATGTATAACATGATAATATAATGTTTGACATGCTAATATAATGTATAATATTTCAATATAATGTATAACATGATAATATAATGTTTGACATGCTAATATAATGTATAACACCTCTCCTTGGTGCTAAGCAAAGGGTTGTTCCAGGACTGTTTAACCTGGTCTGATTAATGTGACTGGGTGTATAATATCAAGTCACTTGTCTATGACATGATCATACAGTGAAGTTGTATGAAAACAAAACAGTAAACAAACCTAAAATTACTGAAATTTTGTATGTAGGGAATCAAAACAGTTTTGGTTAACCTCATTTACAGATCTCTCAATAATGATAATTAATCCTTTATCTCATCATGACATGAATATTCATGAATAAAGTTATGACTTGATGAATATTAATTAGCTGAGTTTAAAATTGTATATGAAACAATGGATTTTTCTTAGCCTAGCAGACTGTGTAGAATCTAAGCTATAATATTGTGATCAATCAGAGGAGACCCTGATCAGACAGTTTCTAGAAGGATCTGTCTGATCTTGATCTACTCTGTTTACCAATGTGTTCAATCGTATCTTCATGAGGTTAACCCTTTCCCTCATATAGACTCATTTTGACGCACTCAATAGGTACCACATAAAGCCTGATCTGCAGAAAACCACAGTTAAACCTTACCAAATTTAATCATAAAGTCCTCATTTCCAGACCACTGAGGAGCAGCAAACAGCATAAAACCTGATCAGCCTGCGATCTGGTTTTATGCTGTTTGCATAGGTCTTTTTATGGTGTCCACTATGAGGGAAAGGGTTAAGGATTAAGTCATTACAATATTATCGAAGCTGTCTGAGGAAAAAACATTCAATGATGCATTGACAGTGTTAACACTCATTTATCAAAACTTGTTTCCTCTACAAAAAGAAAATTAAAATCATAAACAAACAAAAAAAGAGAAAGTTGCGGGAAGCCAAATGATAGACGGAAGTATAACGTGAATGATGTCGACACCAGTGTATTACATTGCTAAATAGGACTTGACACCAGCCACTGGTTGTGACCACAATTAATGGGTCTGTGGCTGCCTGCTGAAAAAATAACCAATCTCTTGCAAAGCTAGGAGAGAGGTATTCTTCACTGAATAAAATCATTTTAACTCTTTACTTCATATAGATACATTTTGACACATTAGCAAACAGAGCAGACCCTGATCAGACAACTCTTTCCTGAGATGTTTGATCAGGGTCCCTTTTGTTTGTATATACAATATAGTGTAGCTCAGATTTGACAGTGCCTGAATCCATTGTTTCCTATATTATTTCAGTCAATAAATATTCATGAAGTAATTTATTTGTGAATGAATATTCATGTGGTAAAATGTTAATTAAGCATGTTTTCATGATGATTAAGTAAAATACTGGAATCACTTTATGCATATCACATATTTTTGTAATCGCAAGATAGGGTATACATTGAATAGTATAGGCAAAATGATTTCGTTTTTCCACTGTGATGTTTGTTACATGCATCAAAAACTCACATCTACTTATTAAGCAGTTCAAACTTCCATTTTAGTAACAGTATGACCTTGACCTTAATCAAAACATTCTAAAGCAACATTTTTTGACACTTGAGAATTTTTTCCAATTTTTATATGAGTACTATTTACTAATATAAGGTGTCAAAGTAAAGAGGGAAGGAATGAAACATGAACAAATGCAACATACATAATATTCTAGAGTAGCCAAATGGGGTCAGTTCAATACCCATGGGGGGGGGGGGGGGGAGGAGGAGGAGACAGAATCTTGGATCGAGTAAGGAAAATTGAACTTGTCAAAACTTGTTTCCCAATATATGCAAATGAATACTGGTATAAAGCAAGTTCTCCTAAGGCTGAATACAGGTGGAGTTGTGATTAAGTAATGAATTAATTATAAGCCTGTATATTCTAAGACGTAAAATTCATTCAATAAAAACATTTACATTTTATAATTTCATGCATTTTTTCTCTCTTTTGCGTCATTTTCTTCAATCCACCCAACCCATGACAACTCTGTCTGAATTTTCATCATCCATTCTGTATTTCATTTTGGGATGAAAAACTTTTCGTTTTAAATTTCTAAAATATTATTTATACATACCAACTGCAAACATAATGATGCATACTGCTGGGTGTAAAATGACAACTATATAAACATGATATCTTTCTTGTGATCGTTTGTAACCATATCTTAACTGAACATAACCTGTTGAATTCAGAATGGATTTACTTTCATACAAAATGCACATTTGTGAGAGCTATTCACAATGTATAACCTTACACACCCAAGTTGTTTGCTGTTGGCTTCTTTTTTGTTGTTGTTCTTTTTGTTGTTGTTTTTTGTAGGGTTGGAAATTGAAAACTGCTTTCTATTCAAATAAGATATTCAAAACATTTGACTACAGTTAATGATATATTATATCAATTTTTATTAAACAATGACTTTAAAAAAAAAGAATTAACCCTGTCTATTACTGGATACCTGTTTTATAAAGCAGAAAGACACAGAAGTCTAATGGATAGACTACAGATCTGAGAGTTGCAAGTTCAATCTCCATTGGGGAAGAAAATATTTCAGGACCTTCCCATACACAAAATACTGTTCCAACCCAGGAATTATTAGATGGGATAAGTTGAATGTATAATAACTTATTTCCATATAGATGTAAAAAAAATAAAAACACAGATTAACCCTTTCCCTCATAGAGGACAACATGAAAAGACCTATGCGAACAGCATAAAACCAGATCAGCCTGCGAGTAACTCGCAGGCTGATCAGGTTTTATGCTGTTCGCTGCTCCTCAGTGGTCTGGAAATGAGGATTTTGTAATTAAATTTGTTAAGGTTTAACTGTGGTTTTCTGCAGATCAGGCTTTACGTGATACCTATTGAGGGCGTCAAAATGAGTATATATGAGGGAAAGGGTTAATAAAGCAGATCATGCTTTAGACTCTGAACATGCTATTACAAAAACTTCTATTTAGCTGACCCCTGGGATATATGACCATCTTCTCTAGTTCCTTGACAGGCTTTAGTATATATACTCAAAATTCTGAAAGCCTGGGGCTTAATTATGGCTTACTGGGCCATTCTCAATTTATTTAAAAAAAGAAAAAAATGTTTGTTTGCCATGCTCAAACCGCAACTCCACAGAATCTGAGTACCAACTCATCTTTGTTAAGCCCCAGACAGACATTTTTTTTTCAGTTTGCTAATTTCTATCTTTCTGTCAATATCAGTCATTCTGTTCTTGTTATATATCCCTCCATCTTGAAGGCCATTCAATTTTATTTTCAGCTGTCATTCCAAGATTAAATTCTCTATAAAATCAATGCAGGGAATCCCCTCAATGGCCTTTGTACACAGGTTGCCCATTAATCAAAGGTGACTGCTAAAACAGGTTTGACTGTAGTTCCTTTTCCGGTCCCAGTATTTCGTCACTTAGAAACGTAACTACGTATCTTACAAGGATAGACACTAAGCAACACCTCCAGGACTTGAGAGTTTCTCAGGGCAATTGACCTACTTCCTTGTCATCACTTACAAACAGTTCCGTAACTCCACTAGCATAGGTTTCTTGGTATCCTTTACAAACAGGACACTTCATTCCAAATTTTTAGGGTTTGGTGCAAGACTATGGTAATTACATGAATATAAAGAAGCAGTTACAACAGTTTGGGACCTAGCTCTCAATTTACTTATCTATAAGGGCAAGACTTCACATCATAATCGATAGTGTTTGTATGGGGAAATATAAATATAACAGAAGTATAACCCTTTCCCTCATATAGACTTATTTTGATGCACTCAATAGGTACCACATAAAGCCTGATCTGCAGAAAACCACAGTTAAACCTTACCAAATTTAATTAAAATGAGTCTATATGAGGGAAAAGATTAATGTTATCCTCTTCGGGGGCATAAAAATAAAAATGCACAAAACTGTATGCACTTAATACTTCTAGTCCTTTAAGATTAAATATGACAACCATCTTGAAACATTTTCTCTAGAAAAATTACAGGTAAAACATTCAGCCCCCTTCAATAGCTAAACATGCCGTCATAAGTATGTAAAATGTATCACCAGGTATTATTCACCCTGTCAGGTTAATGGTTACTCAATGCCTGAGTTTTATTCAACAGACTTGCAGTGAATGGATCCTTTTGTCAATAGAAAACATACAGGACTAGGGTATAAATAAAGATTTGATAGTTTAAAAACCTAGCCTATTACACAACATCTGCTTTATTGATGTTTTCTAGTTACCCACAGCTGCGACCTAATTTCAGAAATATTGCGATATCCAGCTAAATATGTGATAAGGTATAGTCTAGTGGCTAGGACCCCTAAGCTGCTGCTAGCCAGCTAGAAGACTTCCTTATAAGCATCAATATTTAACAGTAGGACGACCAAGTTCAAGTTTCCTGTTGTTGTTTGCGCTCAGGCGTATTGTGAATGGTGGTGCGTTTTTTGACAGGGATTGCCTTTAAGGCCAAACACCTCTGAGTCTGACTTCGGCTCTCTTGGACTTTCTCTGTCGGGGCTGCCCTCCTTTGGCAGCTCTAGACAGGTGCACCTACATACAGAGGCAGATACGGGTACAAAGGATCCGGGTGCACTACCCTAGCTTGTTCCGAACAGACCCCCTGGTTCTTTAACGTGTCCGGTGTATAACCCCTTAATGTATGGATGAACCAGCATTAGGCTTCTAGTTAGGCGGGGAACACTGAAAATTGTTCCAGATTTTGTCCAAGGTCCAGGCTCAAATTCCAAACTATTATACTTAGTGTTTCTTATCCCTTTACAAATTTATGACTTGATGTTTAACAATCAACTGAACTTAATAAAAGTATATGAAACAATGCATATTTCGTTGCTCTGCAAACCAAATCCCTGACAGTTTTGAGCATTATACTTAACTGAATGTGGGGGCCCCCGTGGCTGAGAGGGTAAAGTCGCTGACTTTTAACACTCACACCCCCTCACCACATGGGTTCAAGTCCCGGCAGGGTCATTTGGATTTTCATGTAAGGAAGCTTACAAGATGGCTTGTGGTAAGTCGGTGGTTCTACCAATTCAGGGTCTTCCTCCACCTGTAATAGGCTGTATGTTACTATATGTCGTGTGACTGAAATACAGTCGCAGCAACAGTAAACTCAAAAAATCAATCAATCAACTTAAATGAATGCAGGGGGCTAGTGTACAGGTACTTTTCCCATGTGATATTCTTCATTGTGGCAGAAAGGTATAAAATTGTAACTCATTACGCATGAAGCATACTGTAAACATGCAATCTAGGTGATAGAAGTGAAATAGACATAAATATTTTAGTCTCAATTACATTTTATTGATTAATGTTTACAGTAAATTGAAACACTCTCATTATCATCTGCTTTTAGTAAGAAGATATAAAAGTTCACATTTGTTTTTAGAAGAGTATTCTGAAAATTATTTCACATAATTTGTATAAAACATAAAAAAAGAATAATTATGATGCTAATGTCCGGCCATGGCAACCCATTATAATGCTTAGTTACCAGTTCAGACTAAATGAAAAATGCACTTCTAAACAACATTTATCAGTGTCGTCTTCAAACAAGGCAACCATTTAAGTCACATTTTACAAAACCAGTACTTTATAAATTGTAAATGTGAAACATTTATCTCGAGAATGTCAGATTTCTGTCATGAAACAAATCTCTCAAGAGTGAGAACTTGCAAGTTTATTTGTTTTCACATCCTGCTGGGAGTATTTCATTGAAGACTATAAATTATAGTGCTGCTACACTGTAGTATCACACCCTAGACAAGAGGCATCACACCATATCCATTCCCATTATCCTGACACCAAGCCAACCACTCCTTGAACTACCCTTGTATGCTGAGCGCCAAGCAAGTGAGCTATTTACAATTTTAGCACGTCACGGCCAAGGATGGAACCCACGACACCCGATTCCAGACAGAAGCTCTAGCCACATGATCACAAGGATCATTAAGAATCCAAGTTATACAGAATGCTCAAGTTATTTTCAAGATGTCAACTGTCTAAAGTAATTGAAATACATTTTGTAGATCCTGGAAGGAACAGTCTGATCAAGGTCTACTCTGTTTGTCGATACGTCAAACCACGTCTGTATGAGGTAAAACATTAAGGTAAACCTTTTTTCAAAGTAAGGAACCAGGAGAGTTTTATTAAGAAACGACTCTTCCCCTTTCCTCCAAATTAAAGATGGAGGATGACACCAAATGCACAAAGGTGCCTGCTGCCCACTGCAAGCCAGCTAGAATGCTTCCCTTGTATGAAAACATTTTCATGATGTAATCCTCTGTTATTTCAACATACTATAAAAAATTATGGATTATTGTACAGTGTCAATCTAATATCTTAATTCCAGTCCCATTTTAATCATGCAGAGTTCCAGTTCCTGTTGTTCCCTGGGTATTGTTCAATACTTCAACAAAAAATAACATGAATGCCTCTTTTTAATTCTGTAACTTCAAATATCATAACAAAGGGAAAATCTTTTCAGTGTGAGAAATGCCTCAAACTACCGGCCACAGTGTGTCTTTTCTATGAAAAACTGATAATTTTTGGCCTTTCTCCCTGACAGAAAAACCCATATTACCAGATCGTGACTCAAACCCTCAACAGTGAGAGGCAAAATAATAGTAAGTCAGTGACCACCACATGACCACAAAGGGCCTCTATAAAGAACTGTTGACAGATAACTACATTGGTCACTCAGTATCCCTTAAGTGGCAGTCTGATAGATAGATAATTATTATTGAGAAAGTAACATTTATTAACCCTTACCATGCTAAATTTCTTAATTGGGCTTGTCCTTTCTTCATTTTGGACTGCACCATTAATTGTTTATGGGGGTGCTTGTTGAAAATTGATCGACTGAATAGCGAACATTGCAGACCATGATAAGACAGCAAAGATAATCTTGGTTTGCATTGGTCACAAAGACAGTCACAAGTGCCCACTTCATTGTAAAAAGATAAATTGCATAGTGACTATTTATGTTGAGAAACTGTCACATAAAGTGATTCATTGCATGAATTTAAAAATATAATTGTCAAGTTTTGACTGTGTCCTCAGTTAAAAAATGTAACAAGTATATGTTTATATACAAATGAAAAATGGCTCTATTCTATAGCTACCTGAGCCAATACTATTTGAAAGCATGTCTGTTTAACACAATCAATATAATTTGCTTGTAGCCATATATGTGAAATACACTTTTATTGACACTAAACTGCATTGATTTATGTCAAATGACAAGTTATTTGAGTGTGCCCACAATTCATCTGTCGACAGGTTTTCTCATACCTGGATACTTGAGCGATACATGTTTAAAATCAACAATATCTGACGCAAACTACAAACTGCATAGAAATATGAAATTAGTGAAGCACATAACCAATTGTTATGTGCATGTTTTCAATTAGTCTGTTGGTGTTTTTTTTGTCCTTGTTTTTTGTTTTGATCTTTTTTCAGGAGATTTTTTCGCAGTAATGATAATTATTTTCTAATCACCTTTTTAACCCATTATATCATAGAGCCTCATTTTGATACATTTTAATAAAGCAGAACTATATCTGTCTGATCAGGGTCTCCTCTGTTTGCTGATAAATATTGTAGATCGGATTTTAAAAAGTCTGCACAGCAAAGAAAATTCCAATTTTTCATATACCAGTACCATTTGATATTTCAGTAAATTAAAGTTTGTCAAGTCATAATTTTGTGCATGAATATCCATGAGGTTAAGGGTTTATCAAGTCTTGCTATGTAGGAAAGTTTTTTTATAAGTTACAATTTCTTGGAGATTACTGATTATAGTGAGTGGAAGAAATTGACCTATGTGACCTGTGTGAATTCCACCAAAAATTAATTCTAAAATTGTTAAATTAGGTAGAAACGTGTTCTACCATTCCTGTTTTACAAAACATTTATTTATCATTATTCAAGGAGACTATGTTGACATAAACAAGTATTATGAAAGTATTGCTTAGGCAATACTAAGTCCCCTACCGGCAAATAGAAAACTAAGACCCCCCAACACACACACAAACACAACCTGTTTATTTCAGTCATATAACAACATCCAGCTAATTACAGGTGGAGGAAGACCTGAGTGCAGAGAAACTGCTATTTAAAAAAAAATTCTAATTCCAAGGGCCGTAATTCCGTCAAAAATCAATGGACCGGAACGAAACTCAAACTTGATCTGTAACTCATGGTGATAGACTCACACACAAAAAATTAGATGAATATCTGCAAGCGTTTAGAAAAAAAATCTGGAAAACTGCTATTTTAACGAAATTTTTTAATTCCAAGGGTCGTAATTCCGTCAAAAATCAATGGACCGGAACGAAACTCTGACTTGATCTGTAATTCATGGTGGTAGACTCACACACCAAAAATTAGATGAATATCTGCAAGCGTTAAGAAATAAAGTCCGGAAAACTTCTATTTTAACAAAATTTTCTAATTCCAAGGGCCGTAATTCCGTCAAAAATCAGTGGACCAGAACGAAACTCAAACTTGATCTGTAAGTCATGGTGGTAGACTCACACACCAAAAATTAGATGAATATCTGCAAGCGTTTAGAAAAAAAGTCCGGAAAACATGTGTGACTGACGGATGGACGGACGGAGTGCAAACCTATAGTCCCCTTTGGCGAAGCCGGTAGGGGACTAATAATCACCTTAATAATTATTGTAGTTCAGATTTAAATTATTCTCTACATGCCTAGAAATTGTCTACAGTCAGCAGTCAAAAAATTTAACTGTTGGTCTGGCAACTAGAAACAATTTTATTTTGCCTTAAAGAGAAGATTCCATTTTGAGAAGTGAATAGTTACAACATCTGGTTAAAGGTCATCTCAAAGGTCACAAGTTGATTAGCCAATCAAAGAAAAGCTTCATTTTCATGTGTTATAAACAAATTAATGATGTACCACTGCCTACAAAAGCTTGTCCCTGATAGGTCAATCTTTCTTTAATCTTTTAACCCAAACATCAGGCCTCATTATATTTAACATCAATCTACTTTAAATTTATGAGAGATATTCTGACACTGTTATAAATATCATAATCTGTATGTCAGGTTTAAAGAGAAAACTAATGCATTAATTTTCTGAAACAATTAACAAACAAGAGCTCTGCAGAGCGGCACCAATGCTATTCTGTTTTACATGTCTGAGTAATGGGCTACAATAAAAATTTTGCAAGATGAAACTGACGAGTAAAAATGAATATCATAGCCCCCATCATAACCTCCATCTTTCACTGTGGATGATCAGCTTTTACTTTTTTTATGAATAAGATACTTCAGACTAATTCAACTTTATTTTACATTAATAATGAAAGAATATCACACAACTTATATAGATGTGACTCTCAATGACCCTGGCGGCCACGTATGTGCTCATTATTGTGGGAGATATTTGGAAAAACAGAGAACCTAGAGTGAACCAAAGTGTCTGGACAGGGACCACCGTACCCTCTTAAATACTTGACCAGGAATCAAACCTGGGACAAATTGTAAGAAGCGAAAAGTATTACCACTATGCTATCCATGTACCCATACTAGGCACTGCTCTGGTTATAACCCAAGGGCAAAAAGATAAATGGTGCACAACAGTTTGGGAGATGCAATGTTATTCCTGTTATATAGGATAAAAGAATCGGGGTTCTTTTGCACTTATTCATGATTTGGGGATGGAACAGGCAGGATGACCTAGGGAAATTTGGCACTTTATCCCTGCATATATCCCTCTATATCCCTGCCCTAGACATTGGCAATTTCTCAAAATCCCATATTTTGTGCTTGCCAAGACTCTCATGGTGCATAATCATATCAGCACACTCTCTGTGGAAATCGCTATATCAGCAGGCTCTCTGCGTTCGCACCGGTCATTCTCTGCCATAAACATAAACACATGATGGACAGATGGTAGAAAAAGGGATCAATGGTCACTTTTAACAGGAGAGTTGCCCCTACATTCGGTGTGTTGGTGCACGGGAGGTCTCTCTGCACATCTCTTTTTGAAGCACAGACTCTCTTCATTTGCCACAGACAGGCTCTTTGCAATTTCTTTGAATTATTCCCATTTTTTTAAAATTTGGCAAAATTTGAGCTGGCCAGGAAAGGATACGAGACAGTCAAATCTGCCGCCAGCTGCCTCTTAAGGAAAACCCTGGTAAAAACACAATTCTTTTTCATTAGGAGTTGGTAAAAACCTTGTGGATTTAAGCACCACAGTTTCAAATGAATAAAGTGATTTTGAAAAACATCTCACCTTCATCTTTGAACTTGTATCTCATACACGGAAGATTTGCCTAAAATGGAAAAGAAGACAACTTTATTGACACGTAAAGGATCAGTGCATAATGAAGAAAAAATTAAGGGGTTGACTGCAACAAGTACGGTAACTGGAGCATGTCTGTAACTCAACATAGTTCAATAAATATAAAGAAAACAATGTAAGGATGAAAATATCATTGATATAATTATGTTCTCAGTCCTTAAGTTATAGATAGAAGGATTAATTGTCTGATCTATTCTGGGTCTGCTTTCTTTTATATAAGCCTATAGGCATAAAAACAAGTACAAATGTACTCATAAGTATAGGGTTAATGTTCAAGTATGCTTCACATGTGCTCTGTGCATGACTGATAAATCAATATACAGACAGATGAACTTGTTTTTCTTTATATATATTGTCCACTGAAAGCCAGAATGGCTCATCAGCCTTCTTTTTATATATGCTAATGAACCCTTCAAGCTTTCAATTGACAATATTTCCTATCAGAATCTAATGAATATTTAAAAGTGTTTATACTTAATTGTTTTTGCTTCTAAGGCCACTTTTAAAAATTTCTCTGAGTGGTACTAGGTTTGGTAGGCAAAATTCTTTTTTTTTCTGCTGATAACATTTAAGTTTTCGTACTGGATAAATTTGAAACAGATAAAAATCGGTATAAATAAATAATATATATAAGATCACTCAATAAAATTTATTGGGTTGGCAGGTTTTTTTGAGAGTCGGTTGGGCTAGGGGAAACAAATAATTTTTTAAAGGTGGCCTAAAGTGATGAAAAGATATTTCAGATTATTAGCGATTCTGAATGAAACTTGTACTGTTGTTACAGTTTTTCTGTTTATATTACTTATATGATTCATTTCGGTGTTGATACATGTATTGACCAAAGAACTATTCATTAGATATATGAAACTGTATGAAAAAAAGTTTTTTCTTGTGATGGAAAAAAAAGAGAAGATAAACGGGATTTGAATGAGATCTCGCTGAAAAAATCAACATCTTGCAGATGCTTAACAGACAAATACTTAATACAGTATCACTCATAAAAGAGATCTGTGATCTATGAGAGACATATTTGATTTAATCTGCACTAGACTGAAGAGAAACTCAGTGTATCTATATATGCTATGAACATTTTTACATATTTCACATTATCTTGCAGTCACATGATTGAACAAGTAACTTAACAAGACTTTTTCTTGACTTACTCTTTATCCATATCAGAGTTGCAGATCTCTGTTAGGTTATTAGGTCTTTGCAGTAAATGAGACTTCTTCGATGTTATGCATCATGTTAAAAATAATTTTTACATTTTGTTATGGTTCATTTACCAGTATCGAGTGATTTAGAAATTTGAATGATAATTATTAAGGACATGTACCTATATAACTGTCCTTAGGGCTGACAAAATATTACATCCTTATAATTTTTTATACTCAAATTCAAAATTTCAATTAAGCTGTGTTTATTATTATTTTCATCTTTTATACAGAAAATAAAAATGACAGGGGTTTACTTTAGGATTTGACTTTCACTTGTCCAGGGGCAAGTTACTTTGAACATCTACTGGCCCCCAGTGAAAACAGGTTGCCTGATCTTGAAGTTAGTTGGTGTTTGTTAATGTTTAAAACTAAATATGTGTAATATTAAGGTGGATTTTAGTTAATATGTATCAAAGACAATTTGCAAGCATTTTACCCCTGATATACTATAGAAAATAAAACAAAAACCGAAAGATTTCATTTACATAAATAAACTTGCCCGCCGGCCTATCTTCTTTGAAAAATCATTTGCACGCAGTGATTTTAACCCGGCGCGGGCAAGTGGGCGTCCACTTAAGAAAACTCCTGTATAAAAAAATATTAATTTCCTCCGTTTTCTCGATTTATTCAAAATCAAATGCATGACAAAACTGTTTACAGTCTCATACAAAATAATTATGAGAAGAAATTTTCTTCCTGAAGTAATAAATATGCATACCATTACATGAAAGGCATTGAAAAGCGATCAGACCTAACCATCTTAATCTTCCTGAGTGAGCATACAAAGTTTTCACTCCATACCAAGGAAGGCATCAAAAACTTCTTACATAAGTATTCTTATGTAGGTATCAACTCATAATTATGGAGGTCATAATTTTTTTTTCCCAAAATTTATGACATAAGCATCAACATTTGTGTTTACAATACAAATTCTGCTCCAGTTATTTTTTTCATATTTAACTCCAGAACGGATTTCAATAAAGTATATGACTAAAATATTAATCAATGTGAATGACATTTTCTATTGTGTTTTTCATCCCAAGTAATATGCATTTTATGTGTGATTAAATTTATATATCATTTCTATAAACCTACCCATTTATCAAACCATCAAGACTTACAGTATCATGACTTGCTAAATGACTCTAAATGACAATTCACGGCGCGACACCCTTAATGACAATGATTATCATAAACTCAATGCAACATGGTGTGTCAGTGTGTGTGTGTGTGTGTGTGTGTTTTTTTTGTTGTTTTTTTCAGTGTGTGGGGGCCATTTATGGATTATGCGAGTGTGTGTTTGTGAAAGAGAGAATTTGGTTTATGGAGCAAAAATTACTTTATTTGACTCGTAAATGTGTGTACGGTATGACTAGTATACTGTATAACCCGTAAGGAGGTGCTGAAACCACGGGAACCAGACAATTCGCTACCCAGACAATTCGCTACCGTATATTTTCAGACGATTCGCTACCACTTTTGTACAGACAATTCGCTACCCAGACAATTCGCTACCATACTATTTAATTGATATACAGGTTCAACTTGATAAATACAAAATTCTTGAAAACCTATCAATTAGCCTTAAAAGACACTCAAGAGATAATAGAACTAATTCGCATGGTCTTAAATTTATAGATATATGTAAAAACAACAATCTGTTTATACTTAATGGCAGGTTATTTGAAGATAAAAACATTGGTAATTACACATTTCGTGAAAAGTCAGTTATAGATTACGTAATTGCATCAGCAGAATGTTTTCAATTCATATCTAATTTTGAAATCATAGAAACTGACACACTTTTCTCAGACGGACATAACGCATTGACATGGCATATTAATATATCACATGACTACATACCCATACAAAAACAGGTCAAATATAGCAATCGTAAACAATGGCTACCTAATATGGAATCTACCTTTTGTAATAACATTGACCTAACACAAGTACAAAACCTTACTCACCAGTTAAATTCTACCTCGCATTCCCAGGAGAGTATTGAACACATCACTAACCAGCTCCAACCTCTCTTTTTCTCTCTCTCCCCCTCTCTCTCTTTACTTAAAGAAAAAAAAAGAACCGCGGAACCTTCATGTTAATTCATTGTCGTTTATTTGCATGTCTCTCCATGTTGTATACTTTGTACCTGGATGAAAATAAAGTTCTGTTCTGTTCTGTTCTGTTCGTTATATACGTTTTTTTCCCGAAGATTGATAAATGTGCTAATAACACTCAACAACTTCAAAGATTTGTTTGCTAATTATACCGCTTTCATTAAAATAATTATCGGATAATTACATTCAAAATAACGTCGATAAAAGTCGGTATAATTTTATATATTGTAAAGATCTAATACTAATTCGTTACAATCAATTGTAATTAACTTTTGATAAGAGCTGCATACCTATTGGTTACGTTTAATTACATGTTATACTAAAATAATGGTAGCGAATTGACTGACGATTAATGGTAGCGAATTGACCGGCATTTTTCAAAGTGGTAGCGAATCGTCTGAAAAGTGGTAGCGAATCGTCTGAAAAGTGGTAGCGAATCGTCTGAAAATATACGGTAGCGAATTGTCTGGGTAGCGAATTGTCTGGCATTCGAAACCACGATTACGAAATCACAATGTAATTCACTTACCCGAACTGTACAGTTTTCTCCTTCAGGCAAAACACCAGAACACAAATAAACGTGAAGCAAGAATACCAAAGCAAGTTTCAGCTGCCACATTTTGATAACGTTAAACACGCGTGCTTATCCCATATACAACTCTTTCCATTTGACCAAGTTTGTTTATTTACTTCCTAGAAATCCGGAATTTTACGAGTGTTGATCACGTTTACTCGTTAAAGTCCGGTTGAATTAAATTAAGAACGCTAACGGATTTTAACGGCATTCAGCGATTGCATTATTGGTACCCTGCTTCGCTCCGGCGCTGTCCTGCTAGGAGTACCACGTTGTGGTTTTCCAGAATAAGAAAGATAACTCTTACAAGAGAAAAAATACTGAAAGTACTGATAACTGACATTAACAAAATCACAGTTTGGCCACAGCCATATGCTGCATATGTCTGTGGTTAGGCGTAATAAAACAAGTTTCTTGTTTCCACTAACCCGACCGACCCTATTTTTTACACCGACCGTAAATCTTTTATCATAGCATTCGGGCTATAACGGTTGCAAAACGCTATTTTTCTTCACTTCCTCTAAAATAACAAGATGAAAAAAGAAACAAGAATTATCTTTAAGAAAGATATTCGGCGTAAGAAAAAAAATAAAGAAAGTAAAAGTGTTACAATATATTATATTTAATATATTAATGCTGGCAAGTTTTAAATGGTCTGTGGTTTCAAGATAATGTAATAAAACATATTGTCGCTAAATTTATGAGATGTAATATACTAGGAAGTGAAAAAAAAGAAGAAAAAAGGAAGAAAAAAGAAGGGATGAAAATTGTAATGAAAAGTTCATTAAATGGGATTCGATCTTGGGGCCCCTAGTTCAGCAAAAAGCACATAACCAACTGCGCAAACGGAGGCTGGTGCTGTTGTAACATGTCCGAGCGGTCTGAAAAACTATAGATGTGTGAGACAAAATGTTCCTTGTGACTCTCCTGGTCGTATGATTTGATAAATTAAAGTTAGCTATGAAATATATAAAAAGCTTATTTACGAATGATTATAAAAATGATTCATTTATTACGTTTAATTAAATTGTAAATCAAAGATAAAAACACAGACATATTCACAAACAATTCTGCATAGACATATGCTGCATATGTCTGTGGATAAAAACAAACTGAATTTTACTCCCTAACTTAATACTGAACATAAAATTATCCCAATAGCCTAAACGAAATTTAACAAGTCAGCCCTATCTTTTTTAACTCTGAGCCTCAAAAAAAAAAAAATACTTTAAAACCATACCAGAGATGTAAATACCTAGATGTGGCTTCGTGACCCTACCAAGTTACACCACACCAGATAGTACAATGCCTTCTGGATGCAGTAGAAACCAGATTGCGTAAGGATGAAAGGAAATGTTAAGCGGAATCATCATTGGTCTTGAATAGACGCACACAATCATATACTGTATGTGGAAGATTTATATATTTCAACTAGGATGATAATAAATTTAAAGGGAGGTAATTCAAGAAAATAGAATTATTTAATAATTACCACATTTTAGACAAAACTAAAATAACAAAACTGAACCATATATCATATACAAAAATAAACAATTATTCCAGCACCAATCAAGTCAAACGTTTATAATATGAAAGCCTAAAATCGTTCACTTTATATATCTTATGTTAGATTATTTATACACTGCGAGTTTTGCGACTTAGAGGGACGAGTCCACTACTAAGGTAACTACGTTTTCTAAGGACTCACAATAGTTTATTTTTTTAACTGCTTAGTTATTATGTTTGAATTATCAACTGGATGGTTTTTATGTTTAAATAGGTAGAATAAATTTTATTTGTCAACTGACAATCATGCAGAAAGATATGCACCCTGAAACTCCCATTTTACGATGGAATATCCTAAAATAATTAATGCAAACCAATGAAACGAGTGCTTTCCAAACTTTTCGGTTGCCAATCAGAACGTAGCTCCGCCCCTTGGCTTCACCTGGTTACTGATTTTTGCTCAGTTCTCAGTTAACTTTCGTGATGGAAGTGTCGTCCGAGACGGACTTTAAGAAAAATCATTATTCCTATAAAGGGTGTCAGCGGTGCGTTTTGGAAACGACATTCGAGGATTTTATATAATTCCTACATGAAGTACCGCAATTAAAATGGCTAGATCTTGTTAAAAGCCACACGTTCGTAGACCATGATGACAAGGAAAAATATCACGCTCCATTTGACAGTAACTACGCCACACTGCTTTTGCTGTGTTTTATTAATTCAAGACACAAAATCACTCTTGCTAAAACACCCCGAGTTTAAGTGACACCGATTTTGTTTGAAACTACATAGTTGTTTATTTAAACTCATTCATTATTTCCTCGTAGATTACACAACGTGACATGTACCTGCAGTCAATTTATAGTTCCGCGAGTTATAAAACTGCGTGCTTGATGATGCGTGGTTTACATTCGTCAACCGAAGCGATGTTCTATTTGACAGGCGATAAGGTTGATTGGAATATCGTTTTTTTGTTGAAGTGTAAAATGGAGAAAAGTCAAAGTCATTTGCACGGCGTAGTATAGTTTTGGACTTTTGACCTTGTTCGTAAGGCCCCGTTTCATTAAACTTCAAACGAAAATAATTCTCATACAGATGTAAAATGTTTGTTGTTGTTGAACAACATTATGTATAGGGTAGTGTTTTTTGGTAATCATTAATGAAATTAAATCGGTCTGACGCAGCGCAGCCGCGCGACCGATTTAATGGAATTAATGCTTACTAAATAACACTAACCTACTTAGTGTTTGAAATTATATTTTGCCCAATGAGATCATTCCATTTTTCAAATTTTTGTCTCCATTTAATTAATTTAATCGGCATAAACTTGTCACTAAACACTATTCCATTAAATCAGCTGAACAGTTTAAAAACAGCTTCAAGCACATTCGGTGCGCATGTGCGGCAAGGTGTGTCGAGAGGCGGAGCTTTATGTGTTTACATATATCAAGCATGTGTTACGTGTTACAGGGATTTTTGATAGGGACGCATGAAAATCGATATAAAAGAAAAGCACAACAACCATAGTAAACCAGCAATCTGATTTATCCAAAATAACAAACGAACTCTACCCTTCCACTTAGTTTAGTTTGGACATATTTTATTGCCGTATATAAAAATAATACAACATTGAAGATTTTAGAAAATAAGCAAAAGGGTCTGACCAAAAGTTCTAACAACATTAGTATCGGCCATATCCTTAAAAGTACTGTCTACATATGCTTACATAGAACAGGCAAAATAAAACTAATTAATAGACAAAGCAATTAAATAAATATCTGATAAAAGTTTTGAAAATAACTGTACCAGTGTTATAAATGAAAAAAAAAACCTAATACATTTTACGAGATGAGATGTGAAATAATATGAATGAAGAGATTAAAAAATCTAATTGAAAAATATAAATAAATAATGAGAAGAGAAGAAAAGAAGGTTAACAAACAAAGGTTACCAAAACGGAAAAAAATGTCCAATTGCAAAACACAAAATAACATGTATATAGGTGCAGATTTATGAACCTTTTTAAACTGTATGATAATATATATATATATATATATCTCTTTCACCACTTTCAAAGTCGGGGTCCGGTTCAATGCTCATTTTTTTTCAGCCTCCCAGAGCGTAGCTCTACACAGCTAGAGCAACGCAATGACCTTTGACATATCATGTTACATGTCACGCCGGGAACAGGTGGATAGGGCGGAGTCTCAAAAATCAATACACAGCTAGAGCTTGCCTTTAGCGCACAGTGCGCTGAGAGACGGCGACGGGATTAACATTCTAAACCCAGCGTTTCTGAAGTTATTGAAGCAGTCACATGACGACAAAAACTCCACCGCTGTTGCTACAGAGGTACTGTTTGTAACATAATAATCCGGAGTAAAGGTCATGAACCTTTCATTCATAAAGAGCTGCATACCTTAGTAGGTCATTCTCTTTCTCTTGTACTAGCGAATTCTATCTGCTGTTTTGTATGTGTAGAAATTGACCAGGTATTTGATTATTTAAGATACTAGAATGTTTGCCTATCTATTTCAAAGTTAAGAAATGCCCTGGGAGGAACCTAACTCGCCATCATGCAAAATATTGTGTGGACTACTTTAGGTCAATTACATACATACGGAGCACTACTTTTTCTTGTTACAGGAGTAGATCTTCATGTACGTAAGATGGGTTGCTGTTCTGGTTAAGAAATGTCATGTATATTTTTTTCACGCTTAAAATTGATGCTTCCAGTGCAAAATAATGGCAAAAGAAAACATGTTAACAAACAGTAACACGCTAAAAGCGGTTACGGTTATGATTTAAATGCCTGTGTAACATATTCCACTCGTATTCGTTAGTGCAGAATCGCATTGCACGGATCCACACTAAGCGCGGAGAGGTACAGTTAAAAATGTTGTGGAAAATATGCAAATTAGCTAGGCCTGGTTTCGATTTCCAGCATAAGACGGCTAATCGCCGTCTAAAAATCAATACTATATTTGGAATGTGAGACTGCGTTAAGTTGCAAAACATAATTTCAAACACTAAGTCGCATTAGTGTTTGAAATTATATTTTGTCCAATGAGATCATTCCATTTTTCAAATTTTTGTCTCCATTTAATTCATTTAATCGGCATAAACTTGTCACTAAATACTATTCCGTTAAATCAGCTGATCAGTTTAAACCAGCTTCAAGCACCTTCAGTGCGCATGTGCGGCAAGGTGTGCCGAGAGGCGGAGCTTTATGTGTTTACCAACATCACGCGTGTGTAATGTGTTACAGGGTTTTCTGATGGGGACGCATGAAAATCGATATAAAAGAAAAGCACAACATCAATAGTGAACCATCAATCTGATTTATCCAAAATAACAAAAGATCTCTTCCCTTCCACTTAGTTTAGTTTGGATTTTATTGCCGTAGATAATAATGGTACAACATTGAAGATTTTAGAAAATAAGCAAAAGTGTCTGACCAAAAGTCTAAAAAATTAATATCAATTAAATATTTAAATAAAAAAAAAAAAAAGATACATTTTTAATAAAATGAATGAAGAGATTTAAAAAAAAAAAAATAACTGAAAAATATAAATAAATAATGAGAAGAGAAGAAAAGAAGGCTAACAAACATAGGTTACTAAAACGGAAAAAATAATAATGTCCAATTGCAAAACACAAAATAACATATATAGGTGAAAATAAATGAACGTTTCTAAACAGTATAATAATATAATCTCTCAACACTTTTTTGCCGAAGAGATCAAAGTCGGGGTCCGGTTCAATGCTCATTTTTTTCAGCCTCCCCGAGCGTAGCTCTACACAGCTAGAGCAACGCTTGACCTTAGCATATCATGTTACATGTCTTGCCGGGAACAGGTGGATAAGGCGGAGTCTCAAAAATCATTACACAGCTAGAGCGACGCATTGACCTTTGACATAACATGTTATAGGGCGGAGTCACAAAAAATCAATACTATATTTGGAATGTGAGACTGCGTTAAGTTGCAAAACATAATTTCAAACACTAACCTATACTTAGACCAAGAGTTTAGTGAGACGGCCCCTGTACACTTGGATGAGCGACCACCGGACCTCTCCTGTAACATGGTTAGCATAGTTTATTTTCGTCACGAAAATATGTTTAAAAATTAGTTATGTTTTTCTGATAATCGCAGTTTAATTAGGCCCTTAGAAAAAATATAAACTATGCTGAAAACATCTTATTTGAACATATACAGGAGCGGGATGGCCGAAGGTTCGATCCCTGGCAGGAGAACATTCTGATGTTCGCCAGCTAGTTAAATAATGGTTACCGGTTGTCTTCTAGCTTGGTGTCTGGCATATTGATGGGAACCGGGAGGGTAGAAGTGTCTCATACTAGTAAGTCAAAACTGGCTGGACCTTTCAATAGGGGTGTCATTATAATTAACAAAAACTTTAGCTTTTATACACATGACAGTAGAGGAAGTTTAAAAATTTATATACCCAATGACTTTAAAACCGCCTCATTTGTTAATTTCTTACGTCATTTTTTTTTACAGTTTTATTCCTTTAAACTCGTACCTTCTTCATTGATAACATAAATGTAGGTCATAAAGCATTCACTGACCTATCGCTGAAATATGCCTTATCACATTTCTAAGGATAAAAAATCGTTTAAAAATCACAAAATAAAACTTTCCACATTTTCCCCATTCCTTGAGTATATTGACTTTCTGATTAAGAAAATAATGCTGTTTTTTTTACGAATGATAAAATACCTTCAAGTTGTTAATCATATCTTGATTGTATCATTTTTATAACACTGAGAAAGCCCCATATAGAGAGCAATGCCAACAACACTGATAATTAAAACTCTTTTCCTTCTGAATTTTCGGCTTCATAAAAATCACGAAGAATACACAAACGCTACATTATTGCACTTTAACTAAAAACAATATGACAGAACATCATGTATATTACTTCCAGAGAATTGGTCCATGTGGCAGACAGGTAAGAGCGTCCGCCACATAACTGGCATGTCGTGGGTTCGATCCCAGCCCGCGATATAAATCGTTAAAATAGCACTGCATGGTACTTTTCTTTGCTTGGCGCTCATCGCATTAAATATCAAGGTACATGTTATTCAAAGACCGGTTGGCCTGGTGTCAAGATAATGTGACTGGGTGTGGTATCATGCCAAATGTCTACGGCGTGATATCTCTGTGATGTACTTTAAAAAGTCACCAAATGACGGAAATACTGTTGGCGGGATGCTAAGCAAACAAACAAACTTCGAGAGACTTTTTATTAATAACATCTACATAATAAATCTGCATGTATATTGTATACGTGTAATAAATCTCTCTCTCTCTCTCTCTCTCTCTCTCTCTCTCTTTGTTGTAGTTGGTTGTATTGGGGTTTACCGTCGCTGTGATAGTATTTCCATCATATAGCGACGTCCAGCTAATTACAGGTGGAGGAAGACCCCGAGTACACAGAGGTACCCGGAGAGAACCACCGACCTACCGCAAGCCAGCTGGAAGGCTTCC
Organism: Solen grandis; assembly: GCA_021229015.1. Lineage (NCBI taxonomy): Eukaryota > Metazoa > Mollusca > Bivalvia > Adapedonta > Solenidae > Solen > Solen grandis. The sequence goes on along the minus strand of CM037780.1, from coordinate 1,493,388 downwards.
TCACATGAAAAATCCGAAGTCCCTACCGGGATTCGAACCCACAGCGGTGAGGGGCTGAGAGATTTGTAGTCCACGACTGTAACCGCTCGGCCACGGCGGCCCCGTCTCTCTCTCTCTCTCTCCCTCCCTCTCTCGATACAAACATTTAATACAAGACTTATGATATATCAAAGCTTAAATAATATAAGTATAATTATAATACGAAATAAAATTTTAATGAGTATGTGAACAGAACATTTCCTACTGGTATACTTTATAAATTGATCGCCTGATTGTTTTGTCAAAACTTTCAACGGTCAAAACTTACAATACACTGACTTTTAAGATTAAATATTGCCGATTTTACAACAGTTTAAAGATTTATCGGCGGTCAGAAAAAATTAAATCCTGTATCTCATGGTCTTATACTGTCGTTTTTAACAGTTTAGTATATTCTGCTTACAACCATATTAAATTAACAACAAACACATTTCTATAATGTTTGTAACCCCACAGGGTAATCGGTTACAGGTTTTGATTTGGCGTTCACCGTCGCTGTGTCATTATTTCAGTCATTTATCAACGTCCAGCTAAGTACAGATAGAGGAAGACCACGATTTCTGTATTTGTTAAATCTAATTCCTAGCCTTATCTACAAGTTTTGTAAAAATACATTAAGGACATGACGATCTGAAAAATCACAACACAAAATATCACACATATACTACCGTAAACAGAAACAAGAGCTCCGCTGGAAGCGGGGGCAATATACGCCCGATTTGCGCATGCACTTTATCAGCAGCAATATTTTAATAAAAAAATGTGGCAATGTTTATCTTCAAGGACTATATTATAACAGTGGCTACAAATAAGTTTAAAATGGTTTCAAAATATTCTCAAATTATATCGGAGGTTGTTTGAAAATTAAACAAGTCGTTGTTGTTACTTGCACTTGATCTGCACTTCATCTCAGTATGGTTGCCATTTCTGGCAAAAAGTTTAGATCTGCTTAAGTGATTCAAGAGATACAGAGCGGACACAAAATATTATAATATTATAACAGTATGACATGTGACCTTCAAGTGTGACCTCGACCTTGAATCATAACATCCGAAACCTATGCTCTACACATTCTCTCAGTATGGTTGACATTTCTGTCAAAAAGTTATAATTTCCTTCCAATGGTTTTTAAAATACAGAGCCGACACAAATTTGCTAATGGACGGACGGACGGACCAATGGAATAACATAATACCGTTCTTCGGGCGTATAAAAAAGGAAACCTAAAATTAACAGGAAACCAAAATTGACGCAGGAACTCTCGCACACAGATCTGATGCGGAGCCAATCTACTGCGCCCGAGCTTGGATTTAACACTGGCTTGAATAACAGCGTAGACAGTCGAACACTTCGATTATCAGACAGAAAGAGTATATTTACTGACGTAAACTTATCAGTTTAACATATTCATATGAATTAACTACTCAAAGTTTGCTAAGCACCACGCATGTGTCACTGTGAACTTCTGTTATTTTTGTCCCCATCTCTCTTGAAATTTCACAACCATCATTAACAAACCCAAACCTTTGACTTAATGTAAACATCTCAAAAAAAAAATAAGCTCTTACTTTTGAGATTTCAAAACAACAACAAGAAAGCAAAACGTTTCCTATTCTTAAAAAATTAAAATTAATTTACGAATAATATTGCGAATTCTGAACTTCATTTGTCAATTAATTTTGACAATTATGATTCTCATCAATTAAAATACCCAATTACAAAAAAAAAAAAAGTGTGTGTGTGTGGGGGGGGGGGGGGGGGCTTATTAGACCCTAGGTCAAGGTCATTTGAATGTCAAGATCACCTGACGGGCATACACATGGAGGTTGTAGGAGGAAGGACTTCCGTGTTATGGTCAAGGTTAAAGTTTTGTGACAAACAGACAAGACCAAAAAACCTAACAGATGCGGGGGCATAAAAACTGCTGTAACAAATTTTCCATAGATTCGTTACCTTTAAATAACAAAAATGTCCATTTTAGTACAGATTACACTTTCAAGTATAAGACTGAAAAAGAAAAATCTTCTTGCTGAGTAAACTATTGGTGCTCAGCAAACTTTGAGTAGTATAGTTACCTTTGATCACATGATCAAGTGCAAGTCAATTCAAACATCATGTAATGATTCATAAAATAAGCCAGGTATCTTTGCAATAATATCGCGAATGATAAACATACACATCTGAAATATATATATAATAGCAACATATGAATACATGGGTTAACACATATATAATTATTGAGATATATGTTACATGAATAGATACCTGAATTTCTATTTTGTTCATGTGAAGTCAATATGTGGAGCGAGAAAGAAATCCGTGCAAAAAGAAATAGATATTGATCACGAGATTGTTGTTGTTGTTGTTGTATTGGGGTTTACCGTCGCTGATAGTATTTCAATCATATAGACCCCGAGTACACAGAGGTACCCGGGTAGAACCACCGACCATAACACGGAAGTCCTTCCACCTACCGCAAGACAGCTGGAAGGCTTCCTCACAAGCAGACATTGTGCATATATATATGTTGAGGTCAAGATATAGGTATATCAAAGTTTAAAATACAATTAATACAGCTACTGCTTGGTTTAAGAAGATGATAATAAAATTAGATTAATACATACTAGTATACCATACCACACTGGCACAGATCTTGAGTCCTGAGAGTTCATTTTTTGAGACCTGGAGATGCAAAAGCAAAGAAAACATCAACACAACAACAAAACACACACACACACACACACACACACACAAACTCACACTTTCCTGCAACTATAGTCATATAGAATCCGGAGTTAGGGTCATTCAAAAGTAGGTCATTCACTAGGACCTGATGTATGTATTCTATCTGCTGTTACTTAAGTGTAGAAATTGACAAGGTACTTGATTGTTGAAATTACTTGAATGCTTGCCTATCTATTTTAAAGTTAAGAAATGCTCTTGGAGAAACCTAGCTCGCCATCATACAAAATTACGCATGAACTACTTTAGACTAATTACAAACATGCGAAGCGCAACTTTTTTTCTTTTTATAGGAGTAGATCTTTTGGGTTGCTGTTCTAATTTATAAATGTCACGGATATATTGTTCATGCTTAAGATGGATGTTTACAGAGTAAAATAATGGTAATAGAAATCATGTTAACAAACAAGAACACATAAAAAGCGGATACGGTTATGATTAAACGTCTCTGTAGCATATTCTACTCATATTAGTTAGTGCAGAATCGCAATGCATAGATCCGCACTAAGCGCAGAGAGGTACAGTTAAACTTGTCGTGTCAAATATGCAAATCAGCAAGGTCAGCAAGGCCTGTTAAGCGTTTGCTGCTACTAAAAACGGCGGCAAGCCGCCGTTTAAAAATTAAGTATTACTTAGCGTTAGGTATTGTTGGTGGAATTCGACACATGGTCAAATTCAACTGACAACACTCAGGGTTAAGTAATATTAAATTCTTGAACTGGATAAAAACGTATTCAACCATTCTTATTATACAACAGATTCAAGTACATTACTTAATTTGGCATAAGTTACCGGTACCATCTTAATAGAACAAAAATGTTATGGAATAAAATATTATAATATTTTCATTAAAAAAAAAAAAGAAAAAGAAAAAACAAGAATGATAAAATTTGCCCATTTTAGTCCAGAGTTGGTTATTTTCCCCTTATTCAAATACTTCTTATACAGTACAAAAATACTCTCACTTGTGAGGGGAGATCACTCGATAAGATATAGCTTAAAGTCTACTCAAAGGAGAAATCTGCGGTATGTTCCTTCTTGTCAATATCCGTGGCTACAATTTTAATATCGGTACCCCCGAATATCATCTTGACATCCAACGGCCTCTCCTGGCTGCTCTTTCCAAGCCCAGCTTTGCTCTCTATTAAGAACTTTCCCACACAGTAGCATCCCTTCTCATCCACATAAGTTGGACTGCGATTTGTAGACCTGTAGAGAACGATGGGGTATATAGTGGTGTTATCAGCCATTGGGTAGTAAGTCCTTGTGGCTTGTCCGATCCCAGTCTCAATCGTTTGATCCAGCTCAACGTGTTTGTCAAAGATATCATCACACAAGTCTTTGCCATCGATCGTGATTTTCTTCTCCCTTTTATGACAGGGTCGAAATGGAACTGTCATTACGACGCCGTAGGTATAGGGACTCTCCCTGAATTTGATGAGTCGTGGATTATGGCCATATAGGACTGCTCCTTTCATGATGCACAAACTGGCATCAAATGGAATGATTACCTCCATTTTACCTCCAAAGTCCTTCCTGATTGCGTTCTGGAGAATTGGCGAATCAGAAAAACCACCCACCATGATGATAGCTTTTGGAGTTTTTGGAAGTTTTTCAAGCAGCTGTTTTATGTGGCTGATAATACCCGCAAGAGCCTCGTTAAAGAATGCCCTAAAAACGCTACCTTTAATCCTTATTTTGTCGCTGACAATTGTGAAGTCTTTCTTATAATTTGCACTGAGAGCATCCTGAGTAAGTTCCTTATTTCTTAGCTCCTTAAAAATATTCTGCAAAGACACAGGGATCCTCATGGTAACTTGATCAACATCTGTCTGATCTCTCTTGGCATACTTGTCCTCACTTGGTTCCTTTGTCATTCTCTTCTTCATCTCGAAGTCTTCCAGCATTGTTAGATAGTCTCCTTTCTGTGTTTTAGAGAACTTGTCAAATACGTCTGGTCCAACCAGTGCGGACATAATGCTAAGAAATGCTTTGTTGACACGGGTGCCGCCCCAATAGCCACCGTTTGCCGCGTGCAACTCACGGAGATGATCATTCTCGAGGACTTCATGAACGGTGATGTCAACCGTTCCACCTGAATTTATATCAAAATGAGGCGATGAATAAACTTCGTTTAAGGAACATAGAACCGAACATAGAACATATGGGTAATTTTAAATGGGCCTGTTCACGTACAAAAACATCGCTGGTTTCATTTTTTTCTTCTTTTTTTATTTGTCATATATTTAAAGAATCGGCACTTCATCACAAAACAGACAACAGGCTGAGTAGTTACCGTTTGACTCCATTCAAAATGTTAAGCATGTTTTGTGGAAAAAATGGTGAAAAACATCTCAATTCGAAACAACAACAACATCAACAAAACATCTCTGAGGCTTAACACTTTTAAGAAGTTTCATTTACGCTCTAAAGCTTTAAAAAGAAGATCGCTTTGTATTTACCTCCACAATCGACGATCATATACTGAGACCCAACGCCAAGTTTCATCACTCCAGTGTCAGTTTCAGGGCTGCGTGCGACCGGAAGGTGACGACAGTACAATGACGCAGCTTCCGGTTCTAGCGCAATTTCGATCTTGTCCTTTGCGATTTTAGCCTAAAAATACCGTACAGACCATATACATTTATACAGAAATCTAAACAATGCTTAGGCGGTTGATAATGTTTATAACACGAAGAAAAAAGATTTTTCTTAAATTTTTTTTGCGCATGATTTATTTGCTTACAATTGTATTCAGAGTTTGAGTGTCAATACTGAAATGCTAACTCGAGTGAAAGTCTCTGAACATAGACTAGTACTCGTCGAATGGCATGTCTTTTTAACCTATAGCTCATACTGGCAGATGGTCAGTTTTCAGTCACAGGCAAAAACTGCGTATAGTCACATCTTGTGTTTTGTTTTCCTATGGCTTTCGACTTGGAAGCTATTGACTTAATACACATGTAGTTGGCACAACTCATACGGCATCCGTGATATTTTCTAAAATTAGACTCCTTAAAGGATATAAATGGGTTCACTGTTCAGAAAATGGAACAACTGATCATTGCAATTAATTGAACATCTAAACCTTGATCATTAATAAGCAAACAAAAAAAATGTATCACTGATATTTTTTTTATCTAGTGGGGATAATCATTCGATGAACTTTGGTGATTGTCTGCAGTTAGATCAGGGAAGCAAACAAAAAAAATGTATCACTGATATTTTTTTTATCTAGTGGGGATAATCATTCGATGAACTTTGGTGATTGTCTGCAGTTAGATCAGGGAGCTAGCCAAGAATGAATTGATTAAAATCTTACCTTTTGTGCAGCTTTGCGCATGAACTTTTTCGCCGAGTCCTTCCAAATGGCGGGCACAGTGATCACCCACGTGATGTCGTTCTCGCTCATACCCTGTGTGGCGTTGTGTACCATTTCCAACAGATGGTTTTTCATGTACTCGATGGAGAGGCTGAACACTGTCAGGGCATCCAGCTCCTTTCCACCTTCTTCTTTCAGCATGTAACTACCATTGATTTCCTGAGAATTTATCAATATAATTATAACACAGTGACAGATTCAGGAATTCATAGGTGTACTGAGCACTCATCTCAACAGAGTCAAAGACCTCCTCCTAATCCAAGTATTCATTGCTGTCTAAGCCAGTTGCTTCTAAGTAGCATGTGTAACAGTGTGATGTTATAATTAATCACAGTAATTAAGGTTTGTTCAAAATTTTCCTGATCATTTCTGAAGGGAATTTCGTGGGTACATTTATTCGTGAATTCATGTTAAACGGTCTTCGTGCGATTTAAAAATTCGTAGATTAAACACACCAAAAAATCACGAAATAAGTGTCCCACGAAATTTAATATTTTCACAGTTGAATTTTTGTAATGTCACATACCTCCTCCTGGTGCAATGTCATCTTGAACTGCCAAAAGAAGTACCAGGATTCGTGTTTCTCATCATTAGCTAATTCTTGATACTTCATCTTTGCTTCATACCCAAAGGAGTGAAGTGTTTTATCCGAACGTAAAAGTAAGCAGGATGGAGTCTTCAAGTTGATTCCGCCCCCACCGGCGTTCGACCATTGGTTGGTATGGATTGTAAGAGGTGAGGACGAATACTCGTGTTTAAAGGAGAATGCGTACCCAGAAAATGTCGTCCCGAAGTCAATGGCGGCCACAAGCATTTTCGAGCTTCTTGAGGTGAGCGCTAGGCTTTGAGGCATGACATCTATTCTCTTTTTCGGGCCTTTCGTCTTTGAAGCCATTGTATCTATCTGCTCCGCCTATTCAAAGAGGCCTGGACCTAGAACACCTGTGTACCAATAAAATTAGAAAAAATAATGTAACATGCGATATTAAATAAATAAATACTAATATTCATTTTTTTCATAAAAAAGATTAAATTCTTTTTTTCCTGTTATGCAATTCTTGCTCGTGTATTTAGACCTACTGATTTCACTTCTGAACAAGGTATGTCCTTCAGAACATAATCATTTGACGGAACATCTAATCAAGAGCAATCTGCGTTGGCTTCAGTTTGTCAGTATTAAGCCCATCAATAGTGGACTGGGCTAAAATGCACAATATCATCTTTGTTGGGTTATCTATTTTAACGTCAAGACGTTTATGCAACTTAATTAATAATATGCAAAACAAAGAATAAAATAATTAAAACATGCGACTATATATAATATATATATATATTATATTTTTTCATAAAAAAGAATATTGCTTTATTTTCAATTATGCCACATTTGTCTCGTGAATTAGACCTTCTTATCTTTACCCTCTGACAAGGAAAACAAAATGTCACTTCGAGGTAGAAAATCAAGTTCTAGGAAACCATCCCTTACAAGTAACCAAAATATCGTTCTCAAGTATTGTAGATTAAGCCACCTTTTTAAGGTAAGAAAAAGTTTCACTCAAAAGCTAAAATATTTACAGTAAAAGTACTCATAAGAAGCGGGTTTCACTCAAATAGTACAAAACTCAATTGAAACCTTTTCTTATCTGTTCCTCTGAATAATACAGTATCTTTAATATTACTTCCGGGTTTGTTCATCTTTGTGTATGTGTGAGCAATCAATATGTACCCGTTCTTAAGAGTGTTATGTTTTATTATCTTGTTTATCCAGTTGCCAGGCTTATAAGGACACGTCTTGAATATCTGGCGAAGAGCCAGAATGTATGATTAACCTGTACGTGGTGAATTTGATATGGATGTCCTTATAAGTAATAATAAAGTTAATCACAGATTTACAGTTTTACTTAACATATGTCTTAAGTTAATCAATGAAAAAAGAACACTTGGTAACCGAGACCTTATCCAGATTTGTTTCAGAAGGGTTATTTTGTTCATTTTAATTTTGTGAAAAAGAAATGCGCACAAACCAATCTATCTGAAATCAGAGTGAAGTTAGATAATTTTCGGACTACAAACTTTTTTCCAATTAAAATACAGTTCGTATTTAAAATTAAATCTGTGAAAAAACATCAGTGTCAGAAATCTGAGAGTTTTGAAAAAGCATAGTATGCATATACGAAGGTATACATTTACTTCCTGGTTACAATGTATGTACTTCAATCACTGTTGTTACAATGTATGTACTTCAATCACTGTTTTTTACAATAATATGACAATCAATACATGAGTAAGGAACACATTTTCTTACCAACAGGATGGAAAAACAATGGAACATGAATGGAAAAGGAAGAAGAAGAAGAAGAAAGAGAGAGAGAGAGAGAGAGTAGAGAGAGAAGAGTGATGAAGGAACAGTAGAAGATTGATTTATTTTCTGGGGGAAAAAGCGACTTAGATGCCACAGGTACATTAAGTTACTTTGTGTATAAACCTTCACATGCAGGAGGTAAATTGACACTGTACTTATAAAGTATATACAAAGTATCATTTTAGTATACTTCAAGCCCCTGTGGCAGAAAAGGTAACAAATGAATACCTTTGTAAACATCTCGAAATATATCCACCTCATATCTGCATACAGATCATAGTCTGACGAAAGTCGCGGAAAAGAAAATGGAATATTTGCGTCAGTTACAACGACCTTCGACGAAAAGAATCGGCTACCCTTTCTTAGAAGTACGCGATAGACAAAAACTATTCGATATACGACCAATCAGAGACAAGTTCTTAAATCGAAAGAGGATGGTAATTATAAAAGGGTTTACCTGATATATATCACCTTTCTATGCGTCCTGTTACGGTGATAATTGTCTGGTACCCGACCTTCATACTACTTAATTGTTGACATCAAGTCGGGTATCATTCTTATAGTATCTGACTTGAAATTAACGCTTAGTTAGGCTTTAAATTCCAAATAAGAATCAAATTCAACAATTCCTGTTTTATGAAAGGTTAAATCGCATGATTAAGTACACATACATTATAACCTTTATATCTAACGTAATGTACTGTACCGGTATTTTCGTTAGTTGGCAAACTATATTTGTGAGCCGGATCCAGGAATTTAGGTTGGGGGCGCTATATTAAACAAGAGGGCCATGATGGCCCTATCCGCTCACCTGAGTATACGGTTACCCAAGGAACATCAGTCTGTATTAAAACATTTTGAAATCTGGCCAGTAGTTTTGAAGGAGATGGTCCCTGTAAAGTTTTATCAAATTCTGTCCAGCAGTTTCAGAGGAGATGTCATTTAAAGATTTCACTATAAACATATAAGGCAAATAAGCCCCGCCCCTGGCAGCCATGTGTTTTTATGGATCAGAATAATTTCAGCAACTTTTGTGAAGCTTCACCCAAAGATCATCCCTGCCAAATTAAATCAAATTCTGTCCAGTGATTTCAGATTAGATGTCGTTTTCACGGCCATAATTTTCACAATCTTGGTAAGTGTCTATAAGATGATGCTACACACCAAATATCTAAACTCCAGGCCTCGTGGGTTTTGACAAGATGAATTTTGAAGGTTTTCCTACACTACTCTATTTAAAATAAGTGTCCCCTGGGGCAGGCCTAATTTTGACTCAGGGCTATTATTTTAACAATCTTAGTAAGGGTCCATAAGATGATGCTACACACCAAATATCTAAGCTCCAGGCCTTATGGAATTTCACAAGAATTTTGAAGGTTTTCATATATAACTCTATGTAAAAAAGTGACCCCTGGGGCAGGCCTAATTTTGACCCCAGGGCCATAATTTTAACAATCTAGGTAATGGTCCATAAGATGATGCTACACGCCAAATATCTAAGATCCAGGCCTTATACTTTCTTACAAGAATATTTTTAAGGTTTTCTTATTATAACTCTACGTAAAATCATATGACCCCTATGGCGGAGCCAATTTTGACCCCAGGGTCATAATTTGAACACTCTTGGTAGAGAGTCATAAGATCATGCTACATACCAAAAATCAAAAGGCTAACCTTGTGGTTTCAGAGAAGAAGATTTTTAAAATTTTAATTTTTAAAATCTATTTTTTGCTCCTGTGACCTAGATTTTTGACCAATCAAAATAATTTTAATAAAGGGCCCTATAATAAACATTCCTGTGAAGTTTTATCAAAATCCAGTGAGTAGTTTAGAAGGAGATGTTGTTTAAAGAAAATGTTCATATGTAACTCTATGTAAAAATGTGACCCTGGGGCAGGCCTAATTTTGACCCCAGGCCATAATTTTAACAATCTTGGTAATGGTCCATAAGATGATGCTACACGCCAAACATCTAAGCTCCAGGACTTTCTTACAAGAATATTTTTAAGGCTTTTTTATTATAACTCTAGCTATGTAAATTTATGTGACCCCTAGGGCGGGGCCAATTTTGACCCCAGGGTCATAATTTGAACAATCTTGGTAGAGAGTCATAAGATCATGCTACATACCAAAAATCAAAAGGCTAGGCCTTGTGGTTTCGGAGAAGAAGAGTTTTAAAATTTTCATTTTTAAAATCTATTTTTAGCTCCTGTGACCTAGATTTGTGACCAATCAAAATTTGGTAAAGGGCCCCATAATGAACATTCCTGTGAAGTTTTATCAAATTCCAGTGAGTAGTTTAGAACGAGATGATGTTTAAAGAAATTGTTGACGACGAACGCACGCACGCACGGACAAAAGGCGATCACAAAAGCTCACAATTACACATGGTGCTCAGGTGAGCTAAAAATATAAGCAGTGACAATGCGGAACTCTCCGCGATTTTTATTTAAAGCTGCGAAATAGCACATTTTTTTCTTTCTTTTTTTTTTAGTGGGTGGGGGTTGGGTCTACGTTTATGTATGATCGGAGAATTTTAGAGCGGGTGCGCCCCCCCCCCCCCCTTTTGAATCAGCCAGTATTGTGGACAGCTTCAACAATTACAATATATTGTTGAAGGGAAAAAAAGTTTTGTGATTTATGGGTGTAACTGTAACACTCATGTTAAAAAGTATACAGCTGATGTCATTGACTTGAAAAGCTTCAACAGTGTTCTGCATTTTCTGCCATGTGACAGTGTTCACATTTGTAAGAAATTGGTTTTAGGTTACAACAGCTGTTTCCCAATCTGACTAAAGTACACGATCTTCCTAATGTAGCGTGACGTATATATAGGAGATGACTTTAGTATGATAGGCTGTTTCTTAAACGAATATGAAGGATAGATAAGTGACGAAAACCATGAAAATAATACTGTGGAACTTCCTAAGTTGGAAACTGGAACACTAATAACTCACGTTTATAACAACTAAAAAATGGGTCATTACATAGCTGTCCAGGAAGTTTGTTCCATGCTTCATTGGGGAAAGGAACAAATGAATTCTCAAATACAACAGTGCGACGAGTATGGCTAATAAAGTCATTAGTTTTCCTTCAATCTTAAGATATAGGGTTGTCTGCAGTTCTGAAAAAAAGGAGCAATATTTAAAGTAATTAGGTAAATTGGGTGAATCATCCAGGAACGATGAGACATTTTCTAGTACGGGGCCATGCGAGGGAGGGGGTGAATGGTAAAAACACTTCCAACAGCCCAACTCCTAGATTAACTATTTGGTAAAGTGGTTAGAGCGTCGGCTTGCTGACCTGACGCCCAGGATTCGATCCCCGGGCGAATCTTGATATTTTCTTCCCTTTCAAACCAATATGTTACACGTATGCTTCTATCGATGTCTTTTTTTCAAATTGGATGAATCATCCCGGGACGATGAGACATTTTCTGCAACACTAACAGTATATTTATAGTCTATGATAAATGATGTCAGAAAAGAAACCCGGAAGGCCATGGCCTATTTTATGATAATTCACAAGTGTTATTCACAATGCAATGGAACTCCTAAACTTTTCATTTTCAACAGAAGTTAAAAATAAGGGAGTAAATTTGTTTGAATCTTGCTCGTAACATTTTCAATTTTCTTATCAAAATAATTTTTAGGTCAATATTTTTTTTATCCTTTTGATAAACACATAATTATATTGAAGTTCTACCTATCCGGGTTTTCCTCAACCAGAAATTATCTGGACGTCGCTATTTGACTGAACTATTATCGTAGCGACTTTAAATTCCGAAACGACAACAGTATCAAATTTATTTATTTTAGAGACGAGTTTTGATATTATCATATCATTACATGAGGATAAATATTTTACAGAACCATTTTGAATAAAAATTAAAAATTCAGACAACACACACCAACTACATGTGCTTCAACTGTACAATTATTTACCAATCGAGCCATTCTACTAACTTTTTCAAATGCTAACCTTGTAAAATTTACGGTAATTTCCATAGATAGTTTGTTGTTGGTTGGGTTTAACGTCCAAACGACAGTATTTTAGTCATTTGGAGACGATATCAACTTGAGACAGATATAGTGCTGCCAAACTGCAGTATCACGCCGTAGACATGTGGCATGATACCACACCCAGTACATTATCCTGACACCGGGTCAACCAGTCCTGCAACTACCCTTATGCTGAGCGCCAAGTAAGGGAGCTAAAACAGTACCATCTTTTACGACTTTGGTATGTCGCGGCCGGGAATCGAACCTCCCGAGACGGACGCCGTAACCACTCGGCCACCGGGGACGGTTCCATAGATTAGCCCGGTCACGTGGTACAAATGGACTCCATTGATTGGCTGAGAAAATCTGATATAGAATAAACTCACATCAGATTTAAGAATCCTGTTAATATAATAAGAGGCATCAACGTCGCAGAACTGGAGAGCGTGCGTGGAATGTCAACAACAAAGAATGAGGAGTTATATAATTCTCCCCAAAGTAACGTAAACTAAATATTTCCAACAGTATCTATCTATATGTATCAATGTCATATGACGTGGTAATAAAGGCGTATTTCACAATAGCGGTATTTTACTATATAGACACAGAAGGAAAATCAAAACTAGCGAACAGAATTCTTTTAAACTTGGCATGATTATAGAGAATCCCACCAGAAACAAATTTATGGGATAAAAAATGGGGGTCTCCATTATCTGCGTTATCTTCCCCTGTAAGTGAGTTTTTAGCGTTTTTTCCCCGTCATTTCAAGGGCAGATAACTCAATATTATGGGCTAGCAACAGCATGATACCACACCCAGTCACAATATCCTGACACTTGGCAAACAAGTTCTGGAACTATATCCATATATGCTTAGCTCAAAAAGGGAGCTATATCAGTGGCGTTTGTTTGTTTGTTGCATCCACCGACAGTATTTCAGTCATTTGGAGACGATGTCTACTTGAGACAGATATAGTGCGAACCCACGACCTCCCGCTCCCGTGTCAGTGGCGTAGTAGGCGCGGGCCTACAAATTTGTAAAATAAAAAATGACATTTTAAAAGTCTCAAAAATACAATGAAACCTGGAACTTTTAAATCTCCGCTTGTTTTCGGCTTCTGGGGGCTTTACCCTCACACCCCTTGCCGATTTAAGGAATCCTTTCTATTGGCCAACAAGTTGAAAAGCTGGCTACTTCTAACGACTTTGGTAAATCAAGGCCGGGGATCGAACCCACGACATCCTGCTCCCGAGGCGTAAATTGGTTATGTATTATGTGGATAGGAATTTGGGCGGCCTTACTATATGAATACACTACTAGTGATAGAAATCAGTTGATATTTGTCATAATCGATTATCGGTTCAAACGAACATTGCCATCCAGAGAGGATATAAGCTGACTCTGCGAACATAGACGTATACTCTATATATACGTCTATGCTCCGAATGAGAGAAATCACCAACTTGTATACCCAAATGGAGGCGAAAAGCATGAAACTCATGTAACTGCTACCATATATACCCATACTGTACAGTTAAAAAGAATCGGTTTATTTTGTACATGGTAAAAAAATTAAAATTGACAGGTCACAAGTTTAGGGCTAGCAGAATTTAAAAATCTGGACAACCATATTGGAGTGTGTATGACATGACCTAGCTATGGAAATAGAGAATGTACACAGGTTTCTCAGAAACATATACTTGCATGACGTCATTAAATATTGTGTGTGTGTGTACAGTACCGGTAAATCCCACACGTGGTAAAAAGATTTATAATAAGCTAGCATATGATATTTTAAATTATTTTGAAAACAGACGTTCGTACGCAAATGATTGAAATGAATAGCATTGTTTAAATTTGAATTAGAGATAAAAAAGTACCGGTATACACACTAAATTGAAGACTGACATTTATGATTTCTAAGAATAGATTCATGCATCTACACGTGTAACATAGATCTACAAATATATGAGTTGACAAGTGTTACATATTTTTAAAATGGCAGAAACTGACAAAGAAAAAAAAGATAATTTTAGTTTAGAATCACTAAACGAAGAAGATATTGCTGTCATTATTGATGATAATATGAAACGGAAGATATCAAAAGAAATTTTAAGTCACACAAAGTTATCGAAGGAAGAAAATTCTGGAAAAAGAGCGAAGGCAAAAAGCAAAAGCAACAAGGTAAAGGGCTATTTATTTATTGTTTTGAATAATTTAATTTCATGTATAGGCTATCTTGTGACTCAAATCACATTAGCCTACCGGTAGATATTTTATAGACTTCAATAAACCTACACATCTCTACATCTCAGCGCTAAACTGCAGTACATAGATTATTTTTTTACATAGATCAAAAACGAAAACCATAATTAATTATTTTATTTGAAAGCTTAAGTTACATGTATATGTATACTGTATTGGTAAAAGTTTTCAGGAGTTTTCCTGAACTAAAGTTTACTTTACAACTTTTACCCATGCATGTAGGGGTAAATTATATAAATGACAGAGTATTAGACTCTATATACTCTACAGTACAGGCACATAATTAAATTTTGAAATTATTCAAAATCAAAGTTAAACACCCACAATCCATATTACTTTGACGAATTATCCTATATAAATGTACAGATCTAGATCTGAGTGTGTTTGAAAATAAATATTTTTGCATATCTATGGAGATCTTTAAACAAGTAAAATGATGAAAAGTAAACACTTCGTATAAATGAACATCGTCGGACGCCCACGGTCAGTTCGTTCCATTTAGTACTCTCCATTCATGATGTTGATCATTGTTTTCCAGAGTGTAGCGTAATCAGCATCCGTGGGTTATATGACACCGCAATTTGTCCAAGTTCCGAACCTTGAAAAAGGAGGTTATTAAAGACCCATCATTCTTCCAAAATCAGTGTGTATCCTTCCGACAGAAAAGAAGCAAATTGTGTGTTACAGATTGCCATAGATGTACATACTCGTTGATTACAACGTTACTACAATGATTACATACGAGAGAATCTTTAATCATTCAATTGACCACAAAAATAATTAATTTGCATATTCGGCATTCCGTATCAGGTTTTTTCCCTCCTTTATCAGAGGCCGTTCATAGGTGCCTTCCCCTCTGAAAAATGCTTTAAATTCATGCAGTTTTCCCTAGATTTGCATCTGACTCCAGGATTTTTCTTTCCTCAAAGAAAATGAATTGGTCATATTTTCCCAAAAATATGATATTAAGACCCCTTCCCCAAAATCTGAATAAAAAAAAGGCCTGCGTATAATTATCCTCTTCAGTTTTCTGACGTTATCCATATGGTTAACGAATCACTGGGGCATAAATTGATAACGTTGCTCGGATAAATAAATTCAAATATTTCCGATTATAGGCCGTCTTCGGGAAAAATGTAAACAATGAGAATATTTTGACATCCATCCAAAATCTGACTAAATTGCGCAATTTGATCAAAATTTTCATTGCGTTTAACTGTTATTTTACAGCAGATATTTGCACATTATGTACCATTTGTGTTAAGTGTACAATGTGCCAGTGTTAGCATTTAGACCATTTCACTCCGAAATGAGACGTAAACCTACGTAAATCAACCAGCACTAGCCGAACATTTGAACTGATCTACATGCTGGTGTAAAATTATTCACATGATTCGATGGGATAATTAACATTCACTTGAGATTTTTCCCCAGCCACTGGTTGGTCAGTTTAAATCAGCGACTTCTACTGGGTATTTTCTTTCCTCTGGTGAAACGATATTTAACAAGTTATGCCCGCTGAAGGTGGACTCAAATTGGCCTTTGATTGGCTAATCAAATAGTCGGTTTCGAGTTAATTTTGCGAATATCATTAAAGTATTCCGAGTTTCAAATACAATTTCGATATTATTTTGAATATTAATTTTTCGTCTTACTTTTCGTGACATAAAGGTCGACTTAAGACGACCTTTCACGGGATGTTGTAAGACCTTCGTAGCGTAAAGTAACATTACTGGTGCGAAAAACGAAGAGCTGATTTTAATGAGATTGGCTCTGCTGGCTACCAAGTTATCAAGTTTGGTGTATTATTATATAATGTATTGTGCAGACTAATAAATGTCCAAATTGATATTTTGAGTGTATACATGTTGCATAATTATTTTGTGGAAAAAAATCCCAGTTTTACCAAAAAAGGACGTAAAATTTCTTATTTTCAGAGGTAAATGTCTGACATTTTCCAAAAATGCTGAGAAAAAATCCCTGGTGTGACAAAACCGCCTCCTGTTGGTGAAAACATTGATGATAATGAGCATTAAGTAATAAGCCTGCGGACTGTCGCGAGTGCAAAAAAAAAAAAAAAAAGAAAAGAAAGAAAAAAAAAAGGGTGAATAAAAATAATGATAAAACTGTTTCTTGGCTTGAACAGTGCGATGTCTAATATATTATGGATTTTTCGTTAATCATGAATAATTTGAAACACATTTGACCGATATCTTATTCATAGAACTTTATTGGTCTTCACCATATTTTATTTATGAAAAAAAAATGATCTGTATTAATTAAAGCTTTAATTTTCTCCCTCATTTCAGCCGACGGGAAAACGACGGAAACAGGAAAAGGTATTTACTAATATTATTATTGAACAGAACAGAGCAGAATACATTATATTATCAATAATATTATTGAGTAGGGCCTACTACAGATCTGTCTTTAAAGGAATTTGAGTTGGTCAGGCAGATTTGACCATTAAGTAATATTTACAATATTCACAGTTAAAAGTCGGGCTGACACTAGTCTTTTTATTCATGTACAGATATAGTTATTGCATGAATACGATTACGACAATTTAACACCTATGATAACTAACCATTGAAGTCGTTGATGTGAACACATTTCGATAAGCATTTCATGATATGTATTTTGTACACTCAAAATGTATGTCTTGGAGTCATTTGAAGATACTTTATTGACGATGTAAATCAAGTAAAAGGAAATCATCATAAATTGGCTATTTGCATGCTTAATAAATATGTTACAAAGAAAAGAAGTACATGGGGTATCATAATAGATGAGGCCAACATTGGGTAAAGGTATTTTACCCGGTTACCGACAATTTTCTACACGATCCGCGGGTACCCGGATACTCGTTTCAGCGGTCTACTTACAAGTGTGTAATCTGTTTTAGCTCCATAATAATCACCATCTTCATAAACACCATCATCACAATTCGCGACTTTCCAATTCTGCGCCACCTAGCGGTGAGCCAATATAATCCAAAACAAAATGGCGGCGTATGGGGTCAATAGCTAGCTGTCAAACTTGTTCAAAGAGTAATGAATTTGACCGGATATTAAGCGGATAACAACTATATTTGAAATGATAAAGAGAGAGTAACTACTTACAAGGTAACTTAAATCCTTATTTATATCTAACATTTGATTGAAACAAAAAAATGCAACATCGATTTCCGACACTATGTTCTTAAAGTGGGTGGGGTAATGTAAACAAAGTTGTTGCTAAGAATTACGGACGATGTGAACCACCGCCGATGTGAACCTTGGACGATGTGAACCGCCTTTGGTTCGTACGTTTGGCTGTACAAATGACGAAACTGGATACGTATTGACATCAATCAGGTGATTTAATTAGTTTGTTAAATACCCTTATTTTATTTCTGGTTCAAATACCTCATTTCATCTTACCGCATTATACGCCCGAGGTTTTGATATCAACGTAATGTGTTTGAAAATAAAATAATTGGATTGATTAAGTCCTAAGTCATAAAAATCGATCTCGTAATATATGGGATTGGGTAAATCAAAACTCAGATAGTTAATTTAACATTAAAAAAAGTATATTTTTCAATACAATATTAACGAATATCAGGGTTCACATCGTCTCCTCAAAATAGTTCACATCGTCCTGTGTGCAGGTTCACATCGTCTCGGTTCACATCGTCAGGCACCCGTTGCTAACATGTTCAAGAAGTAATAGAAACGAATAATACCCAATATTTTAATTTTTATTTGCAGTAATAAAATGCTTTTGCAAAATAAGTTATGCTTTCAGTGTAAATAGTCATATTCCGTGATTGGTAAAATAGATTTTACTTTTCCTTTTTCAGATGCCACATCATTGTTGTGTACCACTGTGCTCAAACGATTCTAGATTGGCCAGTTGTAAAAATATCTCGTTCCACTCATTCCCAAAAGATGAAAGGCTAAGACAACAATGGCTTGTAAATATACGTAGGGATATAGGCAAGAACTTTACTTTAAATACACACACTAGAATCTGTTCAGCACATTTTGAAGAAAAGTGTTATGAGTTTGCCGTACAAGGACAGGTCAGAAGGCGTCTCAGGAAAGCAGCAGTGCCAACACTGTTTTCATGGGCAACTACAAAACCTTTAAGACGAAAACTATTTAGAGATAAAACACCAAAAATTAAAGCGAGTGGCATTAAAAAGTGTGTTTCTGCCAGTTCTTTCATAATTGACCATTCATACACTGCAACAGATGATATTTTGGAAACAGCTAATGAAGTTGAAATGAAGGAACCAGAAGTTGACCCTACTGATAAGTGTCTGAATACTAGTGGTTCGAGTGAGGACAGCCTAAAAGACATTGAAGCAGATCCTTCACCTAACAAGGAAGCCCTGTATACCAAACACAACGCTTTACTTAAGGCCAGGTCACGGGAGAAGTTTACTGTCCTTCGCTTCAGTTCGTCCGATAAAGATATACGCTATTACACAGGATTCCCTTCTTATGCTGCAATGTGTGCATTCTTCCATTTTCTGCAACCCGAATGCAATTTTTTGTATTATGTTGGTTCTGAAAATACTTCACATGGAAAACCATATGAGTTTGTAAATAAGAGAGGTCCATCAAGATCATTGTCACCCTTAGAAGAATTGTTCCTCACATTGGTAAGATTGAGAAAAGGACTGCCTGAAAAGGTTATGGGAGACTTGTACAATTTGTCCGAGGGACATATTTCAAAGATAGTGAACACGTGGATTTTGTTCTTGTATGACCGTGTGCGGTGTTTGCCAATTTGGAGTAGCCAAGAACATGTTAGAAAAACAATGCCGATTGAATTCCGTGACAACTTTCCTGATACACGGATTATAATAGACTGTACGGAAATATTTATTGAACAACCCTCAGCCTCTGTCTGCCAGAGGGAAACATTCTCTTCATATAAGCACCACAACACAGCCAAGGGACTCATTGGAATAGCACCAAGTGGACAGATAACATTCATATCTAACTTGTATGCTGGCAGGTGCTCAGATAAGAAAATTGTGAGACACTGTGGTTTGTATGATATTCTTGAAGAAGGGGACTCAGTCATGGCAGACAAAGGTTTTAACATCAGTGCTGATCTAGAGGAGAGAGGATTCTCTCTAACCATTCCACCCTTTCTTGAGAATCAAGCACAGTTAACCGAACAGCAGCTTGCATCAACAAAGAACATAGCAGCTGTGCGGGTTCATGTTGAAAGGGCAGTTCGGAAAATAAAGGAGTTTGAAATCCTTCGGAACACTGTACCAATCTCATTGTGTCCAATGTTAGAAAAGATATGGACTG
>CM037780.1:1421128-1471128 GCA_021229015.1 Solen grandis | reverse complement strand
ATCGCAGAAACATAACTGTAGCTTTGACTGGATTGGACTCGTTAGTAAACCATCACAATTTTAAAAAAAAAGTTGTTTAAGAATAAGCTAAGGTTTAATGCGGTATTATTCTATAATTCTGTATAAGTAAGGACAAAACGGTCCTATGAGAAATCCCACATATACATGTATATGAAACTCGAGGAGAAGGTGCCTGAAATGAACAAATACGCGGAGACAGGAAATTACGTAGAATAGAATAATACCAACAGTTGCCTCCCAAACCTTACACTTTCTGATACGAACAGTGTAAATCAAAATATCAAAGGGAGACAACAAACAGAAGGAACCTACATCGAAGAAAAAATAATCCAAAGGAAAATTAATTGTATAATAAAATCCATAACAACGTTTTGGGATGACATCCACGGAAATAAACAAACGTCAATAACGAAACTGACATTTTGTTACTATAGGACATTTTGTAATCATTGATATGATTTTTAAGAAATCATCTAAATTTCTTGCCCTAGACCTTATTACTTCAATTTGCTTTTTCATTTTCTTCCGTGTACGCGTAAGAGCTTGTTTCCGCACCCGAATCGTTGTCCATACTATTAAATTAATCTTGAGTTGCTGATAAAATATCTGTTCATTTTTTGCCATATTAGCAGACATTAAATCTGCAAAAATATTTATTTATAACAACTTAAAGGCAAAATCGCAAACTATTAAGGTAGGAAAACCCGCCAGAGGGTATATTCAGATATATACCTGGGTGGAATAGAATCCTCCATTCGAGTTCCGTTGTTTGACCAGCCAGTTAAGAACTTGTATGCCCTTGTCTCTAGTTGCAACATCGATGTAGGTCATTAGAGCATATGACGCTATCTCGATTTGCAGAGCTCTTGACGGGTTCTTCCAATACACGTGATTATCTACAATAGCGGTACATATGACATATATCATAAATATAAAAAAGCATACCATCATACTTTAACTACAATGGACTTTATATAAGCTACGCCGATGCCAATGATGCAAAGCTCCTGTCAATACCCCAAACGCATAAACTAGTCATATGATTCGCATTAATTGAAACATACAATAAAATATGATTTTCCTAAAAGTGAAAAAAACAACATTGTTTTAGTTTCACATAAATAGTAATTTACTCGAAAGAAAAATAGTGCTCACTTTCAGATGTTTTGTTTTCGCTCGATTCAAGTTTTGCTATGAGTGTGTTGTCCTCGGAGCCTGCCAGTTTGAGGGCGTAAGCGCCGATCGCCGCCTCATAATCGGTGTTCATCAGTGTCACTTGACTCAGCAAGTATGATGTAGCAAGATTTACTGCTGTTCCTAACTCGTCTATAAGCTCCACATCCTGTTAAAATCATTCATCACATTTCAGACATAAACGGAATTGTAACAAAACAATTTAGCGGGGAATTTGATATTGTGTATATTTTTAAAACATGGTAACATGATTTCTAAAGTCAAACTAGGGAAATTTAGCCCAAGCTCTATATGACATACTAAGATTGAATGGTGAAGACAACTAGACTGAATGTATATATGGTAAAATTATTTATTTGTCACGGGCTTTGAATTTAATTGGTCTATATTGCGGTTATTTCGAGGGTACAATTATTCACTGATGATATTCTAGAAAGCGCGAGATCCTAAGTATGTAAAAATCGTAAGGTTGGTCCTCATAGATCGTAACATCCACGAAAACAGCTAAAATTATCCACCACGAACAATCATGTTTACTGAAATGGAATTACCACTTGGATGTAAACATACAAGTATATACATATTGAATGTTTTATTATACAACGTTCTAAAAGATAACATACTAGTCGAAACGACAAATTACCTACTGTTTTACACCAAAAATATATATGCACATATAATGTTATTATGAAATATAACTTTTCGATCTAAAGAAATATAACAAAATATGTGACACTATTTAAGAATAAATATAAAAAATAACCAATTATTACATCCTATATACATCATCACATTATAAATATCAGATGTTGTCTCTTAACCTTTTCCGGTGTTCAATATTATGTATTATATATGATTAAATCACGTATAATACTTCTGCTATATAATTTGATTACTAGAATATGCGTGTGTATATGCATATTTTGATCTTTGCTAGATTTAATATAGCAAAACTATTATAATCTGTCCACACCTTATTTTTCTTTGACTCTTCCTTTGGACGAAAGAAGTGTCCTTCAAGTGAATTGTTTGAAACGATTCATGTTCAAAGAAAACAATTTTAAATGACAAGTAAAGTATACGCATTTTCAGTCTAAGTTTCATGTCGCGGGCATGTACACGGAATTTTCAGCTGTAACGCCTAGTCATTAGGCTACATTTATCGATTTCCTTGGGAGTCTTTCACTCCTCTAATGGCAGCCCACATTATGGCGCCACGGAACTATACCGCCCTCTCAGGTACCGATTTTCACCCTAGTAAAGAAAATGCGGTGTAAATTCCTTACTCAGGGAAATAAGCAGTGTCCCCGGCAGGACTCGAACCCGGGACCGCTCAATCCCGAAGCACGTGCCCTACCACTGGACCACTACAAAGAATTTCATGTAAGCGATTTTATTCTATGATTTATACTTGATTGATACTAAACATATTTTAGGAAACGTCTTATGCATATGTTAACTCGCATGATTAACTAAACAAAGCGTTCCTTAACCATGATCACATCCGGATCCTTTATAAAATTAGTGCTTCTTTTTGGCGTTGAATAGTTTCTACGAGGAGTGGAAATTAAGTTTATTTAAGTCGGGCATTATTATGATGGAGGATATTTTATCCTTATCTGAAAAAGAGTAATTTACGGCGTCAGAAGTAGCAAAGTCGCAGAATTGCGTTGAAAGTCTGACAAGACGGAACGTTCCACGGGAACTCCAAGTGCTACCAAACAGGCATGGACCATTAAAAGGACAATGCTTCGTTATTAAGCAGAAAGGTAAATAAAATTGTTTCTATGTTTGAGGAATCCAATTAACATCGTCTTTGGCGTATGTAGATCTTTACAAAATTTATCGGTACTCAGGGATAGCGACGGGGATGGGATTTATCTCCCAGTCCTTAGGAAAGAGATATAAGCAATGTTTGGTTTGTCAGCACCTTGGGGATTCACATAGGTGATGACAGTCGTAACCGTGAACGTTTTAGCAAAGGAACGAAATGAACGTTAGGAGGTATACAAGCACTTTTAGTTTTTCTTCAACGAAAAGTTTCTTTTGTTCTAAACAAAAATCAAATTCGAAAGACATGACCAAGGAATACCGGAGGACGCCAGTTGTGATGGTCTCAGATGTTTTGGGAACAGATAAAAGATGATCAATGGATCTCATTTACGAACAACCTGATCATTCAAAGTGTATGGACAAATCAACAGTCTTTATATAAATTGTTTAGAAATCAAGCAATATTTATAGCCACACACTAATTTCTAAATCATCTCAAAAGTCATAAATTCTAATCGGGTCTGCTTCTGTTTCTGTAACATGCGTCCAATACGGATACATTATACCGGATCAGTTGAGCCGTATAAAAAATACAACAGAATGGAGTTTTCGACAGAGTGATGTTTGGGTCTCCGAACATAGTAAAAACTGCAAGACACAAACGTTTTGTGATTGGATAACGCTTTCACAAGCAATAGCAATCGTCTCATCACATGATAAAAAGTTTCTGCCGGACCATTATCTTCATACATTGTTAAAACTGTTCAGGAGGCTTAAAAAATAAACCGATGAAAGTTAAAGCTTTTCCACAAGGGATTCAGAATCATCATTGGCATAGTTTAATGGTACTTCCATAACGACAGTACAGAAGTGGCTCATTGGCCAAGGAAGTCAACATTCATCGCATTCTATTCATTCTATTTGAATAATATATCTTCTTCTTTCGAAGCGTTGCAGGAATAAAGACATTCATGAACAGATATATTTGTCTTCTTTTGGTGGATCAAAGATAGCACTGCTGAATTGTTATTTCAAGAAGTAGATTAACTGACAAAGCAACTCTATGTATATAAGTGGGAACGTAAGTAAATGTGTTTCAAAAAGAAGCATTTCTGTAGATGTCTCAAGGATATGAATACATGACCACAACCAGATAAGGTAAGTCATTGCTTTGAACTATATCCCCATAGTATGTTTAGTATCAAGCGAGTACAAGTCATGGAATAAAATTGCATGAATGGGTTTATACTCGCCCAAGGTTTGGAAAAAGTCCTAACCGATCACTTTTTAGATTATCTTTTAGACTTTGACTTTTGAGGGTAGCTTTACATCATAGCTTACTGCCATTGTAATTCGCAACCCAATTTGAATGAAAGTTTGCACATATTGTTTTCCTGTACATACCCGAAAATGAAATAGAATTTGATTTCTTACAGCTTTAAGGTTTTGAGATATTGTATAAACTTTCTGTCAGAATTTTACGTGAGTGTATATGGACAACTTTTCAACTCAAATCAGAACTGGCTTTACTGGGCCCGGAAGTGATCATTATTTAGTTAATTATATGGATCTAGTTAACATAACCGGAATAAATACCCTAATAGTATATTTGGTACCAGGCAGGTAACCAAATTATATATTTTTGAAGGACCTACAAGAGAAAAAAGTAAAAGCCGCAAAAACGGCATTGTACAGTACCACCTTGCTTGATGATCATCGTAATTATATGGTAATTCCGGAACTGTTTTCCTTATATTTTAAAACACATCACAGATTCATATAAGGATTAAACATTTTATCCACTTATTATTTACTTTTTTCCAGATCATTGATTCACTGAATAATAAAAAATATCTTATTTTAATGAACCAAGAATATCGAAATGTTCCTCCAATTCTCACTTAGAAATAAGCTTTGTACATGTATATGCAAAATGTAAACATTGCAAATATTACTTTGAAACAGAAGTACTGTTCATATGTAGACATATTAAAAAAACACATATTTATTTAAAAAAAAAAGATTAACGTCAACACCAATCCTATTAGTAAAGCTTAAAAAAATATTCCCAAACAGCATTGCAGCTGGACACTCGATAAAAATATGCGGTAAGATTCCTTGTCAGTATAATGTATACAAAGAAAAAAAATAGATGAGATCATTTTTCCAAACAAATCTTAGTTCTTTGGACGGAAATATTTTATTGATTAATTTATTTGAATTATTTAAACCTTTTATCATGCAGCTTGTATATATTTTTTTTAAAATTTTAATATGAATGTATAATTGGTATTTTTGATTTTCAGAACTAGTTACCTTATAGAGTGTATGACATCGTGTCACATGATCACGATGTAATATTGTAACGTGACAACACTTAACCTGCATGAGAAGACTTCATTTCCAAATGACAGAAATACTGTCGATTGGGCTTGAAAATCCAACAAATAAATGAACTACTTACAGACACGATCTCAGCTATCTGTATCTCTTTTAGGGCTATCAGATTGAAGGCGGTTAGAGACCGCACATTTGTAGCCGACCCGCCCTGTAAAAACATGCATGTTTACGTACATTGTCATTGTCAATATATAAACATACGCAAACACTGTTGCATAATTTGACATTCATATTCACAGTATATACGGTAGAAGTAGTAGAAAATTGAGTTGTATAAATGGCAGTAATAGTAGTAGTGGTAGTAGTAGTAGTTGTTGTTTTGAAGTAGTTATAAGAAGAAAGAAAAAGGAAAAAAGTAGTGGTAAGAAAAGAAAAAAAATGAAGAAGAAGTAGAAGAAAAAGAAGTAGTAATTGTTTTGTTTTTGTTGTCGTTGTTGTTGTAGAAGAAAGTAGAAAAATTGATGTGAAAAGAGAAGTTGCAGATGAAGTAGATAGAAGAAGATGAAGGTGATAGTAAGGAGACGCGAGGAGAGAGAGTTTACTAATGATGGCATATGACCTGACCTGCATGGCCTTATGATGGACGACTCCGGTGTTGGTGAAGTAGCCGGTTACTTTATTCTGCTGGGCCAAGACGTACCGCAGGCTTTTGTCTATGCTGATTTGCTGGATCGGTTTCGCTGCTGTAAATGACTGAATAACAAAAGTCGTTAACCTGAAAATAAATAAAGAATAATTATAATATCTACACCAAACAATGTAAGTAATAATTTACCTGGCATAATCAGGTTGATAAGAAGTGTTCTAATTATTTTTGCTAAGTGTTTTAGAACTTAAGGACAATTTGTGAGAAAAAAAAATTTAATGCAATTTTATTTTATTGAAGTCGCTATATCAATGCATCATGGAACGTTTGCAGCGAAAATATAAGCACATATGTTCCCATCATTAATTGATTGTTTTTAATTAATGACTATGTCAATTCTGTGAAAAGTGAGTCAGGTCAATCCTCGTTCATATTATATTCCATTGAATAAGGATGGTAAATAAACTGGTTGCCATGACAACTACTGCTCTGCCTTTTTAATTCCACCGAATTATATATCGGGGTCTAGATCTCCTCCTGGATCAATTTGTTTACAAAGATCTCAGTGGGGCCGTGCTTGGGAAAGGGGTTGGTTGATACGGATATGCCCCTTTTTGCGGTTTGCCAGTATGATACGGGGTGAGTTTTGGCGGGAATAAACACGTGAACGGCATTTGAAGAAGGTCGTCTTTTGCATTGTAAGTATTAGTTATTATCGTTTAATATTATTTTTTTATTATTATTATCATTATTATTATTATTATTATTATTTAATTTATCGCAAGCGACGTGAAGCGGAGCGCTGCGATAAATCCATAAAATTTAATATATAAACGATAATATATGTACGCAACACAGATTTGCCTTTGACCTCGCATTATTTAACCACCACCCGTTTGACTGACAGCACACGTATGCTTTAAGTTCGGTTCTGAGTTAATGTTACTGGGTACATTTATATTTTTAGCTAACAAAACATGATGTAATTATTCGCCGCCGCAACAAGCTCCGCCTATATTGGTCTTGGTCAGTAGGTACCATATTTTCTCCGTATCAAGATATCACGGTCCATTTTATGCAATATATTTTTTTCGAATTTTGAACAAAATACAAGCATTTCAATGATCAATTAAGTCGGAAAACTGTAAGCAGTATAAGGAGTAAGATTTTTTTAAAGAGTTTTACGATAATTTTACGGTTACTTTTGGTTTCTTTTTGCCTTATTAGATATTTATATAAATCTGTTTATAGAAGACTGGACTAACAATTATTTATAGAGGGGGGGTGACCGTGTGGTATATTTACACGATTGTGCATTCATTTCCTATTTAGTTTCTGGTTTTGGTTTCTAGCTGGCCAATGCTAATTGCTAGGTTTGTGTTGCCTTTTTTGAATGAACGGCTTCCTTCTATGACTTTGCTTTTGTGTTAATATATGGTTAGCAAAGAAATAGTTTATTTTCGGACGAACGTATAGAGGGATAAAATAAAGAGATACAACTTGCTTGGCTGTTAAGGCGTGTGCAGTGAAACAGTCCGATTAAAGCGCATGTTTGATGTTATTTCTTTCATATCTAAAGCTTCATCAACACTTAAATTTATTTGTTTTGTCGGAAGTCGTTAATAATTTGAGCGTATATTTCGTAGTAATTTACTATAGGTCAGTTAATTGGTCCAGAATGCTACGATGTCGTGTCTTGAACAAAAGATTCCAGCACGGTGCGTCCGTGAGACTATTATAAACAAGATTTTATTATTTTATTTTGTATTTCATTAAAGGCGGGCATTTATATCAAATAATAAAACAAATTTCAATAGAATGAAAAGAGAAAATAAAATTGACATTGAAGACTGATGCAAATAGTACAAAATGTGCAAACATTAGCAGTATAGTAACCATAAAACGCATCATATAAAATGATACAATTTCATTCAGAAGTTCATAAGAGATTGCATTTTTCACGAAGATACGAAAAAAGTCAGCTTGTTAGTACATCTTAAATAACTGTTATTAAAGTCATTCTTTTGTTATAATACATAAGTTATGATCCATGTCTACTTCGGATGTATATTTTCAATGTTGAAATTCAAACCATTTGAAAAAGAGTAAGTAATTATTATTGTCTTTGATGCGCTTCGTATACAACCAGAGAAATAGAGATGACTGCCAGTAGAATATCATACCACAGACTGCCTTCACTGTCAGCATTACCAAAGGCACTAAAGGAGCCGTCATCCCTCTGATACAGCATCTGTCTCTGAAACCCTGCAAAAATGAGCCAAAAAGTTACGAATCAGCCATATCCATCCTAAAATACGATGTACCCGTATCACAGTTAACCAAATTCTCTGTTTAAAGAATGTATTTTTTGTTTTATCGGCAAAATTGTTCAGGAGTTAAGACACCAATTTATAATTACAAACTCCGACATATTCTGGGACATTGAATTATGTGTCGTGAATAACTGAAGTTTGAAATGATTATAAGTCTATGCCATTTAAGTTTTATCTGTAATGTTTATATGTAAACCAATAAAGTTACGATTAATTATCAGCTGCGGTTGATAGCGAATTCCATTTTTAATGTATTATCATCGTATCATTTGGTTTAGCTATTTTAATAACCTTAGCTAACTGGCGAAAAAGCCACCTCCCTTCATTCAAATGCATATTGAACATGACCCCAAAATCCGCTGGATTTGGTACTTTTCGATTTAGTGGTACAACAATGCAACGCACATTGGGGTCAAATTCTGACCCAAAAATGCGTTGGACCCTAAAGTGCGTTTCAACATACCTGTATTAATAAACCTCGGTATGTTGCTAAGCAGCGGACGTCCAGTCGCGAGCAGATAGTTTGATGCATATACGAGTGGTGCAAATTTAACCATGTTTTGTTCGCCGCACCCGTATGGCAGTCGTATTAGGTTTTCGATGTTCTCCAATGAAATTCCAAAAATATCGCCTGAAAAGTAAGCAAATAAGTGAATTATAGCTTTATGTTATAGAACTTCGTAAATATACAGAAAATAATACAACTGTATGAATACAGGCAACATGGACTGATTTGTGATTTTCAAAATCAATTGTTACCACAAATATGAATAAACAACCTAAATATCAAATACGATAAAATGACTGAGTTTGAATGTTTGTCATTATGAATGAAATTAATAAACAGATAAATACATATATAAATTAACAAATATATCATAAGTATTTTTTTAAATAAACCACCCCTGTTTTGTGTCATCAGTACATGTGTGAATTGCTTGAAGACAAGAGATAAACGCCTTAAGTTCAAGGTGATAATAATTTTGACCGTAGACCTAATTTCATTTTTTTACAATCAAAATGCAGGTTATGATTTCCTTTAAATGACAATAGACTAGCAACAACCTTTAAGTAATACAATCCACTGATTGACCAAGGCGTTAGCGGAAGGTCGCGGGTTCGACCCCAGACAAAGACATGCCAAATTAATCGCAAAAAGATACACCATGCTTTGTGTTAAACTTTCTTTTTTTTTCTGTCTCAAGTATTTCTTTAATTTGATAAATACAGTTAAAACAAAAAAAACACACGCACAAACTACTCACCGAATGCTGTTACACGAATCTTGGCGGAATCTTGAACAAGGGAGGGTGGATAGGTTATGCTAACTACCTGCTGGTAAGCGCCATTTGTTTGGAGAGTGATTAAGACGGGCGTGTTTTCACGTTTTGTGACTCCCTCTGCCTGTTAAAGGCAAATGAACATATTCATAGCAGGATCAGTTTTCTATGTTCTCGGAAAAAGATAGAAATGCATTCAAATAAACATTATTCATTGATCAAAGGTGTCGAGTTAAATATATGCCTTTTGCGCAATAGGTCTACTTAGTAAAGGTCTGCGTGAAAAAAAGAACTTAAAGGTTTTCTTTCCATTTCATGATTGACCATAATACTCCTTGTAAAAAGTTTGATTGCTTCAAAACACGCATTACCTTTTTGGCTAGGACATAAAAATTGTACGTAGAGGCAGACGTAGAATATAATAGCATGATAGGGTATCGAACAAATATTATCCAATACAAAATTAACATATATTTATTCCATTTATAACTTATTTCAATGAAAAAATAGAAACAAAATAGTTCCAAAATATCAAAACAATTAAAATTTGAAAATGAGCATAACAGTGAAGTTCTTGTCAAAATTATATTAGTTGAAACAATGAGATGTGTTCAATTATACTAGTGTATTGTTTTGTCTAGAACATTTAACGTGATATATATGGTGGCATGTAATTCTTTATTTCCATTGATTTACAACTTAAAATGTTATTTCATATGCACCTATTGTCATTTGCACACACAAGAATACAATAAAATAGTATAGATACATAATTTTGTAACTGACGTCCTAATGAATCACGAATGACTCAATGAAATATGAAAACAAACGAATTAATTAATTAATTAATTGGTTTGGTTGACTTTAGGTATGATTCAGTAAATTCTTTGGTATACCTTGACAGGAAGAGTTCTGATGATTTCATCAAAGATATTTCTCGGAGATTCGTTTGTTATTCTCACATTCACTGCCATGCTTCCAATGATGGTGGGTCTTACATTGAAGAAAACTGGGGTTGGCGATCCAGACTTTGCCTGGACGCGGTCATAAAACGAAATAATATTAAGTTTGAGTTATTAATACAAGTCAATCGTGTATATATTTCCATTTATTAACAAATGTATTTCAATGTACATGTTAAATTGTAATTTTGTTAAAATGTAACCATATTTGATTTATGACATATTAGACATTGTCATTACGAAATTCGATACTTTTAAGCATCATTTTTCGTTGACATCACTCAGTACGGTGTTCTCATCTGGCCACTTTCATCCTTTCATTTCCAACACGCGACAACACGATAATTATCCTCGCGAGAATTTATAGAATAAATCGCTTTGTCTCTCGAAGTTCCTCGTCAAAATAAGCCAACGTGACAGACCGAAAACGCAAGGTTTTTATAAATTCGAGGGTATGTAACAACTTCGCGCGCTCCACTACTTGTTTTACATTAAATCAAATTCCCGAAACGATATAT
The DNA here is from genome assembly GCA_021229015.1 of Solen grandis. Classification (NCBI taxonomy): domain Eukaryota; kingdom Metazoa; phylum Mollusca; class Bivalvia; order Adapedonta; family Solenidae; genus Solen; species Solen grandis. Next base: position 1,460,061 of record CM037780.1, on the reverse strand, counting down.
AAGGAAGACACGCGAGGATTAAGCGACACCGTAGCTCAATCTTCCATGGGTATAAATAATAGCAGATTAGCGTTCTAGAAATACATTTGTAGTAGTGAACATAGACTCAAGGCTCTTTATTCGTCGGGTTAATATTCGTGGATTTCAAACAGCCATGAAATCAAGTTAATTTAATCCCCGCGAAAAGTTATAATTTTACAGATTTTTAATTTTTTCTCTTAAAAATGGCAGACGTACATAAACATTTATGACCATTCGTTATCGGATGTATCCTTCATATCATTCGTGTATTTTGTCTTTCTCGGTAAGGCATAATTATAAGACTTAAGTATATAGAGAATTCATTGTTCATGCACCGGAAGTTCAAATCTTTTTGTTACTGTATACACAGATGGGGTAGGAGGGACTAACCTTCGACGATTCCCACGAAAATTGATCATTTAGTACACCTCTTTTTTCCACAACATGAATTCACCAATATATCTTACAACGAAAATGACTTTATTACATTTTTCACGATATTTAATGTTAACGAAAGTTAATGATTTCTCAGTATCTGAAGTCATAATGTACTTATAGACTTGTCGTGTACGTACGAGGATACATTTGGATAAGTCTCCCGATACTTCAATTTCATTGTTGCTAGCATCCACAGTGATACCGATGAACTCCGGACTAGTGGGGTTGTTTTTCAGCTCGACTGTTACCTGAAAGAAATGAATCAGTGGAAAACAATTGATTAGATATCGACTGACGTACGAGGTATAAGCTGTCGTGTTGAACTTTTGAAAATCGGTCAGATTTTTTTAATTATTCTGAACAGAGAAACGGCAGAAAATAAGACTTGAAAAGAAGTTCACGTTCTATCTGCGTTGGATAGGAAACGTTTTATCTATCTTTAAGTATCATATTCTTCAAAAGATCATCCCATCGACAGTACTAGTTCTTTTGTTGTTTGACCGTCCCCAGTGGACGAGTGGTTAGAGCGTCCGCCTCGGGAGCGGGAGGTCGTGGGTTCGATCACCGGCCGCGACACACCAAAGTCGTAAAAAATGGTACTGTTATTGCTCCCTTGCTTGGCGCTCAGCATATAAGGGTAGTGGCAAGACTGGTTTGCTCGGTGTCAGGATAATGTTACTGGGTGTGGTATCATGCCACATGTCTACGACGTGATACTGCAGTGTGGCAGCACTATATCTGTCTCAAGTAGACATCGTCTCCAAATGACTGAAATACTGTCGGTGGGACGTTAAACCCAACAAACAAGCAAACAATCTTGTTTTATTCTGACATTGGTTCAGCAATTTCTTGAGTTACCTGTATGTGCTGAGTGTCAAGCAAATGGGAGAAATGCCAAAACCATTTTAATGACTTTGGTATGTCGGAACTTTGGATCGAGATACACGTGTGACATGAAAGCACACACAACCACCCTGTCTCAGCACCGAAATGTCATTGACCTGAGTGTTGTATATATGTGTGAGAGATGTGTGTTTTGTATATGTGTGTGTAAGAGATATTTTTGTGGTCTATAAGTGTGTAAGAGATATGTGTGTGGTGTATATATAAGAGATGCATGGGTTTTCTATATGTGTGTGTAAGAGATACGTGTGTGGTGTATATATATATGTCAGAGATACGTGTGTGGTGTACATGTGTGTAAGAGATACGTGTGTGGTGTATATGTGTGTAAGAGATACGTGTGTGGTGTAAATATGTATAAGAAGTACCATTGTTGGAAAACCGATATGCTATAGTGACTTGTGTTATACAAAATAAACATATATACATGAAATCATTATGATATACATGAATACAGGGCCCCTTGGGCCTATATGTCACTGTTAATTACAAGTAGTATATGACTTTGAGCACATACTTGACAAAATTGTCAATTTTAAACTTAAATGGTTTTAAGTATTTTAGAAAAATCCATGTCATTTTCATTATTTTATTAAAGAAAATATCGACAAATATTGTGGGTTGTTTTTAATAAGTAATATCGTACAAAATAGCATAGCTTGTATTTCTTTGTTTTATATATGTTAACAACATGGGTTGAATATATGTATATGTAACATACACAATTGTGTTGTACATGACTGTATAGCATACACAATTGTGTTGTATTTGTATACAGTTGAACCTGTATTAGCGGCAACCTGCTTTAGGCGGTCAACATGCAAAATTTTATTTAACCTTCATTTAGCGGTCAACTCAGTTAAGCGGTCACTTTCTATTGCTCCCTTGACTGACCGCTTAAGACAGGTCTGACTGTATAAGAAACGCTTGTATGTAAACGAGACACACGTGTGTTGTTTGTGACGTACATACAGATCCTCGGGATTGTAGTTGAAGACAATGGCCTGAATTACGGCAGTTTCACCTCGCACGATGGAGTATGGCAGCTGAACAGTCACAAAGAACGGAAGGAAAACCGTCAGCTAAAATTAAGGAAACTATAAGTCACACAGATAAATTACTCTGTTTTGAATTTAGTCGGCTCATAGCTATTAGTTTAATATGTAGATTCCACACTAACATGATCTGCTCTGGTAGTGCATATGTAGCTGTTTAAAATGTTCGAAGCAGTAAAATTAATTTTATTATTTCAATTAATTTAAGAAAGGAATGTATGACGGAGGGACAGAGAAGTATCTCGTAATTAAAAAAAAAATACAATTAAAAGGAGAAATACATACGTTTGATTTCACAGGAGCGACTCCTAAACCAGAATCTGGGTGCAACGCGAAAGCGTTAGCGACAAACTCCGTTATCGTGTCAGGAGCTTTCTCATTAAAAAACACGTTTCCATCTCTGCAATTAGAAATTGAATAATGACGCATGTTAAAACTGAACAAGTGCCCCTGACTGCTGATTTAAAATACATGGCTTCGCTCGTTACAGTGGACATAGTTTTATCTTGATACATAATTTATAAGTATACATATACTTGTATTTTGATATCTGATAGCAGCAAAGAAACAAGTACCGATCCAATCCAGGAACTACCGTGATGGATAATATAAGTAACAAGGAATTGTTTTCTAATCGACATAAAAGAAATACTAACATTTTAAAGTATATAATATATTTTGTCACCTGCACCTAAACAGGACAAATATTTTGAACCGGAATAAGAAAAATCTTTTCGGATGAGCTCGTGTTGATCAAATGTTTGATGATCTGATTATAGGCCACAAGCCATGTCATATAATGGCTAAAATCTTGAGAAGATTGTCGATAACGTTTTCAGACCCCACCCACTTGATTAACCAACTGACAAACCATAGAATATGTGATTGTTTGGTTGGTGAGGTTTAACATTCTGCCAACAGTAGATTAGTCAATTTGGGATCTTGTCAACATTAGACAGAGATGACGGTTTCACTATCTGACAGGATTCTATTGCATGGTGTCAACCAGGACTGGAACTACCCTATTAATCTATGCGACAAACAAGAGATATATACTTATACAGTCTTAAATCTGCTGCAGGGGGTCGAACCAAAGTCTTTCCTGTTAAGGGACGGACGACCTAACCATTCGGCAACCGGGACCGGTGATATATGAAATGTTTTAGTTCAGCAATAAGTAAAAACGAATAACGAAATAAAAGTTAGAGTGTCTGAGTTAGTTTTAACTTATTTATGTTAGCGTTGACCGGGAGACAGGTTCTAACAACTTGTATTGATCTCCTCGGCGGTTTCTGGGCTGGACCAGTACTTTGCGCCTGGGAAATCCATGGATAATACTTCGAAATCATAATCTTTGGATCCGCATTCGGGTTCGTTACTTATGGACCCTTTCAAGAGTTTCTTATATAATCATTTTATTCGACAAACTTGTTCTCGAATTATTAACACTGTGTATTTTGTTTTTTCTCGCTAATTTTGACACTTTTTAAAGAAGATATACATGTATATATATAATACAAAAATGCTTTTAGTGACATAAATGTTAAAGGGAAGCTCAGTCAATAATGTAATCAATCGAGTTGCTTCACTTATCTCCGGACCCTACAGTATGATAGTTTGTCTAAAACAGTACACCAACTATGGTTTGACGATGTGATAAGGATGTCCATTTGAACAAGAAACATAAAATAACAGTTTGGTTTACTGTAAATATTTGCTTAATTGCAAGAAATAATATTGTTTACAAATATGACGCGATCGAGTTTGAGGTTGATACAAAATATGAAGAGAAAGTTTGCGGATTGATTTCAGATTTAGTAATTGTTAAAAAAGCAGTTCCAATACGCCGCATTATTGAAAAAGATATGATACTTGGAGAGAATTGTAGATAGCATGAGACTGTAAGGTGATAAAAATGTCCACATACACGGCTGTTTCCGACTTCCAGATCCATGTTTCGGGGAAATCTCTCCTTATCTGGCCCTGTGGCTCTGAACCCCCCATTGCGACACTTTCACTCGCAACCCTGATGCCACCATCCATCATTACACCGCCACCAAATGCTCCTCCTGCGACCGGAGGTTGATCCACTGAATACAAACAATCAGTTAATATAGAACAGAAAAACCCTTAAGTGGCAGTCTAATCGTTTCTAATATCTTATATTTACAAATATTGGACATGAAATAATATTACTTATGATTTTTGCAACGGTAGTGACATTTACGTGATCGTGATGTGGGTGAAAACACATGAGTCCAAAATACTTTTCCACATACAACGTCAAACTAACCTTTGAGAGGAAAGCCCGAGCCGCTACGCTATCTATTACTTTCATATATGTTTTGACAATACATTGTTTACTCCGAGAACAACTCATTTATTCTCATTAGAACACGTTAAACATAAAATGTAAAAAATGTTAAACATATTCAAATACATGTTATATCATTTCCGGTCTCAAGAGTTACTTAGAACACTTAATCATATGGCGGCCATATAGAACGCTCACCAGAGTGTTATAAGCATCACTGAAACAGGTCACATGATTTTACCTGGTTACCTTAAGTAGCATAGAATATATAAGGACATTAGCTGACCCCACTTGGGGGCTCATTTTTCATTTTAGCATTTTTTGGTGACTATTTGTGCCAACTAAAAGTAGAAATAGAAGAAAATTTAAATTTTCTATAAAGAGTATATAAGGAAATTATCCGATCCCTAGTTTTTAAGGGACCATCTTCATCTAATCAATTTTATAAATTGGACCATATGTACCAAATGAAATCAAATTCCGACGATTGTTTTCACATGATAAGAGATTGAAAATTTCTACAAAGATTATATAAGCTTGCTTACCCCTAGGGGCCTCGTTTTTCAAAGGCTCGACTTTACTTTACCAATTATGTTAGAAGGCTATACGGTGACCATTTGTGCCAAATGAAATAAAATAACTGGTTTCTGAGAAGATTTTTAAAAAAAATTATTCTTCTTCCTCTTTTTTAAATAATTAAATTCTGTAAACCAGAGTTCTGCATAGGTCAAGTTTTATTTATTTTGTGAATGACCATCCAATGATTATGTCAAGTTTCAGTCATGTCTACCAAATGGTTTCAGAGGAGGCATCTCTCACAACAAATTGTTGACGACACACGGCGACGGACACCGTGGAGATCAGATAGCTCACACTGAACGGTTAGATAATCAAAGCGCTGAAGGCTCTGAAGTTGTGTATCTCAAATGAAAGAGTGTTTGAAGAGCTGCAAGTCGATCACCAACAATTAAATTCACTTTGATAAACAAAAGAAATGCGGCATTCTTGTTCTCTCAGCGCTATCAGAGCTTTGATTTGTATTTATGCAGTACCTTATCTACAACAGACTGTTTATAAATTGAAGCAATTATGCAAATTTTCTGAACAAGTCAGAGGCTCCGAACTCATTTCGGATAGTAGATATATAGGGTTCGGTCATTTTTTAGTGTAAGAAATAACCCTTAGAGATATCTGAGGTCGACAGATTGATGTGATTATAAGTATGTTATAATGATTTTGTTTCGGACTTTACATGGGTTATTGTAACAGCCTTAACTGACCGAACGCTGCAAATTTATTTGCGAGCCACTTTTGCATCGAAACAACCTATATTCGTGCGCTTGGTAAAGTGATCACGTGATAAAAACAGTTACATTATTCGATTGCAGTAACTTAGCATAGAAAAAAGTCCTATAATGTTTTTATGTCAAAGGCGATTCTTGTAGCCTGTAATTATTTATTTTGACACAGCATTGATTTTCAGCATTTTTGCTTAATTCTAGTATACTATTGTAGTAAAAATATATACAACTGTTCGATCAAATTTACACTATTGAGAGGTTATTCGGTTTTAAATCTAGCAGAACCTGGGTTGAAAACGTAGTACTATAGTTGGTATGACTGACGTCATACACAACTAAAAATAGACATGTACAAGGTTTCTTACATTCCCAAAGATTAAATCTGTAGAGGTTGCAGTCCGTCAATACATGGAGCTCGGCAATCTGGTGTCACACAAAGTAGGACATATCAGCTCAATACACATCATGCAGTACCAAAATATCTGATATTTGTGAATTATACGCAGAAATATAAACATTTAGATTCTGATTTTGTTAAAAGAATATGTTTGAATAAGGAATCGTGGTGTTTTAATGTCAATTATATTACAATCCATTAATTCATTCTACGCGTGTTTAGTATTTTACATTTACCTCATAAATATGATAGATTTTACGAGATAATGAGCTGGTGTGTAAATGTAATAAAAGTTTTAAATAAAATGACTATGCGTGAATTTATAAGTGATGAGACTGTATAATTACGTTGAATATGTCCGAGGCATCGTCCGCCGAGAAGACCCAGGGAAAGAATCCCCATCCACGGAAAAATATCCCGCCATTTCCGATCTGGTCCTGGACCTGTAACACGTGTCATACCCTTCGTATTGGCATCTTTTCTGGACATGTGAATTGTCTCTGGCTATTTTCATTTTTATTGATTATTCAGTATCAATTCGCAATGTTTTAAATAATGTTGTTGTTTTTTTCAGAGTGTATTAAAACTGCCTTTCAGTTAGCAAGCTGCATTTCTTGAAAGAAAACATAATGAAAATTTGAGTTGCTACAAGAAACTGAAATACATGTTAATATTTGATATTCTATATAATACTTTTATATTTATACGAACTCTATAATGCAAAACCGATGGAGGGTATATCAATAGATAATATTTTACAGTAACTGTTTAATACGTATTTAAATTGTTTGACTTTTATCCTATTCCAATAATTGAAAAGAATGTGCAATCAAAAATACAGTTATATTCAAAAGGAGTTTCAGATGCCATCATGGGTAAAACGATTTAATCAAAATTTGGGGTTTATTTGTAGACATTATTATTTTTTATATTCTTATAAGTAATACTAACGAAATCTTATGAAACAATATTCGTTAAAATCGACTTAAACCTTTACCTCATGAATATTCATGAACAAATGTATGACTAGATTAGTATTAAGTTACTGAACTTTAAATGGTCTATGAAACAATGGACATTTTCTGATCCGGATCTGATCTGTTTGTCAATGCGCCAGAATGAGTCTCTATGAGCCTTAAAATTAGAATTGTTAGCCATTGTTAAAGGATTCCAGTTTACAATTAGAGGTGGTTTCCACTTGAAAACTATTCAAGTTGAAACAAACAACCGCTCATATTGTATTGAAATTATGAATAATGAAAAATAAAGGTTTAAATATATGTATTGTTCTTCTTGTTTTAAAACCTTTATTGACCCCGTCATAGGCAGCAGCTAATATATCCTGTTAGTAATGCAAACTCTAATACGATGGCATTTTCACATTCTTAAAGAAAATTCATATCAGCTGTAAATTTGCAATGGTGTTACTTCGTCTAGCTCCGTAGTCATCTATGACAGTGATTGGCCGCAAGAAATTACAAAATTGCTTACGACTGTTGCCTTGAATTCACTATTTGAGTTTACCGTCGCTTCGACAGTATTTCAGTCATATAGCGACGTCCAGCTTATTACAGGTGGAGGAAGACCCCGAATGCACGGAGGCATCCGGGTAGAACCACCGACCTACCGCAAGCCAGCTGGAATGCTTCCTCACATGAAAATCCGAATGACCCTGCCAAGATTCGAACTCAATTTACGACTTTTAAAAAGAAGCTTGTAGATTTTTATTTAAGATGTTGTGATTATCAACATGTGATTGCTGATAACGTCAGTGATTACTGTTCTTACCCTTGAGGGCGTGATGTCGTTTCTGTCCCCGCCGAGCAGCAGGACGCTCTTGTCTACAGCCAGAACACTCACTAGAGATCCAGGATCGGCTGTTACACGTAGTTCGACTGCAGATTTCGGCTCTACGGATTGTCCCGGGTTGCCAAACTCAATTGTTACCTGTTTATATGCATTACATACCATAATTACTGACTACAATTGCTTAACTTGATTTCGCAGAAAATCGCTGATGACGTCAATTATTTTGGGTTATGGCTTTATAATTAGAAACTGCATAGTAGTTACACTGTAAACTTAAATCAGATGAATGTATCTAAGTGAACAATACTCTTTTACCTTCTATAATAATATACCGGTATAAAACCGGTGTCTTTATAAAAGCAATGGTTAAACAAACAAACACAAAAAAATGAATTTGACCGCTTTATCGGGGTGTATCTATATACATCATATATTGTAAAATATCTTGATTTACTAAGATATTGGATATATATTATCATTCTTTTACATAAGTGTTATAAATGTCCAATTGTCAATAAACTTTAAGTTTTGTAGAATAACTGAAGTTTATTGTACGACTGAATATGGTTCAGACGGAATACATGATAAGTCCTCACCTTGTTTTCAAACATGTCCTCTATGACAAAATTAAAGCCGTCTGCAACAATTTCGCCATCGGAAGCTCTAACGTAGTAGGCCACAAACCTTGCAGATGGTATCATATCACGTGACATAATTATGCCCACCTGACCTGGGACCGTGGTTTCTCCTGATTCAACAATGCGGCTTTTTGACATGACCTAAGTACGGGTATATATATAAAAAAACGTTCTATTTAATCAAAACTTATACAAAAAGACGTACACAATATTTTTGTTGTTGTTCTTTAAATAATTAATGAAGGTTCTTTAATTAAATAATGAAGGTTCCATAAGGAATTAATAAAGGTTCTATAAGTAATTAATGAAAGTTCTTTAAGTAATTAATGGAGGTTCTATAAGTAATTAATTAATGAATGAAGGTTCCATAAGGAATTAATGAAGATTCTATAAGTATTTAATAAAGGTTCATTAATTAATGAAGGTTCTTTAATTAATTAATGAAGGTTCCATAAGGAATAAATGAAGGTTCTATACGTAATTAATGAAGGTTCATTAACTAATTAATGAAGTTTCTATAAGTAATTAATGAAGGTTCTATAAGGTTTATCTTTCTAGTCAAGTGAAATAAGATAAGAGTTGTTATTTTCTTGAGAATTCATTCATTGGATCGTGATATACTACATATTTATTAAAATATGCGAATATTACCAATTTTGTACCACAAATTTTCAAAATAAGAACAACATTAGTATAAAAAAAAGTGCAGTTTCCGTTTCTATGGAAACAAATATCACAAGATTCTTACAAGATATTTGACCGTCACTGGCCCCTCGCTACATGATAGTTGCACTTGCATTTCGTCACCTATCTGGAATAATATAGATGATATAAAACTCTACGTAATACCAGCAAGAAATATACAAATGGATTGCCTATTCAGATTGGCCGGGATTTCATGGGTCGTTGTTTTAGATCCCAAGGAGACTAAATTATTCATTTACAGAAAAAGTTATTTCTGATAAGGAATTTTTTATGAATGTCTCTGCAAAACAGTTTTCGGTGGTGATATTTGTCGTGCTAGACTTTCTCTGATAAACTCTTCCTTCTAATAAAAAATATCCAAGAAAAGTATTAAAATGTTCGGTAAAGGCATACAGCGAATTTAGTTATAACATATTGCATATTTGATAATCGAGTTAATATGCATTTGCAAAGTGAATATTTCAGGATTTTTACTCATAGTAAATACTATACTTTTAGGATTAAATGATTACATTTTCTAATAATAATCATCGAGTGCATAAAGAACTACCGACACTTATCATCATGCATGCACATTACAAATATACATGTACATCCATACCAATCTGATTAATGTCACTCCATTATGCTAATCTGCAGCGTAGTATAGCGAAGCGTCATTAAGGAGCTGATTTTATCAGATTGCATCCATACATATTCATAGCCAAAGTTTTTTACGAATTTATCTTGCAAATTATGGCGTCAAATTGTTATTTATAATCTTCTTTCAACAACGTATTTTTACTTTCTTTAATGACAGATGCATCATTATGCTGTTATGATCTATACTGAAATAAATATTTACTTACACAATTATTTACTTTAATATTCGAGCAGTGATAATGCAGCGTATGGACGAATTGTCACGTCATATTATATATATCTTACGTTTTGTAATTTTTTTGTTCAATAATACAGGGTCAAATAGAAACTGAATATTTTCTCATTAATATTTACCTTAAACGGTCCTTTTTGCAAAGATTCTGCCTTAAGGAAGATGTCAGCTGGTGACCTAAAACGTCGGATTTCTTTGTATACCTTTTCACCTCTGAACTCCGCCTACAATGAATCATGTGACAAATATAGGATAAAGTAAATACCAATATGTGTGTACTATTGCCATTTAATCAGACGCTTCATGCTTATTGCTTGTTTGTTTGTTTTGTGCATTTGTTTCTCTTTCTTTTTGCAAAAATGGAAGTAACGTTCTAGTCGGTTTTGAGACAGGGCTTTTTATTTGTTTTATTGAAAAAGGTCAATTAGTTCATATTGTTCACACTTTGGCATTCAAATTCGAGCATAATTTGGCTGCTAATTTATCTGTTTTTCAGATGGCTTATACGTAATCTATTTCAGCTAATATGTATTTACCAGTCCAGGTTCCCGTCGTCCAACCCGAAATCGGGAGGTCATGGGTTCAATCTCCAGCAAGACATACAACTACGAAGAAGGACACTGGCTCATTTCCTAAGGCGCTAAATATATAAGAGTAGTTTCCGGTCTGGTAAACCCAGTGTCAGCATTATGTGACTGTGATAATAAACCACTTATCAACTGTGTGATATCGCAATGAAGCAGCACTTTAATTATGTATATCTCATGAAGACAAATTATCCTAAAATGACTGAAAATAATGTTGATGTGGCGTTCAAAAAGAGCAAGACATGATTCTTTAAACATACTCGAATGAGTCCAGTGGCTGCTTTTCCCGGTATTTTCAATGTTTTCTGTGCAGTTCCGTCATCTTTTATTTTGAGTTTTATAGTTTCCATTGAAATTGTTACCCCGTCAAGGAAAGGGGACACAACCGTGTAATTATCTGGTGGCACAGAGCCTCTGATCCTACGAGTAACTGGTTCGTCAGTGAAATAGGTCACAGTGAGGAACACTTTGTCCTTTTTCTTGAAAACTGGTGGGCGGCCATCTTGTAGTGTGACCTTGACCTACAGAAAATGGATAAACAGACAGTGGAATACAAGTATATCGCTATATCTTGAAATCATTTCTATAATCACGTATGTTCTAGGGAGGATGCCTTTATCTACGAATATCTATTCCAACGAAAACTGATCAGTTAGTACAACTCTATTTTTCCACGAATATACGTATTGCGAGCTGACTTTATTACATAATCCAAGAAATAAAATTTCATAGACAATTAATAATGTAAGTATTTTAAAGGATCACACGCAAACCCGCGAATGACCACACGGAGATGAAAGCTACAGCCGTTAGACAATTTAATGGTAGTAAGTAATTAACTAGGACCACTCGAGCAGAGGAAGTTCTGTTGATAATTCTTGATAGAAAGAAATACAAAACGTGACCACCTATTGTTTCAATTTAAACTTATTTAGCAAACAAATACATTCTTCCCTCACGATGGTTCCTGGGTTGGACCAGTACATGTACTTTGCGCCTGGGAAAATCACGAGAAATCCTTGTCACAAATGAGACAACGAAGCATGAAAGAAAAATAATCATTGAAAAGGCTACCCATAAAAATCAAATTAAGGAAAATCATACGATGACAGCGAGGTCAAAGAATAACTCACCAGCACTTCATAGTCACCTAAGTCGGGTTTAAAATTATCCGCCATGTTTTGGTGGAACTCGATCTTGTACGGCTGGCTATGGTAGCGTATCGTCTGCTCCCCACTGAGCGTGATGCCGGTGATAGCCTCCGTCATGTTCACGTGTACTCGCAATGTCTCGTACTGAAGGTTCCGGGTCAGGCGCTCTAGAATGTCCGTTGGGATGTCAAATGTCGCCTCGCCATTTATCTAATAATTCATGAGGGAGGTTGGTGTCAAGAAATATTTGCAAATCAGAAACCTTAGGAGTCTTATCTTAAACACTCATTCAAGATTTGAAGTTCACAGCTTAATTCACTAAACATTTCTGGTTCTCACTATGATCTATTATAACGAAAATGAACTTCTTAATTGTTATATCATTCAGTAGCTATTCAAACAATATGAGAAATATCCCTATAAAAATATATAAAAAAATCAATAAAAGTTTGATTAAACACGTTGTATGTGAAAAATGTGGCATATGGACCAACTTGAAATAAGTGCACTATCCACGTTAGGGTCATCCATTATAATAAAATCTTTGTTTACGATTGCATATTAATTTCATAGTTTATAGGGGTTTCGTTAAATGGGTTTACGCTTGTCTGTAATTGTTTTGCCTAAATAAAATTATTTGAACCTTATTTGTTCATTTATTTTGATATTTAACTGAATTCAGAGATGTCACTTATTACTAACAGAAGAAAAACGTTCTATATTTCTATGTGTGTACGTCGGTAAGAAATGCCTTTTAAATGTTCAAATGAATATTTAGATTATATTGATAGGTTATCCAATAGCTACACTGGGGTATAACAGTATCAATGATAGTGTTATACTGTTGTGAGCAATTCACCTAGTCATGAATGGCAAATAATCTCTCAACAGTAGGGAGAAAATGTTGCTAAAGGCAAACATTGAAAAGGTCCCTCTATGATATCACAGTTCTGAATGGTAAAACATACGGGTAGTTCTGTGCGGATGGCCCGAGGGTCGAAGAAGCCGTATGCATATCTCTTGCTGATGGTCAATACCATGTTGCCCGTCACCGGCCCGCCATGTGTGTACCTGTCGGAGACATCCGTCTAGGTCCATAACCACTCAAACACTCAAATAGTGCTGTACAAGCATTACTGTTAAGGAGGGTATTTTTTTTTTCTCAATAAAACACATTTCAATTTTCTGTTTTCTATTTGTTCCAAGTATAAAAGCTGATCGATCTTTTCGAAAAATCAAATGTTTTTTGCCACAGACTTGGGGTGACTTCTAAGTCGGATAGAATCGATATAAAATCTATAAAGGCATTTCTCAAGACAATAGAAGCCTACGCTCGCTTCGGCTTTCTATTGTCTATAGAAATGTCTTTACAGACTTTATCCTTTATGTACATTAGATTGTAAACAGTTGTACACATGTATTTCGGAACGATAGAATAACGTAATGGTGAACATGAGTTAAACTGAATGAACCTGTAGGGACATCAGTAATACTATTACTTACCATAATATGTTAAGAATATAGAGACATGTAAGGTGTTTCATTTAACTGCACATTTCTATAACCGTTAGTGGCCATCTTTGTATGTCTTCCAATGAAAACGCCGCATTCTTCTATATTTTTGTGCGTTACTTTTTACAGAAGGACACTATATCAAATTAAGGTCATGGTCGCCTTACTAAATGTTTAAGTGTATCATCCGTTACTATCGCTCCCGTCGAGGTTTATAATTTCTGTATAATAGTACTGACAGATGAACACTTAAATACACTTAAGATCTCAACACAATTTATAGTCGTGGCAGCACTTTATCTGTCTCAAATAAATATATTCTCCAAATGACTGATATGTTAAACCGAATAAGTACATGTAATTAAACATACAAGATGGACACATACTTAGCCGTGACCTTGACCTTCAGGGCATCATCTCTAACCGTTCCGAAACCCGGCAGCTCCACTGTCACCTCGAACTTCGGTAACACTGCACGATAAAATGGCTGGTTAGTTTCATAAATTTTTAATTAACTTTAAACATAAAGTTTAATGAAGATACGTTTTAACTTTCAGACACCAATCATCGTATGCGTCTGAATGTTTTAGTGCTTAGATCACCAATGCAGTCAGACTTCGGTCCCAGGTCGGTTCGACGTTATGTGTGAAACATAATGTTGGACACGTGGGTTTTCCTAGAGTCGCAATGAGAAGATTTTGATAAAAAAAAAATACGTACGTGACGTGGTTACGTAAGTGACTGCTGATCGGTCATAGGTCGCGGGTTCGAATCCCGTTGGAGGCAAGGATTTATTATGACCTCTTTGGGCGAAAAGTGCTGGTCTTATCCAGGATCAGGTTAGAAAAAGTTGTAAAAACTTGTTTCCCAGTCGACATAAAAACAAAGACATGCAAGCTATTTTTTATCATAATTTAAACATAAATTAATGCTAAAAGTTAACCAATTATATTTGTAGTTTACATCTTAATAATTCATAAATATAGTAAGATCAGGGATTCTAAATGTTATAAGGAGTCCCTGGTAAGATCAACTAGAACTGGCACTAAAGGTGATCAAGACCCCAGCATCCCACCTTGTATTCATGTTATGAGAATGGGCGTGACGTGACGGGACGTTGAGTAATAGGACGTGATGTGACGGAACGTGGTGAAATAGGACGTGATGTGAAATGGTGTAATGGGGGGGCGTGTGAAGGACGTGGTGTAATGGGACGCGATGTGACGGAACGTGGTGTTATAGAGCGTGGTGTGAAGGAACGTGGTGTAATGGGACGTGATGTGACGGAACGTGGTGTAATGGGACGTGATGTGACGGAACGTGGTGTAATGGAACGTGACGTGACGGGACGTGGTGTAATGGGACGTGACGTGACGGGACGTGGTGTAATGGGACGTGACGGAACGTGGTGTAATGGGACGTGACGTGACGGGACATCGTGTAATGGGACGAGACGTGACGTGACGTGGTGTAATGGGACGTGACGAACGTGATTCCTATATAACATCCATTTCTGTGAAGCGGGAATATGAAATACATTCGGTTCGGGGAGTGTTATTAATGATTACCATATTCCTGGACTTGATAATAGTAGCTTGTCCTTAACCTCTTGTCAGTCTGTAAAAGTCAACATTATTTATCATAGTGCTTATTACATTTGGTGAAAAGACTGACAAATACACAAGGAAACATATAATCTATATGCATAAACAGATAACGTTAAACCCTATGAGGAAAGAAAAAAATACGGATATTCGAAAAAGATGAAAACAAACAAAATAACTACAGAGATAACAGAATGGAGCACTTGTTCATTTCTCGTTTAAAATATAATCTATGGCCACGCGTGAAAAGAAAAATACCATATAAACAATCTATACCTATACAACAGTCCTTTATATATTGTTTGTGTCGACGGGCACATGTGCATTACGCTTTATACACCCCCCCCCCCCCCCACACACACACACCAATCTCTCTCTTTCTCTCTCTCTCTCTCTCAAACATATGTAAGAATAAATTAATGAAAAAAAACGCCTACGTTCTTTGTAATAAGCAGAAAGTAAATTAGATTTTGTATTAATCTATTAACCAATTCTATATGGTATACAGAAACAGAACTTTTTTTATATCTTTCTTTTTTATTTCTTTTTTGTTTTCTTTGATCAATTATAGTAAAAATGTGTGTTTAACAATGTTAATAAACAAACTGAATTTCTAAGCGCGTACTTCCTTTTACATATTGTGGGTACAATCATTGGAATAACTTAAAACGTTGCAGCATTTTATTATTGAATAAATATGCAAAATTATGAACTAAGCTAAACTTATGAATTACCAAGACCTTTAGAATTTAATAATCTGTGAAAAAGCAAGCACTTACTTTGGTACATAAACCTAATTTTTTAAAAAAAAAAAAAAAATAAATTATATTAAAAAAAAAAACTACCGGGACTCAGTTTCAAAGTTTAGCCTATTAATGGATACTCTTCAACTGGGGCTGATACATTAGAGTTCCAGATCCTTAAGCCAAACTAACGACCTACCGGTGACGTGACCTTGATCTCCCAGGAGCCCAGGACTGGCATGTCAGACAGAGGCAGCTCCCCGTCTGTTCCCATCAGGTTCTGCACGTTGTTCTTCTCGTATATCTTGTTTTTCTTGGGATCCTGAGTCACAGGTGACATTTTAATTATATAAGTCATGTTAATGAATGATACAGTGTTATACAAGAACGTGTACAAAAAGTCTGTAGAGTTATCTGCCTTAGTACCATCCACTCCCGTCTTATTCACCGCATCGTGTATTGAAAATGTGCATATTTACATCATAAAATTGAAACTCCACTAGTCTGCCTTCTCGGTCTTACCATGACGTCAATGCTCAGACAATAATGGTATCTTGTCAGGACGTCAATACTCGGACAACGAACGGTAATTTGACATGACGCCATTGATCGGACAATTAATGGAATTTTGACAGGACGGCAAAGCTCGTACAAAAAAAAAATGGTATTTTGGTATCAATGGTATCTGGACAGGACGTCTCTGCTAGGACAACAATGGTATTCTGACAGGACGTCAAATCTCGAACTATGAATGGGATTTTGTCAGGACGTCAATGCTCGGACAATGAATGTTAATTTGACAAAAAGTCATCTTTGACAGGACGGCAATGCTCGGACAATTAATGGTATTTTGAAAGGACGGCAATGCTCGGACAATGATGTTTATTTCGAATTTAACAGAAATATGTATTCAAATTATATATTTTTAAATCCGTTCGTGAACGCGTGACTTTAAAATAATGAATTCATATAAATATATTCTGATCATAAATCCTGGAAACGACTTCAGTTTTTGAAAGAAAATTACAAACATTTGATATACATGTTTTTGTGTTCATTGCTATTTAAACTTATGCAAGTTAAGAATATTGGCAATGCAGACATACTAAAATACTTTCAAACAGTTTACATATGTAACCTATGGCTGAATATCCTGTTTTTTTGTAGTTTAATTCCTCCTAAATAACGGACAATATCGTAAAAGTATATGAATTTCATGGACTTGATAAATCATGTTTTAACCACAATTGGACTCGAGCTACCTGTCAAGGTTGATAGATGAGAACACAAGGAAAACTGGCCTCTACATCAAACATTAGCATGGCAAGTTCAGTTATTTAAATGTTTATCATCTTTTACAAAATAAGCATTGTGAGATTAATTAAAGAGACAAGCACGTAACTAAACATGACACGAACACGGTGAATCCGAACATACATACACCAATTTATCATATGATAATATGCATAAACAGCTGTTTCCGGTCATATATTTTCTTACACTTAACACGTTACATATAACTTAAAGGACGAATTACTGTTTCTTTTTATATTCATATTGCGTTGAACTCAATCAGCGAGATGAATATTTTGATGCAAAAAACTTAAATTGAAAATATGTTCTAATTACTGTTATGTTGATAATCTGCCATAATTCATTATATGAAATTTTACTAAACTCTTACCAGAAAATGTTATTAAGCTTACCAATCGCAATTTCATAACATTACTTAGAAAAAAATGATATGAAATGAAAATTTATGTCAGATCCTATATATATATATATATATATATATATATTTTTTAAGGATTGCCAGCGAGTTGTTCACAGTAAACACTCGGTAACGTACTGTAATATGTTTTAATATATTCTATATTTAATTTTCATATTTCCAGATGCAAACACAAACATACATGACAACGAAAATCAATGCATTACTTCGTATTAACAGAGAAAATTCAGTGAGGAAATTTGTTAAAATATTTTTTTTTCTTTTTGGGTCAATTTAATTCAGGTAATAAGATCACAAATAAGTGAAAAAACGTAAATCACACACACACACACACAACACACAGCCCTAAACATGACAGCTATATCAAATGATATACAGAGGAGAATTACTCATTAACAAAGCATCCGCTTTTTTACAATAGAATCCCTACGGCGGCATGAATATGATGTTTGTTTGTTTTTACGAAGCACTGTCTGAAGAGATCGAGGGAACAAGAAACTATCTTGTGGAAAATTGAACATTTTTTGTGTTAACTATTCACTATCTATCTTGTGCAAACAAGGAACAAGACCTCTTGTGGAAACGAAATACTATCTTATGGGAACTAGAAACTTTCTTGTGGCAACGCGAACATTTCTTGAGGGAACGGATAACTATCTTGTGGAAACGAAATACTATCTTATGGGAACTAGAAACTTTCTTGTGGCAACGCGAACATTTCTTAAGGGAACGGATAGCTATCTTGTGAAAACGAAAAAACTATCCTATGGGATCGAAATATATCTTGTGGGAACGCGAACATTTCTTGAGGGAACGAGAAACTATCTTGTGTGAATACTATCTTGTTGGAACGAAATACTATCTTCTGGGATCGAAATACTATCTTATGGTAACGAGATACTATCTTGTGAGAATTATCATGTTGGAACGAGATACTATCTTGTGGGAACGAGATACTCGTACTTATCTTTTGGGAACGAGGAAATATCTTCAAAACCTTGCAGCCCAAATGAAACGTGACCAGATTGTACATTACTGGTTTCTTAAAATTAACCTATGGTTGACTAAAACCAAAAGAAACATTTCTCAACACACAACAGTAAAATCTGTTAACAAAGGCTACTCCATGGAAATTAAAAGTGGCTCGTAAATCAAGTTGGCTGTTATTCTGAGGTTAAAACCTCTAAATAAACTGCCGGGAAACATTGATCTTTGTTAACAGGTTGTTTGTTATTTAGGGTGAGTTCTAATACTGGCTGGACTGACCACTGTATTTACATTGCAATGGTTCCATATTTAGTCACCTGTTTCGCCCGGTTTATATATAGCTTTGTCCGTCTGTACGAACACGATATCTGACGTTGGACGCCCAGAAACGATCGTTTCGTTTTTGAATCTGACTGCACCCGATCCCTCCACCGTTACTAGGTAGCTGCCATATGTGACGTCATCAGGAACCTGACAACAACACGAGAATAATGTAATGATAACATTTTTATGCCACCATAGAGTGATGTTTGTGTTGTAAAATTATTTTAAAAAATATGATTTAAGGCCAAATTGAAAAATAAATGTCGAATAGATTCGATATAATAAAGTAGTTAAAATTCCCTTGTTTTAAGGTTAACTCCAGGACGAGTTGCCCGACGTCAGAATGACGTGACGGTGTGACGATACAATGAGGCAGCACAGTATCTGTTTTGCAAAGACGAAAGTCCCCAATGATCGCTCAAATCATTTTCAGTGGGACGTTAAGGGCGTATGTGACAGTTTGCTCCATTTTCTATATAGACAAAGAAAAAAATTAATATGTTCCATAGATTTTTTTAACTTTACATGATTATAAAGGATCATAAAAGAAACAGTTTAAAAGGGGAAAAAAATTGGGGGTCGCCGCCCTACTTTTTGAGTTATCTGCCCCTGAATGTGATATTTTAGCACTTTTAGGCCATATTCAAAGGCAGATAACTCAAATAATGGCAAACATCACCTCATAAGGTTTAAAAACCAATGTCCAGTTCTTTATTTACTGTCTCTGTATTAAATTTGTAGAAATTCTATGCAATACATTTTCAGTTTTAAACATAACATAACTTTTATAAGATCAGTTGGTTTCATATTATGCATATGACTTAAAATGAAATCACATTAAGAAGAAATAATTAACGTATGAGTAAGATTTAAAAATATATATATATATTAAACAGTTTATTTTTTCCTTATTTGTCCATATAGAAAATGTAGCAAAATGTCACATACGCCTGTAAATGCAAGTAAAGGTAATATAAAGTACAATACATGATGTAGTAGTTTCAGATATAACTCAACCACAAATGCGACTGTTAATTGAAACAGTTATGACTTGTGTCCTAAATGATACGTCATAGACTTCTGGCGTAAAGGTATAAGACTTAGTGCATAAGGAGGCTTCACTGTGAATTTATATTCACTACTTAACACATAAATACAGTCTAATTTTTATGTTGACAAATCGGTTCTATAACATTTTACAACATTTCATTTTAGGTTTTACCATCACTTATAGCACCAGGGAAATTCACGTTTATCTGTTAACCCTCAGTGGGGTTTGACATCCGTCGGGGACATGTGGGTTAACAATTTACTACAGCGTGCCTCTCCAGTGTCTTTGAACATAAGAATATAGGCAATGTTCGTATTCCGTGACAATCAAAATGACAAGTCATTAGTTACGTAACTGTGATCTAGTTAAATGACATTACGTAAAAATGCATTAGCCGTTAGAACAAAACACGCGCATATCTAGATGTAGATGTAATTGTTTGTGTGTTCGAAACCGTCCTGGCATGTCTCTCCATTTGTATATAAAATGCATGTACAAAATATTCTGCACGGCACTGAACACACCGTTGCAGGCCACTAAGGAGAAAATTTAAATACAGATAAAACAGCGTCATATTACCTGCAGCGTAAGTGTTACAGACAGTACATCTGGAAAAAGAGAAAGAAATGAAATCAATTTAGTGTTTGCACGATTATGAATCTTACAATGGCAATTATAATGGTGCATGTATATTACAATATGTTAAACTGTAAAAAAAAATAATAATAATAATATATGTAGGATTGCACAGCTACGCATATCACATAGTCTACCTAACAAGTGTCATTTTGTTTTAAAATGCACTCTCTACATACGGATTTTCTCTATCTCTACTTGAAATGATCAACCATTCGTTTAATATATGAAAATATAATAAAGATATGTAAATGTAATGTCTGTTTTAAAACGTTGTAAATCAATATCCCGGATGGTCCAGCTGATGTAAGCTTGTCGTGGTCCTCATTATTACAATCACCTTATTTTTCAATTTCTTCCATCATTCTAATGCATTTTATCTACATATTGCCTGTTGTGAACCTGTTGTGTTTTGCCTATTGCCGAAATAAATCTATCTAGTAGGAGTATGGTAGTTTAGGAATAAAAATACAGTGATAGACAATTTGGAAACATTGGTTTATTGTGTTGTGATGTAAAGACTCGTTGTGTGGTGTGGGGTGGTTTGATTGTGTGGTGTGGTTTAGTGTGGTGTGATTTGATGTAGTGCGTTGCGAACCGGTGTTCTGTGGTGTAGTGTAATTTGGTGTAGTGTAGTGTGATGTAGCGCAGTGTAGTGCTGTAAGGATCTATATCACTTACAGTGTGGGTATTGTGAATTGATCTCGATTAGGTCATACTTTTAGTAAAATGTTCATCTGCTATCCAACATTACAAATACTTGTTCAGATACATTTATTTGTATAATTAGTGTGGTGTAGTGTGGTGCTGTGTGATGTGATGCGGCGCAGTGTTGTGCAGTGCAGTTCAGATACCAAGAATGAAAATTTAACATTGTATTGAATGGGAAATAAATAATATATAAAATTTATATTAAAGTTAATTGTGAATGGGATGTCTTAAATATGGGAAGCTGTTGAAATAAATGTAATAAATAGCTCGACACAAGGTCTAAAATATGACCATAATAATAAGAAAATGATTGCTAGACATTACAATAGAAGAAGATAAATGTATTTACTCGATACGCTCTCGGTGGTCTGAGCGAGTGTGACGTCTTTCTGGGTCAGCTTTGCCGTCACCGTCTGACTCATGACGGCGCTTGGGAACTGAACAGACACCACAAACGTACCCCCGGAGTACATCAGACGTGGCACAACAACCATATACGTACATGTGCTGCAGATAGAACAGGGTTAGGTTATCACGTGAGATTTGTACATTCTGATGGTTCAACGAGGTATAAACTACATTGAGCCATGAAAATGCCCAAACGCTTGCATACGCAGATATACGATAGTAGGTAAGACATGAGTTATATGTTTTATTCACACTGCCATTCATCGAGGCCGATAAATAATTTTGAACATGTTAAAAAAAATCAGCGTACGCGATTTTTGAATTGTACGTTTCGAATACGATCATTATACGTTAACGCTAGAGTGACGCTTGAGATACGTTACTCATAGGGCATGTAGGTGGTCAGTAAAGCTGGCATACGAATAACGTACCAGTAAACCACGGGAATCCAACAGAATAACATGCTCTCTAAATTGATATAGAAATTGCTGGCCCGTCAAATGTAACAGCTGCGACAAGAATTAAGCTTATATAAGTACACATGACATGTGGCAAAAAAAGTAAAAATTATGGTCCAGAGTTAATGATATGTGCCATGAAATAATTTGCGTAATTCGCCCATAAATACATAAATAAATTCCGTTTTCAGTAAAAAATAAATAACACAAAAAAACTTTACATGATACCGTAGATAAATTCCATGGCAGTTTCTTGTCCAACAAACAATACAACAGCTGCTACATATTAATCTCCTATATCTTAAATATCATTCAGTATTCCCACCTCAGTAAGTTCTTATGGAAATAAATGCGTAGAAGCACAAGTGACATATGACAAAAAAAATGACAATAATGGCACCGAGCTGATGAGATTTACCAGCAAAGAATTCGGCTATATTATATTTAATAATTTAGTAGAAAAACTCGTTAATTCAAAATGATTAGTCACTGTGATTTAGCCAGTGCCCAAGCATTTTGTAACAAAATGATGCATTTAGTTTGTTTACGTTATTCATTGAATTTGGGTTCATAATCAATAAATGCCATTAAATATGATAGAATTATTAATCGACGCGACGCGACGGGTCAGGGTTCAAAGCAAACATGTGTTATTCCTGTAAAGCTCCCACTTCTAGTCTTTTTTAAGACGCTTTCAATTAAATTTATTCTTTTTAACTCAAAGTGTGACGATATTTTGTTGTTTGTTGTTTGTTGGGTTTAACATTCAACCGACAGTATTTCAGTCATTTGGTATGCCTACTTAAGAACAGATATAGTGTTGCCACACAGCAGTATCATGCCATAGATATGTGGGTGCCTGGATAGCGTATAGGTAACACGCTTCGCTTCTCACCCAATACGTCCCCGGTTCGATTCCTGGTCACGTACGTGAGAGGGTAGAGTGGTTGCCCGTCCCGACACGTGGCTTTTCTCCGTGTTCTCCGGTTCTCTCCCACAATAATAACCACAAACGCCGCCATTAGAGCCATCGAGAATGAAGTTGTGAGGACTTGTTTCGTAATCGATGTAAAATAAATAAAATAAAAACTTTTTAATAGATTTGTGGCATGATACCACACCCAGTCACATTATACTGACTTCGGGTTAACCCGTCCTGGAAATACCCTTATATACTGAGTGCCAGGCAAGGGAGCTATACCACTGTCAATTTTTGAAAAATTAACTTGTACCTCATGACTTTGATCTTTGAGGTACAAATCCCAAAATCAATAGAGGTATTCTACTAGTCATAAGCAACAACCACACCAAGTTTGAAATTTCAGTTTCAAATACACTAATGTTATCAATCGACAAGACTTTCATATAAAATATGTGTAACCATTGAGGTATTGACACCAAAATCAATAGGGTCTTCTACTAGCAATGCAACAATTATATTAAGTTTGGGACTTAAGGGTCAAATAGAACTTAAGGATTACTCCCCTAATACCCATATTCCATATTCCATATCTTGTCACTGGTAATATTTCTATAAAACTTTGTCACTTTGAAGACATCCAAAAATAAAAATGTTTCACTGAGAGATTAGATGTAGGGGAATAATCTGCATTTAAGTTAACATTAAAGTTATGGGAAATATACAACTTCTGTGAATATGAAAAACTGAATTTGATTTTCGAGGAAAACTCACGGTAGAAAGATGCATTACATGTATATGACTCTATTTCAAATTTCATGAAAGCATCTAAACTGTACCGTAGGAAAATGGAGAAAGTCACGTGTTTGTGGTTTTCAGTGAAGATAACCCATGACAATAAAATTATAATGGGGAGGTAATAAAATCCTGTCATCACAGGTCAGTTTGCCTTTAAGTTTTCCATGGCTTGACATTTTAAAAGCTTATATTATGAAGTTATGTGCACGGCTTTGATGGAATTGATGGCTTTTATTAGGCATATCACATATCATAGCGTACCGACAGAGCGACCGACATGTGCAAAGCAGTATGCCCCTCTCTTCTTCGAGGTGGGGTAAAATAAACCAAATAGGAATCAAATCCGTTGAGTATTTCAAAATCATTGACCAGAAACGTATATTGAATTATACATGGACTCAGTGTGACCATACCACGTGGTATATGATGTCATTTTAAGCAAACGCGTAAAGCATATTTTGCATCGATTCGAAAAGAAATATAGATGTAAGTATTTTATTTCTTCACCAAGTTTAATGGGATAGATCGTATTACTAAGCGAATCGGAAAATTGTGTCCTACACATAGGTTCCAGTTCTGTCAGATGTACAGTTTCCTAACATTCGAGAATAAATTTCGAGTTCGTGAAATTGTGTTTGCTAACACGTAAAGCACATAGCTAATAATGTTTTCCCGAATGGAAATACTAAACGCTATGAACTAACTTATACATATTTTACAAGTAATGGTGTCTGTGTGATAATCTAAGGATACAGTCTCTGCAATGGTGGGTTATTTACGCTTGGCGTCAAATACAAATAAGTATAGGTTAGTTCATAGGAGCCCGAGTGACTATGTCGTGTAGTTAAAGGCAACTATGAACTAAGCTATTTAGCACATGGCATTTTCATTCCACTAGCGACAAAATGTCACAATAGTGTAAGTTATGTGATTGAATAGTACACATTTATTGATGTTTACAAAAGTGTAGGACTACTCGTTATAGTCCACAGTGACTATGACCAAATACTAGCATCTGATCGGACGAGAGGAAAATGCTATGTGCTAACTAAAAAGAACTACTTTCCCGACTTGAAATCAAACATGAAAATCGGAAAGGTCATACAGTTTCGTTCCTTAATATAATAGTCACGTGATTTCTCGAGGACCAGCAAAATAAACTCGAAGAATGGTCCATATTAGCGAATCGTTCAGATGACCTAAGTACGCAGGTTGTGATGCTTTTTCCGCCTCACTTTTGAACTACTTATAGATGATGATGTAAAACAGTGAGGAATGAGCATTATAATCATTGGTAGATATTCCTATACTCATGGAAAAAAAACGTTACGCGCCATTTTTGAGACGACAACTACCTGAAACATATACTTCGTATGCGCGCCATTACAATTATTTTTACTCAGCCGATTGCGGTGGGGGATGCTTAATTCCGAGATTCTATCGTGCTTATTTTGACTTATTTAAACGTTCTACATTCTCCATTACTTTATTCCAATCAACGTCGCGTATCTTTTTTTTTTTTTTTTTAAAATATTTCTTGTTACCACCTTGTATCTTGTTGAAACAAGAAACTATATTTGAAGAAACCAGCATGTTTCTTTTAAAAATTAGACAGTTATTTTGGGGAACAAGATTATCATTCAATAATAAAAAAAAAACGTCTTTTTAAGTGAAAAAGGAGAAATTGTATATACAATCCGTGTGACTCATTTATTATCCCTCCATGAACAGAAGTCTATATGACAAAATGATATGTTTACTGCTCGGGTATAAATTTAGTTTTATTTATCTTAACGCCGATTGGGAAACAAGTTCTTACAACTTTTTCCTCATCCCTCTTGGCGGTTCCTGTGTAAGACTAGTACTTGGCGCCTGAGAAACAAATTTCAAATCCACAGCCTTATGCGTAACTACAACACCACGGTCGCAATTTTAGGGTTTGCTTGACCAAATCGCCACCATGTACAATACAGTCTGTTAAATAAGGTCTCCCAGAGGGACAAAACATCTGCTGGAACAGTTCTCACAGGCATAATTGGTCATCGTTACTATACTTCCCCTGCGTTATCCAAATTTGTGTTATTCGAAAAAATGACTTCATCCGAAATTATTTCTTGGCCAGCACGGATCCTTTGATTTTCATACGTCGCCTACAATAAACAGTGGAAACAGCGCGTACGCCTATTTATTACCGGAATGTTTTTTAATGGACTGGGGACTGGTGCTTGTGTTCGTTGTTGATTGAATGATTTCATTTTTCATGTGAGACTTAATAGTTTTAGTATTGTATTTATTGTATGTGACATCTGTTTCTGATTGAATGAAGGCTGACCATAATAAGCATCAAACCGTACAAGATTTCAATTAAGATGTGTTTTATTTGTTATTTATGTACAATGGTTGGCATTTGTGTGCGTATAAATTTGCATTGATTTGAAGCACTAGTGTGTAATGCAGCCGCCTGTTATAACCTTTCCTTGAAGCTTTCAAAAATAATAACTGCTTCTTAATTAAGAAATCCTCTCACTTTCATTGTTTAGTTTATTGCATATCAGTATACAACAAAATGACCTCGATACTGACTGAAATTTCCATATCATAATATATTTTTTTAAATAAATGATTTAATATTTGCCATCTTATCTGTACTAGGGCAGTCGTGTTGGCCTGAGGCCGCAGGCAATCATAATAGGGAGAAATAGAAAATTGTTTGCAATCCCGTTAGTGAAAAATAAAATGTTGTCTACAATTCCGAAAGTAAGAAATAAATGGCTGTCTGCATTCCCGTTAGTGAAAAAAAAAGGTTTTAAATAGTGAGAAATAAAAGGTTGTCTGCAGTTCAAATAGTGAGAAATAAGAGGTTGTCTGCAGTTCCAATAGTGAGAAATAAAAGGCTGTCTGCAATCCCGAAAGTGAGAAAAAAAGGTTGTCTGCAATCCTATAAATATGAAATAAAAGGTTGTCTGCATTCCCGTTAATGAGAAATAAAAGGTATGTATCCCCGTTAATGAGAAATAAAAGGTTGTCTGCAATCCCGATAGTGAGAAATAAGAGGTTGTCTGCAATCCCGAAGTGAGAAATAAAAGGTGTCTGCATTCCGATAGTGAGAAATAAAAGTATGATTGATGCAATCACAAGTGAGAAATAAAAGTTGTCTGCAATCCCGATAGTGAGAAATAAGAGGTTGTCTGCAGTTCCAATAGTGAGAAATAAAAGTTGTCTGCAATCCCGATAGTGAGAAATAAAAGGTTGTCTGCAATCCCGAAAGTGAGAAATAAAAGGTTGTCTGCAATCCCGAAAGTGAGAAATAAATGGTTGTCTGCAATCCGACAGTGAGAAATAAATGGTTGTATGCAATCCCGATAGTGAGAAATAAATGGTTGTATGCAATCCCGATAGTGAGAAATAAATGGTTGTCTGCAATCCCGATAGTGAGAAATAAATGGTTGTATGCAATCCGAAAGTGAGAAATAAATGGTTGTCTGCAATCCCGATAGTGAGAAATAAATGGTTGTCTGCAATCCCGATAGTGAGAAATAAATAGTTGCCTACAATCCCGAAAGTGAGAAATAAATGGTTGTCTGCAATCCAGACAGTGAGAAATAAATGGTTGTCTGCAATCCCGAAAGTGAGAAATAAATGGTTGTCTGCAATCCCGATAGTGAGAAATAAATGGTTGTATGCAATCCCGATAGTGAGAAATAAATGGTCGTATGCAATCCCGATAGTGAGAAATAAATGGTTGTATGCAATCCCGATAGTGAGAAATAAATGGTTGTATGCAATCCCGATAGTGAGAAATAAATGGTCGTATGCAATCCCGATAGTGAGAAATAAATGGTTGTATGCAATCCCGATAGTGAGAAATAAATGGTTGTCTGCAATCCCGACAGTGAGAAATAAATGGTCGTATGCAATCCCGATAGTGAGAAATAAATGGTTGTATGCAATCCCGATAGTGAGAAATAAATTGTCGTATGCAATCCCGAAAGTGAGAAATAATTAAGTGATTTAATTAAGTGCATGTACTTGCTTCAGACCTGTCTGTTTTCCGAAACAACGTTACGGGTCCTTCCTTCAGCTGAAATCCCCCCAACAGTAGGCAAACAAGTACAATTTGTTCAGACGAACATCGTTATATCGATGCATTAGTCACCAACAAACATAATATGTGCATGCATGGATTTAAAGCAATAAAGTTTATAGGGCTAAACGTGTTATTTGTTAGATCATAGACAAGATTGTTGCTGTTCATATCATATGAATGAACTGAAGAAATTAATATATTGATAATAATATCTGAATGCATAAATACCACACCTGTGTTAATTGCTTTTGCCCATGGCATACGTTTAAGACGAAGCAATAGGTAAATGATCATATCAAATAAGTGAATTCGAAATTTGATAATAGAAATATTGAAAATACCGGTTACAAGTATGTCATAACTTATCAACTTTTAGTACATATGCAAATGTCACATAATTAAACACTTAAAATGTCTTCCTGGAAAATATGTTAAGTGTTGAAAATGTGGAAGAAAGCACCTTGTTTAAAACTAGCATGCTACATTTAAGCCCGATCAGACTGAAAAAGTCACAGTCCAGTCATGTTTTGTTTAAGATCATTGAGTGCTGAAGTAGCGAGGTATACAAAACCAGATCATGTGTTACTTAAAGGTTTATTTGGTTTCATACTGATCGCAAATATATATTTAAAGCATTTTTAAAGGTTCGTGATTTGAAAATTATAAATATAGCGCAAAGATGTTTCCTAATATACTTGATCTAATAGAATAGAATTTAAAAGATAGTAAAATCTGAAATATAGGGAGGAAACAAACATGTAAATACAAAAACAATGATTTACAAAAATGGTCACCACTCGCAACAGTGTGAAATTTTAAATTAGCAAGAATGTTCCTCTAAAGACAAATACAACTGTATTTCAGGTCAACATCTGTGTATACATTACGATTCCTTTTAGTGTTGTAATCTCAGGGCGAACCCTGCTTAAAGGATTATACAAATTAATCCTTCCCATCGGCTAAATCATTACTATGCATATCTTTGGTCATCATTGGACTAACATGACTACATGGTTTACTACTAACTACCAAACTCATATTAAGGCAAAGACGTGTTGCAATCTGAGATAGATCATGCACTTTCATGCACCAGAGGCGGACGATCTGAAAACCGAGGCTGACGCTCTTATTGCTACACCGGTAAAATAGTTCTCATATTTTACCTGTAGCTTTGTTCTTTTGAATTGTTATTATGATTTGTTTTGTTTTATCCATAATTAAATATTGTTATGTTTCTATGATGCAATAATTAAGCATGTCTTTATTCATATTTCTTCCTTTCAACATTTCGTCTCAGCCTCGTGATGCATTCTTTGTATATCTGTTATAGATACGTGTCATGAAAACGCCTGGGTATCATGGCATGTTTAACGTGTCTGCAATCAATACAGTGTACAGATAATCGCTAATTGCATTAAACTGGTCAAGTGGTATGTCTCTCACCCCGTCCCGGGTAAATGAAACTTTTCTTTGTGAAAGGATCTCTATCTAGGATTTCCTAACGAATATTATTATTAACGAAATCTTATTAACAGATATCTAACACTATATTTACTTATATTTAAATTTACTGATATTTAACCTATATTTACTGATATTTAACCTTATTAATATTTACTATATTCTATATTTAACACTATATTTACTGATATTTAACACTATATTAACACTATATTTACTGATATTTAACACTCTATTTACTGATATTTAACACTATATTTACTGATATTTAACACTATATTTACTGTGCTTTCACAGAGATTTATATGGACAACCATCATTTTAACTATTTAATATTACTGTGTTTTCACGGACGATATTATTGTTATTATTTGAATATGTGAATTGCTAAAGAGAGAAAAGAAGAAATAAAGAGAATTAATTACAAACTTATTCCTCATTGCGTGAAAGCTCCCTGCAGTTCCTAAACATAATTAATAAGATACCGGGCACAGTCGAACAGTCAACAAATAAATCTACATGTATAACATTTACTTCATTGACGGGATATTTAGACCTTTTAAGATTACCACTCGTGAAGTCAGCGGTGACGGTATTCTCCGTTATGAAATTCGCATTTGAACTCTTCGAATCATTCAGGTTTGGTGTCTATGGACACCACTTGTGGACAACGACTGTTTGTCATTTCAAATGTCAAGATAAAAAATATTTTGTTTTTATGTGAACATGTTTTCACAATTTAAATCGACATATATACAATACACTCTCTTACGAAATCGAAGTGCTAGAGAGAGAGAGAGATGATTTCTAGCTGAATGTGAAAGGAAATTATCTCCACACCCCCCCCCCCCTCTCTCTCTCTCTCTCTCTCTCTCTCTCTCACGAGAGAAACTCAATCTCTAAAATATGACGTAAACGATATGTTTACGCAAATAACGTTAATATGAGTACAACGCCGCAAAATACGCATTCCAAGCTGCTCGTTACAGTGTGACATTTAACAACGGATACCCTAAAAACATGTGTTAGAGTAGTAACGTAGTAACAGAGAGAATATTTTACTCATAACAATATGTTTATTTACAGTATTAATCTATTTTGGTGGTACGAAAGCGCAGTATCGAATGCATGATTATGTCGCTCCCTCAAACAAGTTTATTGTTTTCCGCAAGAATGGTTTTGGTCCATCAAGAAAGTTTCTTGTTTTTGTTTCCACAAGTTACTAGTTGGTCAAAAGATGGAACTTCGGCTGAGCCACCGTAAATTCGTAAAAAGGAATTTGAAAAACAGTTGATGATGATGATGATGATGATGATGATGATAAAAATACCTTTGAGCGACGGTCAGTCCTATAAAACAAGCCAGTACAGCCGCGACTTGAATAATGGTCGTCATGGTGACGTTAAGATGACTTTGTCCTCTCAGCTATACCGTCACGTTGCAATTTTCTTAAAACAATGCAAGATACACGCAGTCAAAACACGGTGAAACAAATCAGGTGTTTCTAGCCTAACACTGAGTACAGTAGATCACTACTCTGTTCCCCGATGTTGTATCCTTTATATAACATGCATGGTGCAAAGACATAAGGCATAAAGGTGGTAGAAGTAATATACATTTATACGTGGTTATCGAAAAATGAAATTGTGGTTAAAATGTGGTTTTTCCAGGAGCGAAACAAATACAAACAAGTAACAACCGCAACATAAACACAATTGTCTAATAATTTTTCAAATCTAACGGAGTTGGAACAAGTTCTTACAACTATAATCCCTATCGATACTATAGGTTAGGAACATGGCGCCTGAATGGTCTGTAAAAGTTCCTTGTTAAGGGTTGATGCTGCATTCGTCATATGGTAGAGTTGATGCGATTTAAGTTGTTGATTTATTGTTGTAGTTGATGTTGTTTGATCTCGCTCCTTGCTCTCTGCTTACGATAGATTGAAAATATAGTAGTATCTTAGTACAGGCTCGGCGCGTCGGGATTTTTAGGGACAAGCATTTGAACGCAATTCTTCATCATAAGAAAAAAGATCAAACAGTTCAAGTCATAAACCGTATCTCCATCAAATAACGAACACCAATAGAATTACTATGGTGACACAGGCTGGCCTTAAGTATATGTTTGTGTTCATCCGCGCTGTTCAATAGATATTAGAATTCTTCGACGGGAGCGATGCGGGTGATACAATAGCATGCTTAGTGGCAAATTTACTTGGATACTAGACTACTATCATAGCACTTTGTTCCTTTAACCTCTTTTTATTGCTTATTTTTTTAATACGCAGTAATGAAGACAGTTATTTCATAATAGTTCGGTGCATTTTCTTAAAACTGTGTCATGTCAATTCTTCTTTTCAAAGAAATGATTGCATAACTTTTTATACATTGACTGAGGAAATTTTTCATAAAAAGTAAAAAAAAAATAACATGTTCTGAAGTCATTTTAATGGGAAAATTATGTAATTGCCTCATGTCGAAAATGACAATATTCATAGCAGCCGACGACTTACACGCTGGGGGAACCAAATAAACAAAAATAAAATGTTGTGTAAAATACACTTAACATTTTCTTTTAAGAAATCTAAAAACGGTCGTTTTTCTCCAAATTTATTCTCAGTACATTTTTTCAATTAATTAAAATGAATAGTTTCGAATTGTTTACACACACTGTGTAAAAAGAAGCGTGCATGTATATATAAAGGATACCGAACCCCTAAAACATCAACGAGCAAATATTTCCATATACTTATGCATTTCTTGTCACGTGATCATTTAATGACAGCTAGGCTATACTCTACCATTATTCCCTACCGTGCGTGTCGGTGCACGCAATATTCAGGACTCGATTGAAAGGTCAAGGTCAAAGCTTCTGCATTACTTGAACACTTTGTCACTGCGTGTATGACCACACTGGTTGATCATCCGCCACGTAACCGGAAGTCGTGGGTTCGATTTCCGTTCGCCAAACACCAACGTCGTTAAAATGACACTGGTGTGTTTCCTTTGTGCTTGGCTCTTAGCACATAAGGGAAGTTCTACGATGGGCTGGTCCAGTGTCAGGATAATATTATGAGTTTGGTGTCATGTCATTTATCTTCGGCGTGATATGTGAGACAGCACTAATCACCTGTCTTACACGTCCTCAGATGACTGAAATACTGCCGGCTGGTCGATAAACCCAAGCAAACAAACAAACAAAGGACGAACGTGTTTATAATAAAACTAATTTGGAACGATTGCTTATTTGCATGTAATGGGATATATAGTCATTAATTAAAGCAATCAAATATATGTCATCTGACAAGCATTCATGAAATTAACGATTAAATATGCAACAGAACGAAGTGTACATAGATTAAATGTGAATGGTCAACCCTTGGAAATAACAGAAAAAAAATGCAAATGCGCATTAAACCCATCCGGAGCACGATGACCTTGTGTTTTACCACGTGAACCATGCCTGCGGCATTTGCACAGTTTACATACGTTTTGCCTGATACCGCTATCTCCAACCCAACGTGATTTGATTACATCCTGTTAGAAAATAAAATGATGAGCTCATTCCACGAGTTGAAGGTTAATTCACGGTAGTTCAGCCTCGAGAATATACGATGCAACAAACCATTTAATTTGACTTTCAGATCGTATCAAGCTTTTAATTTATCATGTCAAGAAGTAAGTATGTCCTGTTTCTTTGCAATTAAATTCATTCCAATCCGCTATTTTGGGGAACTAAACGTGTGCATACTTTGTGTTTGAATCATGGCAATTAAAAAGTGTGTACAGTGAAAAATAATTGAGGGACGATACAAAATTCAAACACTTCTATTCTATCGTCACTTTCACTAACATATGATTTACTTTCAATATATGAGTTCAATAGGCCCAAAAACTGAAAGGGCGTATCATTGTTTATTTGTGTGTTCTTGATGTTGTTTGTTGTCGACGCTTGTTTTTGTTGATGTTGATTGTTGTTGTTTTTAAGATGAAAATTATTGAGCAGTCAACCTATAGATAATACCGAAAGTATCTTATAGCCATAGCAACAATGAATATCGAACTACCTCATGTCAATGTTTTCGTTTCATTTGCTGATGTGTTTACCATCTTTGTGACAATATGACCTTCGTCTTCTTACAGGTGGAGAAAACCCGCGAGTGTAAAAGAGGCACCTTGGTAGATCAACTGGGTTACCGCAAACAACCTGTAAGTCCACCGGGACTCTTCCCCACAACGGTGCGGAGCTAGGTGATGGGAAATCAGCTGTAGTTTCAAACTGGACAAAAAATTATCCCTATATCTGCATGTGTAAGTCGTGTATGAATCATATTTTCGTGTAACATTTCTCATGACAGATTTTAATTCCCTTGTATTGCCGATTTAAGAGTAATTATCAAAGTAATTAAAACAGCTGATATTTTAACTAGGCGTGGAAGGATTTATTTTCCAAGAAAACAAATGTATTAAAGAAATAATACATGTTTTTGGAACTAATGTGAGAAAGGGTAAAAGCATTACCGATCCCGTGGCCTAGTTGTTAAGGCATCCGCTTCGTGAGCGGGAGGTCGAAGGTTCGATCCCAGACAGAGGACCGTTCTGATATGGCAGGTTGGTGAGCTGCCAGCTAGTTAAATAATGTTTACCGGCTGTCACCTGGTGCCTGGCATGTAGGAGGGAACTGGGGAGGTAATTGTGAAAGCAAAGAGGTGTTTCGAAAGTCAAATATGGCTGGTTTTTGCAATAGGGATGGCACTCTTATAAACAAACACTTTACCTTTTTGTATTATGCATTTTATTCACGTATATGTTTCCCTTCAACTATGAAGAGTATAACACATACCATATAATAGAAAGAGAGAGAGAAGGGGGGGGGGGGGGTATTTACAATATTTTTTATAAAAGGGTGGTGTTGTGTGGGTGAGTGGATGGGCTCTTATGTGTAATCTGACTAAAGTACACGATCTTTCTCATGTAGCGTAGTGTATATAGAGGAGGTGCACTCTTGTGTGATGATGAGAGTTCCGACTCATCAATGACACAGTATATTTATATTATACGCTCCACGCACCTTGGTCGAAACGAAAATCAAATATAAAGTAACAGGCAAGGTTTACCAACTTGTGTTGAGTCATAACTCGCACACGCTAGCAAACAACAATCTGGATAAGTACAAAAAAAATTACAAGTAAGTATACCTTGATAAAATCCACATAGCTTACACACATAGATTACAAACAGTCTAACGTATTATTCTGTTTTATAATAATAGTTATATAGTTTACCGTTTGTCCCATTTTTCAGCCAACGAAATAGCTCCTTTACAGTTCATTTTCAAAACTTTCGTATTTTGCCAAAGT
This sequence comes from Solen grandis, assembly GCA_021229015.1. Lineage (NCBI taxonomy): Eukaryota > Metazoa > Mollusca > Bivalvia > Adapedonta > Solenidae > Solen > Solen grandis. The sequence continues at coordinate 1,425,075 of CM037780.1, read as the reverse complement.
TATGTGCAAAATGTGTTTGTTTTGAACGGTTAAGTGAGTCGCGTGCTAACGACATAACTCCACAAAATTTGAAAGCTAGAATTTATATACCATTAAACAATGTCCAATGCCAAGTCTTTTGCGTTACTATAAGATTTAAATTAGTAATACGACGCTTTGATGAGTATTTTTTTATTATTATTTTAACGCTTATACGACTTTTTGCATTCTGGTACCCAATAAGAATGTAGCCGTTGAATAATGTAAAGAATGGATAATTATAAGAAAAAATCTAGCAGACAAATGTTAAGCAATATTCTAAAACATGTTATAAGATAGCATATCACTTAATAAGGCAACAAAACTGTTAGTTAACATCATTAATTTATTTATTTATAGAACAAGAAAATTTTCCAAACTTTTAATTATCAACATCACTGATCATAAATGATTGCCTGTAATATGATTGTTGTTAGTCAAAAATAAGAGAAAGAAAAACTAAAGAAGATCATTTACAACTCGATATTCAATAACATAAACTGGATGGTAAAGTGCAATAGTCCTAGACTAATGAACAATAACTAGGGTTCTTAAAGACAACAATTATTGTCATTCAATTACTGCTAATGAGAATCAATTTTATTCATATACTAAAATGAGATGATTTTCACTCTTTTAAAGCTATTAATATGGTAAAAATTCTTAGACTGGACGGTAGTTAGGGACAGGGGATAACCCGTTTATCTCCTGTAGCTGTCTATTTTGACTGTCTGACAGGGAGCCTGTTCTGATGAAGGCTTGTTATTGCTCCACCCCCATTCTGCAGTTTCGCCCTCCAAGGAAATTCTTGACACTCGCGATCTGTTTTTTTTTTGTTTTGTTTTTTTACTCGGCCTTATTAGGTTATAATAAGTCACTGGTGTTCTCGCAACACACAAATCCCCAACAGGATATCTATTAAGTACGAGTGTACTAATCGTAGACATAAATCTAAAAAATATCTTTAGCAATCACACTGTTTATTCGAATACTAGTATCACGAAATTTACCTGTATAAACATGTAATACGAAACAGATGCCTGCTCATCACTGTAAATTATGTATAAAACAATATACCGGTAATTGAAATCTACAAACCGGGTTCTTTGAAATTTCGATTGCTTCCGGGTGTATTTAAATAAAAGATGTTTCTGAAATCAGGTTAATATAAAAGCCCGCTGTAAGAGTAACATACAAGATGACATATGTGTTGTTTATGGGGATAGATTTTTTTCAGTTTATAGGTGGTTTACAGAATTCAGTTACGATCACAATCAATCAAATATGCCCCTTTCATGTTTTTCCGAGCAGGGTGGTTTATTTATATACATATTTTTATATAACATATAAGGCCTATACTGGTGTTACTTTTTCTCTTCGCCAGAGTCGCAAATAAGTCCGTTTTCAAATGATTACATAATCACGCCCGTCGTAAGTGGCTCATAAGTAGAGGTATCCTTAAGTTTAAATCGTATCTCAGAAACAGGTACATCTACACTGAACATCTTTACTAATTGGTCACTTAGAATTTTTGCAAATTTCAGACATAGCAAGCACTCACAAGCATTTTGGTTACTGTTTCATTTGAAAATATAACATGGAGTAAAAGGCCTGCCAATATGTAAACATTTTGGCTTATAGTAAGAGAACAGTTTAAGACAACAAGCGACCAGTTAGAAGCTGGTCAGTGTATACACATCAGTTGTCAATACGGCAAGTTACCTATTTATATCGTTCAGGTAACCGTCCCAGGTGGCCGCATGGTAGAGCGTTCGCCTTCGGAGTAGGAGGTCGGGGTTCAATCCAAGATAGCGACATACTGTAAAAATTGTATAAGTAATTTCCTGCTTGGCGCTTAGCATATACAGTATGTCAGTTGCAGACATTATCTAGCCAAGATCTGCTCGAAAAACACATCACTCCGCCCGAGCCAAACACCTTCTGGTCCCAAAAGAGGGAGTAAAATGTCAAATAATTGATGTCAATTGAAAAACATTCGTTAATGGAGAACGCATGTAAAATATCAAATATTTATCCCATATAGTAAATGAGTAATGCTCTGGACAAAAATAATTCATTTAAAATTTAAAAAAAATGAAAGTAATATCCTTCTTTTGTTAACTGCACTTCTTATTCGCTATCTACAGTAGATAGACTACAAATGCTTTGTATCATGGGATGAAACTGCCCTGGAAGGGATTATATTTAGTCTACTTGTATAGTTTTCGAGTAATGGTCAAGACAAAAAAATCAAAAAGGAGACATTTTAAGCATTAGACCAAGTAACGTTATGATTCTAGGGTACTGGACTGCTCGTACTCACTATTTCTTTATATATAACGTTTCAAATAATTACTTTGAACTTTACGAATTATCTTTTCGACTAAAACATAATTAAAAAAAGAAAATATAAGGGGAGATAATTCAAATAATTCAAATGGGACCAGGTATAGTTATGGTTCTTGATTATTGCACTTTTCCTAGCCATCATCTATGTATATTTGAAGTTTTAAGTCAATACCTTGCATAGTTTTGAAGTTATGACCAAAGTAAAAGTTGTCCGTGGACAGACAGACTGATAGGACGAAACCAATATGACCACGATCTAAAAACTGAGGATTGTGAATGCCGTAAAATTTGTGATGCTTTAAATTTCTAACCTGGTCTTAAGTTAAAACTATTTCCAAACACATATTCGTATATGACTTGCCCGACATAAATCGCATGAGGAAGTATTTATTTTTATATAAGTTTTTTTTACAAAATCCAATATCCCTGGCTTCTTTTTTAAGACGTCATCTAATTATGACCATTCATTATTATGTTCTAGAACGATTGCATAACAAGTAATGTTTAAAAGTACAAGACATGACAAGATGAAAAAGCCACATGCACAAATAGGGAATATAAACTTTGTAGGCAGGGTGTCTATATCGGTTTGAATTCTGTGGATAATGATTAGCAAAACCCGATTAAATTTGCATTTGCAATTCAAATGAGGCACGTTTATGTTATCTATAAATGCATCCTGTTATACACGAAGCGAGATCAATAATTTACGTAAACAAGAAGAAATTGTAAACAAGTTGGATCGAGAGCTGAAAGATATACCTAAATAGACCATGTTACACCGAAATGAAATGTAAACCTACGTTAATCAACGAGTAATTCCCAAACAGCAAATGTACCTGATGGTGTAAAATTTCACACCTTGTTGAATGGGGAGTTTTTTCGTTTTTCCCCAGTCACTGATTGGAAAATCCTCTGGTGGAATGGTGTATTAAACACTTTGTACCCACCAGGGTCCTAAGCGGCACCTGGACTGCCAGTCAGAAAGTGCGTAACATCCAAAGCTGGATATTGCCGACAGGAGGAAAAAACTGTTTCCCAAGATGATGGCAGAGAGGAAATCCGGCAGAAAGGCTTGGGTCAGCTATGACAATTCTCTACGTGGATGGTAAGCCGGTGGATGTCTGTGAATAGGGGTGTGCACAAGATGAACTAAACATTTTTGCGTGGAATTGCAATGGATTGACAGTACATAAATTAGAATCTGAACACTTTAATAGTATACTTAATGAGAATGACTTAATATTTCTATTTGAATCATGGTCTAATGAAAATAGCAATGGATTGACAGTACATAAATTAGAATCTGAACACTTTAATAGTATACTTAATGAGAATGACTTAATATTTCTATTTGAGTCATGGTCTAACGAAAATAGCAAAATTGACGTTAATGGATTTCAATGTTTTAATTTTTACAGAAAATATCAACATAGGCTAGCTAGACGTAGAAGTGGTGGTATCGTGTTATATGTTAGAGACAATATTGCAGATGGAGTTTCGGTTATTCGAAATCATGCCGATACTATAATATGGCTTAAATTAGATAAACATTTTTTTAGATTGGACAATGATATATA
>CM037780.1:1371028-1421028 GCA_021229015.1 Solen grandis | reverse complement strand
CCCCCGGGCGGGCGGGAAAACTGCAATGACACGCTCAGATGAACCCGTAAAAGACCATCCGTCGTCGGATGTTTCAGTCAACCCAAAGTGATTGCCATCCGTAGACGGCCTGGCCCAGTGGAATGCCGGGCCATGAATTTGGGTCCTGAAAATACTTCTCCGCACAGTTTTGCCACAGCTGTAAAAAAAAAAAATAGATAGAAATAATAGATAGAAGATAATAGATAGAATACCGCTTGTAGGCTACGAACCCCTCCACAGACGTTCTTCCAAGTTTTCGTTTTGCACGAGCACACTGGTGTAATCTTTTTTGTCTTACGGCTCATCAGCATAAAACCGGTGGCATCGCTTCGTCGCCCCCTTTCTCAATGAACAAAAGAATCGAAAACAGGCCCTGTCTTGGGGAAGGGCTCGCCAAATCGAAGAAAAAGACAAAAAAAACAAAAATACAAAAGAAAAAAAATAGGTAATATAAAATGTTTTTAAAATTTTTTATTCAATCAAAGATTACATATCACTATGTATAAAATTCGTTCGATTACCAGTTTTTGGGGTTAATATAACAGACAACAGATTATGGGTTTTATAGTCCCTTAAATTTTGCCACCCGTACCACGTTCGAAATCTCGCAGTAATGTCAGCTTATTTTCTGTCTCAAACACGAAGTGTCCCCGGGTCGTTCATTTTGTTTCCCCTGCAACAAGGAAATTGTCTGTTCTGGGAATAACGTCGACCTGAAATAAAGGATACCCAATAAACTTTTGAGGACCTTTTTTAAAACAAATTAAATGATACTTTTTAAAAAAATATATATTCATTTTAAAGGGGTTTTGTTTTTTTTTGTTTTTTTTTTTTGAGATTAAATTTTAAAATGGGGGAATAAGTACGAATAAAAGGGAATCGGTTAAATCTGGATATATGTACCATGAACCCTTTTTCAAAATCCATGTAGGGCCCATCTTGCCCCTTGCTCTATTGAATCTCTTCAAAAGCCCCGCGCGGGCCCCTCGCTCCCTGGGCCCCCACGTCTAAGGAAACGCCTCTCGATTGTCATGGCTTACGGAAAACGACTTTTCCGGTTGGGTTTAAAAAAGATAAACACAAGTCATGGCTAACAGAAAGCACAAAATCGGAGATGAAGACCAAGGTAGTTATAAAAAGTTAAAAACTGAAGAAGATAACACGATGTTCTTCTGCCAATATTTAAATGATCCGAAAAACGAGGACACTTTGCAACAGTTGAGGACATATTGTGTAGTTTTCAGAATGAAAATAACCCAGCAGTTCCAAAAGATGCAGCGAAAAGGCAATCATTGAAACAATTACTACAGTTCATTTCTAGTGGTATGTTTATTATATTTTAATGAGACTTATTTATGCCCCCGCAATAAATAGGTTTAGCAGATAGGTTTGACACTATATGATAAAAGTGTACATTATATTGCGATACGCTATCACCGTATCCTGGAGTATCCAGTTCTAGACAGCATAAAAAAACAATCCCCCACTTTTATATTTTATTATATTGTAACAAACTCGAGCCCGAACCTGGTCCGCCCAGCGTGCAAGTCCAATGCTCTAACCACTGAGCCAAAAAGTCGACTCCCTGATGCAGTTGTCAGAATTTATACCTGTGACGAAGCATCGTCACATTACTTTCCCCTCCGAGAAGTCTCGACCCGAGCTTGGCCTGGGAAACATGTGGGTAAGGCAACTCCGGTCTGGCAGTTGACATTATCCCACCGTTGCCACCTATGTAACAACTCGACCCGGCCCAGAATCGAACCTGGTCCGCCGGCGTGCAAGTCCAATGCTCTAACCACTGAGTCAAAGGGTCGACTCCCTGACGCAGTTGTCAAAGATTGTATTTATACATGTGATGATGCATCATCACACTACCTTTGATAAAGAGTTCATGACAGTCGTATGATTGAAGCGAACTAGCAATTTCGACATTACACAACCCAGCTCGGCGCATCTATTAATAAAATTGTTGTGGATGACCACAGAAAATTATTGTTCTTAAAAGATCTGGATTTATTTTTACCAAAGTTACCCTTTTGTTATTTTTATTAGTTTCTTTTCTATACAAAAATATACCCTAAATATAAATAAAGCTAAATTAGATCTCAATGAAAACTACACCGGAAGTATTATTTAAGTCATAAATTTAAAGCCAGAACTTCAAACCACTCTTTTCTTCTCAATCAGATAAGGGCTTGATATAACATCTGCTACATCCTTCATTATGTGTAACATTGGTAAGGTGTACCAACGAACAATCCAAAAGCAATCCGAATAATCAAACTTGCTAGTTTCATGGGGTATATATCTGATATTGTGATTTCAATTGACGATTTACATTTAAATTTAACATATACAGGGCTTTTTTCAGGTATCCACGGGGCCAATATCGGCCCCATTCCCAATGCTATCTAGGTACATTTTTTCCCAATCAAGAAAAAAATCACCAAAGCCAAGAAATATATATTTTTTACAAATATTTCTCAAGTAAATTGTTTTGTTTACGTTAACAATTCTTGTAGGTTAAATTATTGCACTCACTGCCTGTCACGGTAAAGTATAGTTTAGGTTCTTGATGAAAAAGTTTGGTTTTTTATGATGTATAAAGTGAACTATTGTATGTATTTCAATGGTCAAAATTCCCTATTTCATCGATTCGAATATTATTTTTTCCCCAATTTTCCCAATTTTACTGATAAAAAAATTCCCAAATTTGGCAGGGGCCTTTTTTCCAAAAAGCCTGAAAAAAGCCCTGATAAAGTTGGGGTAAAACATTAAACAAATTAAAAACATATACTAAATATTTACATGTAATACACAATGCAGTTACAAAACTGAAAAATAAATTTTCATTAAGTTATTTGATTTACTTTATATATACTTTTTCAGCATATGAGATATATAGTGTTAATGAATATTTTCTCTAATTTCCTCAAAATCTAATTCTAAATATTTTGATGCTGATTACACAGAATGTTTTATAACATAGAGATCTAATCTTGGTGTAAAGGAAAAGCGAATAGCGTATCCCAATTTTGCAAAATATTGATTTTTGTAAGGGAGAAACATTTTTTCCAACTTTTCAGAAAGTCAACTTTATAGCTATATTTACACCTGTGATTTTTACTTTATATTGGACCCCCATCCCCATATATATATATATATAATATATATATATATATATAATAGCTTATATAACTTGGAGAGGTATAGGTCATATTCCCAAAATACTGAAAAAATAATCCCTGTAAAGAATTTGCATGACCCTGGTATGTATGTTTTGCTCATAAGTTTTAAAATAAACAAACAAAAATAACATTTATAAGCATAATTCATTCTAGAATAGTGCAAAATATTAATATTAATATCTTTTCTGGTTGGGATACAAATAACCTTCAATCATAGGTCTAGTTAAAATAAATTGAGTGATAAATTATCTTTAAATTTGTAGATCATTCCATCTTATTGGAGGGCAGAGAAAAAGGGAAAAGGAATGGATATTATCCCTCAGATTTGCTGAACATTTGATGATACCACTAGCACCTTCTAAAACCATCTACATAGACTCATACCCTGGTATCAAGCTTGGACATGTTGCCCAAATCAGCATGTAATGAATGATAAAAATTGATGATACTTCCTATGGTAAGTGAAAGTAAAATTATGTGTTTATTTTTATTTTAGCTCACCTGAGCACAACATAACATTTTTCAGGGTGAGCTTGGGGAGGGCCATGGTCCAGCGTCCATGGTGCATCCATCATTTACCAATCCCTTAAAGCATCTTTTCCCTCTTAAACTGCTGTATGGATTTTAAACCAAACTTCACAGTTAATCCTCATTAGACCCCTTTTAAAAATTTAATCAAATTGTTAACCACGCAAACGAATTTTTGAGGGGAAAATAATTGGGGGGAATCACTTTTGTTGGTTTTTCAGTCCATCTTTTGGGACCAAGAATCATTTTGATAAAACAAACAGTGAAACTCATATAAAAAAATTGAAACAACAAGGCCTTGATATTAATTTTTGGTGTGTGCATTGTCTAGGGGTCCTTTACCAATTTGGTACAGATCATTGCCCTTGAGTGAAAATTGGCCACGCCCAATTTTTCTTTTTTTTTTACATAGACTTCACTTATATAGGGAGCATAACCCCAATTTTTGTTTGGAGCACAGATACACCTTTTTTTGTAAAATTTTAATTTTGGGATGCCTTGACCATGACCCAGTGACCTACTTTTGTATTTTTAATTTTTTTTCCTTAAAATTTGGCCCAAAAGTACTGTTTTAAATGTGTAAAAATTGAAATTACCTTGCTGTATTTCTGTATGGATAATGTTTTGGATTTACAAAGCTACAAAATAGTAACTTTTACAAGCAATAAAGGCAATGTTTCTCAGGTAAAGAAACTTCAGGTCCATCTTGGCCCTCTTTACTTCACTTTAGGTCCAGTTTAAAGACAGGGCATCATCGTAAAAAAAAAAAGATTAGGGGGACAAGATTATTATTTTACAAAGGAACAAAAACAATGGGATAAGCATCTCATCGGCATTGGGGCCCTTGAAAAAAAAGAAATGGCCACCTATATCTTTTTTTCCCCCTATAAAATGCAAAAGTTTTTTTTTTAAAAATCTGGTTTTTTTAAAAACCCCTTTGGAAAAAATGGCCCCTTGGGCCCATCTCCAAGATTTTTTAAAATTTTTAAAAACTATTTCGGCAAAAAGTGGGGTTTAGTGAAAGCTTGAAAAACTTTTTTTTCCAAAACACTGTTGGGACATTTTTTTGTGGATCTTCTACAAAGTCTTTTTTTTTTTTTCCAAATGATCGTGATCTTTATTCATTAGAAAAAAAATGGCTAACAAATTTACCCAAACTGGGTTTGGGTTTTTTGGGTTTTTCCCCGGGCAAAGGTCAAATTTTCTGTGAAATTTCCCAAAATTTAAAATTTCCCGCTGAAAAATTTTAAAAAAACCTTTGTCCAAAATCTTCAAAAATTTACAAAGGGGGATGAAACCTGTGGGCAGATAATGCTTTTTTTTTTCCCGGTCCAAATTTATTCCTTTAAAGTCCAAATTCAACAAAGCATGATTTCCCTGGGGAATGATTTTTGCAATGGGGAGCCATGGGAATGTTTGGGAAAAAAATCTTTTTTACCCTCGAAAAATTTTCATTTCAATTGGGGGACAAAAATCATTTGACAGTACTTTTCTTTCCCCCCCATATCTCCTGGCTTTCCCTTTCAGCTTCTGCTTTCCAAACCAATCCATTTTCTAGGGCCCCCTTGGTTTTTTTTACTTAGAACTGCCAAAACCCTTTTTGGGGGAAGGAAATTATGACATTTTTTATCACCTAAAAATCTCCCCGTGGGCCCCGCCCCGTGAACCCTATTTAATTTGTAATGTTTCCCTTTCAAAGGGTTTTACCGAGAGTTTGGGATGGTCAGGGGGTTAAAAATCATTATTTAACAGAGAGGTGGGGATGTACTGGGTCTAAACCCGGGGACCCAAAAATGTTCCAAAAAGTACTTTTGACCCCGGTGATCAAAATGTTTTCCCAAAAGTAAAATTCGAAACCCGGGACCAAGATGTTCCAACAGTACATTCTACCTGGAGATCAAGATTGTTTTTCCCAAAAGTACATTTTGAAACCCGGATACCAAGATTTTTCCCAAAAGTTTCAATTTTGAACCGGTGAACCCCAAAAATTTCCGCAGTAATTCTGAACCTGGAGAACCCTTCTGAATCATCGGATGAGGATAAAATTTCAACCCAAAGCCCTAGAAAGAATTTTTCACACACAATAGTGTTTTCCTTTCCTTTTATAATAAGCAGAAAAGGTTTTTTAAAAACAAAGTTTGATACCTGGAATAGAGAATTTCAGCTAAAAAAATGATTTCATTTTTTATGACCGTGTGGGAAGAATGCTTTCTCGAAATCCTGTCCCTTAATCCTGTTTCCCAGCAGAAGGAGACTATCTTTACATTGAAACAGTTTTCATTCTGTGGCTGAGCTTTGAATTTAACAAAGGCTGTATTGTAATAGGACCAACAGAATGATCCACAAGAAGCATAATCTAATTTCCATCAGATGTTGGGTGAAGAATTCCTTGAAATTTTACAGAAAACCAAGTTCATCATCCTTGTCCATCTTCTGGTAGGAAAAAGAAAACCAACCTTCATTAGATTAGATTAGTTTCTATAGGTTGTGTCCTATGTCCCCATCTTCTTCATATGGATCCTGTCCAGAATATAATCAAATTAAGAAATAATGTAAACAGAGGTACAGAAGTAAAATAGTTTCAGTTTATTATTGCCACACTTGACCTTATATCATGAAAGGTCATTAAACCTGTTTTTATTTTAGCTCACCTGAGTACAGCATGCTCAAAGATGACCACTGTGACCGATTGAATGTCCGGTGTCTGTCATATCAGCAATCAACATCTCCTTAACTATTGGACTAATTTTTCAATAAAACATTACAGAAAAATGTTCTTTGGGGTGGTCCCCCATCAGAGTTGTTCTAAAGATTAAAATACTTCCCATACAGAAACTCCCTGGTTATCATAGCAAACAAAGTGAAGAAAATCTTCTAGGTCATAAAAGTTCCCTGGCTGAATTAATAGTTTTACCACAGATGTGTTTTTGGCTCACGTTACTATACCATAATTTAATTTTTTAGGGTCCATTAAAATAAGGCCAATAGGGATGGATCCCCCATTTTCCGGTTTAATAATTAAATAATATATAATTGAAAAATCTTCTTATCCAAAGTACTGGCGAGAATTCCAAAATATTTTAACAGACCTTCCCTTGGCCAAAAGACATATCAACAAAAATAGGAACCCCAGTGGAAAAGATATTGTTTCGGCACACACAGCAAACTATTGAATATTGCCAACCTTTTCAAAAAAAGGTATGTAAAAACACAGCGAAATAATGTAACATATTGCAAAATTCAATTCTCTCCTACATGGAATTATTTTTCAGTTTATTTAAATAAGTCCCCCTACCATTGGTAAACCGGAGGGACTATAGTTTTGCCTTCCGTCCCGTCCATCATCCGTCCATCCGCAAAAACTGATCCCTTGATAACTCAAAAATACGGAAGATATTTTTATGAAACTGAAATAAAAAAAATGGGATAGATGGCAGAATGTAGATTAATGCATGTCCTTTTTTTTTTTTTTGTTTCTTCAAGGTTGAAATCTGGTTGCTATGACAACAAATAGACTTAAAAAAAATATATAAAAATTACAAATAAAGGCAATATACTGTGATAATAGAGATATGCACGCTGACATTCTCTTCATAAGACAAGGGGACATTATCCTAAAAAGCGATTCTTTTTAGAATTAGCCCCCTTTAAAGTAATAAATGATAGTGGTGTTGCCCGTTAACCATCAAACAAATAACCCCACCATGCAGTGGTTCTTATTTTTTTTTTTTCTTTTCTTCAGACCAAAATTCCTGGGTTGCTTTGTAATGGGGAAATTAAGTACCTCACCGTAGAGTACTCAAGTGTTGTCTGCAACACCAGTTATACTAGTTCTTTAAAAACTTGTGATTTAAATTCAAAACCAGTGTAGCAGAAAAGAACACATTTTTCATAGTTATCATCCATGCAGATACTTTCCTATGTTATTTAAAAAAAAAACCTTTTTATTTCCATTGATTATTTTAAAACTATAAAGGTATTTTAAATGGTACATGTGTAGTGTAATGTTTCTCTATGTAGAATACAATTTTACTTTCTCACATATCTTCCCATAGAAAATTGAAAAAAATCTCTGAAAATGAGACATTTTTTTGAGCGAGAATTTGACAATTTGTATACATGTTTTGTGAGATTTAAAAATAGTTGCCAGCTTTGGTTTAATAGGTCTCTGCTTTGGCTCATTCTCACCATATTTTAAAATATTTTTGATCGGCTTAAAAACATGGGCACCAGGACTGAACCCTTATATTATTAGTACTGATTTGAAAAAAAAACTTTCTAAAAGTACTACTGGCGGAAATTCAAAGGTCTTTGGCATATCTGTTCCTTGGCTCACACTCTATACCTAATATTTATAAAATTTCATGAATCTGCATGAAAAATATATGGCCGCAAGGTGGGCCATAAAATTGACTTCGATTGATATAAAGGTAGTTTTCAGGTCAGACCGGTTGGCCCGGAACAATGTATAGGTATGTGACTGGGTCAGTATCATGCCATATGCTATGACCAGATAACTGGCAGCAAAATATAAACTGAAGTAAGACAAAGTTCCAAATGACTGAAATACTGTTAGGTAGAACATTTCAGTGTAAATCCAACAAATCATGACAAAACAGCTATTGGCATTTTTCCTAGGAAAGTATGAATTTAGGTTAATCAGGAATAGTAAGATCCTTTGTTATAATATAAATTATTTATGACCCATTTCCTCGTGGCCCAGTTCCTTTGGCTAAGGGTATAGACTAGATTTCCTTATATGTCCTAGAGTGAAAAAATAAAAATCTCTGACCTAAACTGATGGCCACATGTTGAAATGAAAACTTCCTAAAATCTCTTGTACCCAAAACTAACAGGCTTGAATGTCAAAATAATTTGGCAACAGAATAGTCCATGGGAACCCCTCTTTTTCCCACGAATGTTACTTTAATTTGGATATTGTAAAAAAAAATAATGGTAGCCAAGGCATAGCTGGCTTTTTCTTTATGTATCTTTATTGAAAAAAGGAATAGTTCCATTTTATACAGAATAGTTGTACTCGGCGAGTTTTATTCCCCCCATTGTTAATTCTTTTTTTACAAATATTCATGATTTTTTTCTTTAATTTGAGCTCAGATGTTTTGTCTCATATTGTACAGTAAATATTATACTTCAAATATATAACAATAAGTGAATTACAAATGTTCACTATGTTTGTGATTTTTTGAGAGTTAGTTATTAGCTCGATTCCTAGAATTAAATTTAAAATATCTTTTTTAATTTTTTTTGCTGGAAATGAATGATAGAGTGTTTTTTTCTTGTCGTACTATAAGTGATATTAATATAAAACATGTTCATTTCACCAAACCTGGTTACTGTTATGTTGACAAATTGTTAAAATCATTTTTTGTGAAGTCTGTATATAAATTCATTTACGGAGTGAGTAAAATTTCTTTACAAAAGCATTTTGTTTCACTCAGCTCATTTTTGGATTTCTTAAAGTGCCCATTATGTTGTACAATAATTTTGTGTCCCATGAGAAATTATTTTAAAACATGTAATCACTTGGTTAAATCGCCATCTAGCTGGTCTTGATGGCCGAGAGTTATAATGTTCTACCCCAGAATCGGAGGTCATGGGTATTGATTCCGCTGCGACAAACGCAAAAGTCTTAAAAATGATACCTGGTATAAGCTCCTTTATTTGAAGCTAAGCATTAAAGGGTAGTTTTCAGGACTTGTTTGGCTCGGTTTCAGGATAATGTGAACCAGTGTGTATCAATACCACCATGTCTATGATGTGAAAAACTGCATGTATACTGCACGTGGGCAGCACTATAACTATCACAAGTAGAACATGGTCTCAATGACGGAAAATAACTGTCGGCGGGAACCGTATTAAAAAACCTAACAAACAAAAACATAATCTCCCATCCTTTTTAGCTCACATCAGCACAACGTGCTCAAGTTTGAGCTTTTGTGATCGTCAGTCGTGCATCGTCAACATTTGGCTTGTTTACCGAACCTTAGAGGCCATATTTTTAAGCCCCTATCATCATGAAATTTGGTCATAATATTTAATTCCATAAAATCTAGGACACGTTCGAATTATGGGTCCATGTGGGGCTAAAAAAGTAGGTAATTGATGTCAATCTAGAAAAACCTTGATAAAAGCTCTAGAGGGCCCCAACATTTTTTGGCCCAAATCTCATGAAACTTGGTTTTGTTCTCCATAAAATCGTGGACAAGTTGACTTTAGGGTCGTGAACTTCATTGGGCCACTTAGGATCAATGGCTGTCCCGTCCATCGTCCGTCATTCCACAATTATTTTCAAATGACCAACTCCGTCCGAAAACCACTCTGGGCCAAATTTGGATGAAACTCGCGCCTGTGCTTGTTTCTTGCATGATCTCTACCAAAGTTGTTCAATGGTTTCCGCCGTATTGTATATCTGGTCACAAGAACTAAAAATATATTTTTTTTTTAAGTGAAATCCTTTAAAAAGTCTGCTTCTCCAGAACTTTCAAGCTTCAAAGGCTAAGAGCTTAGATATTTGTGTGTGGCATTTACCATATTTGTCAAATCATGAATGGGGAGTGAATGGAGAATGCGACGAAAGGAATGAGAAGACATGATGGAGTTGGCATGATGAGAGATGAAATCATTAGGTACATGAGTGAAGGATGATCAAGATGGACATGATGGAAAAGGAGATATTGGAGGAGAAGAAGAGCATGCATGGGAGTGAGATGAGATGGAGGGAGGTGATGAGGGAGAGAAGGAGATGGAAAGCAAAGGGAGAATGGGAAAAAGTTTGACGAATGGGTGGGGAGAATGGGGAGGTGGGAGATAATGTCATGAGAGAAAGAATGAGACATGAAAAAATTAATGCAATGGAAGGAGAAGGGATGTGAGGAATCATATGATGAACATGAGGGATGTGAAGTGGATGGAATGAGAACCTGGGGTCCAAATTGGCCCCGCCCGCCCCCCAGAAAGTCACTTGATTTTACATAGACTTACAATGGAAAAACAAGAAAAATCTCTTGTCAGAAACCACAAGGCCTATAGTTTTAGATATTTGGTTGTAACATATAACCTAGTAGACCTCTTACCCAAGTTTTGTTCAAAAATCATGACCTGGGGGTCAAAATTAGCCCCACCCCAGGGTCACTTAAATATTACAATAGAATAATATAGAAAAATATCTTGTCAGAACCACAAGGCCAAGAGTTAAGTATATTTGGTGTGTAACATAATAGCCTAGTAGCCTCTACCAAGTTTGTTCAAATCAATGACTTTGGGTCAAAATCAAATTTGCCCAACTCCCAGGGGTCACTATAAATTTTTACATAGAACTTAAATAGAAAATCCCTTTTTGTCAGAAACCACAAAGCTAGAGTTTAGATATTTTGGTGGGTAACCTGGCCTACTAGACCTCTACAAGTTTGTTCAATCATGACCTTTGGGTCAAAAATTTTTGCCCACCCCCAGGGATCACTTTAATTTACAATAGATTATCTTAGAAAATCTTTATGTCAGAAACCAACAAGGCCCTAGAGTTTAGAATATTTTGGTGGTATCATGACTAAAGAGACTTCTACTACAGTTTGTTCCAAATCAAGCCATGGAGTCAAAATGGGCACCTCCTTAGGGTCACTTGAATTTACATGGAACAATCCTTGTTAAAACCTAGCAAATCCTTTTTTGTCAGAAAACCTTAAGGGCCTAGAGTTTAGATATTGGTGTAGTACAATGGCTTTAGTAGATCTCTACCAAGTTTTGTTCAAAACATCATGACCCTTGGGTCAAAATTGGCCCAGCTTTAAAGGGTCACTTGATTTTACACAATAGAGAGCTTTAATTGAAAACCTAGAAAAAAATCTTTTGTCAGAAACCCACAAGGCCTAGAGTTTAGATAGCTGGTTGTAACAGGCCCTAGTGAAAACCACTACCAAGTTTGTTCAAATCAATGGCCCTTGGTCAAAAAGGGTCTCCACTTAGATTATATATGGACTTGTTATAGGAAAATCCTCAAAAGTCCTGTCAGAAAACCACACGAACCCTTGAGTTAAGAATGTATACAGATCCTCAACCAAGTCAGTTTCAAATAATGCCTGGTGTCAAACTGACTTTCCCACCCCTGGGGTCACTGATTTTAAAAATTGACTTATTAGAGCCATGAGCATCAAACTTTGATGCAGGTACAGTTTTGGTGAGAAAATTTAGATGATCTTGTTGTAGCTTCTGCATTATTTAAGAATTCAGTAAGAACTAATAATAAATACAATAATTTGCCCCAATGAGGCAGTGTTTTTTTCTCAGGAGGAGCGATCATGGCCATCTTGCCCCCCTCTTGTATAGCATGCCATTAAAAATTTGGACCACAGGTGCAGTTTTTTTGTTGTTGTGGATTAACTATTATTTTGCTTTTAAAAACCTCTCTAGCGTTGATTTTAATTCAGTAATGCAATGTTATAAAAGGCAAATGAAGACAAAATTTCTCAGTGAGCGAGTCAGGGCCAGCTGGCTGCTGTAAGCCAGAAGAGACCACGTAGGGATCAACTTTTCCATCATCTGTCCGTCATCACACTTTTTTCCCATCACGCTCGAGCCCACACTTAGTAGTTGTTATATAACAGATCCATCGAAAGTTTTGACCATTTATTCCATCAGAGATCAACGATGTGTAATACAATGAAAATTTTTTCAAAAAAATATCAATTCAGTACCCTTTCCTAAAGTTATAATACGACGAAGTATAACGCACCTCACTCTATTTATACGCAAAAGAAACACAAGATAGAAATATGGGAAGACCAGGATAATCTACACATCTACTAATCCGTAACCCAGTATCCTTCAACAAAAACATTTGTTAATAGAAGTTACAAGCCTGATTGTATTATAATTAATAAATACCAATTTAAGAAATACAGATATATGGAGGAGAAAGAAAGAAATGTCATTCAAAATTCTCTTGCTCTCCTCTCACTCTCATCTCCTCGTCTCTCAAACTCTTATCTCGAAATAATGTGAGAATTTGAAATGTCTAAATAGATCTACTAAATTAGTTTGTCAAAATTCAACTTAAACTTAGAAAAGCATTTACAGAAACAGCAATAATTTACCAAACCACCTCCAAAATTTAAAAGCCAAGTAAATAACTATTAAATTCATGACATAAATGCTTTTCGATGATTAACCTAGAATAACAGTGGATTATATCCTGATAATTTCACCGTTTTTGACAGTGAAATTATCATGAAAACAGTGAAATATCTGGAACTCCGAACCACAACTTTATAAAACTTATCGGAGCTTTAAAGCATTTAATAAAAAGAAAAAAAAATGATTGTATTGCGGAAAGAAATTGGTGCATAATTTTTTCAATCCAATGAAATAAAAAGATGCATTTTCACTCTTAGGCTTCCGCCACTTATGAAATATCACTGTTTTTTGTTCAGTCATTGAACAAACAATTAACCTCTAGACATAAACCTAACATATCCTGTTGAAAAGAGATCCGTCATCGTTTGACCAACCCTTAAATGTAACCATCTGTTGCAACCCTTAGCCACAGCTCTTCACAGTTAAATCGAT
The DNA here is from genome assembly GCA_021229015.1 of Solen grandis. Taxonomy (NCBI): domain Eukaryota; kingdom Metazoa; phylum Mollusca; class Bivalvia; order Adapedonta; family Solenidae; genus Solen; species Solen grandis. The sequence continues at coordinate 1,407,706 of CM037780.1, read as the reverse complement.
AGAAATAAAACAAATAATATAACTCTCGAGTCAATTGTATATGATGGTGAAGTTTTTTGTTACCTGCAAATAAACATGGAATGTTTTTCCCTAAATGACTTCGGGGGAATCCTATTTAAATATAAAATACGGTAATATCGCCCCCGACCGCAGATGCTTGTTGTAACCAAGTGACAAATTTTCCGCATCTTGGCCGGCGGCCATTCACCATCCCGGGTAGGGAATTCGTTTAGTGTTTTTTGAAATAGGTTTCAGTTGTGAAGTGAGCGCATGTGCAAAGATTGAATGTGCTAGTCATATGAACGCACAACGGAAAAAGAAATTTTTAAATAAATTAAGGGTTTTTTTGTATAATTCTAAATATAGGTCCAATACCGTTTTGAAATGCTATTTCCCTGTGATGGAGAAACCATTCCAAATTTAACAATCAGGAGATAATTTGAATTGGTGAACAATGTGTCTGTACGTCCCTTATAGATAGAGGCAATTTACAAACAGTTTAAAAAAACCAAATCTGTACTGAGCTGCTTTAAAGCGTGGGTATGGTTCCAGACCTCGTGGATTTTTCCTCATGGACCCTCACGGCTTTCCTCCCACTAAAATGATCACCTACGGCCATAAATCCAAGCCATCAGATAATGATATAACTTATAAGAACATGTGATAATCGATGTAAAATAAATAAAGTTTAAATATAAACCAGGATTAGTACGGAGGCTGTGTGTGAGTTTTAAATTTGAATTTTGCTTTTAGAAAGTCAAATATACTACAAAAATTTATTGTTAAGATCACTTATGTTCATTGTATATCAGAACATTCGAATACTTTATCATACTGATTGACAAAGACAACTTAATGACTATTGTCCAAAATACCAAATAAACCAGCTGGAGGCGCAATCCACAGATGGTGAAGAATATACCCCGCAAACATAACAATGGCTCATATCAGGAATAATGAAAAGATTACCATGATTAACCGAATGAAGGTGAAGGTCACAATTTTCCCCGTCACGGATCCTAATGAATATTGCATGTGATTATAAATCATTTCTGTGAATTGATTTTAAAGATAAATCTATTTTGAAAAAAAAAAAAAAAAAAAAAGAAAAATGACAGACGCAACGGAACAACAACGTAAGTTCCCCAATATTAGCCCCCATCAAAAACTTTGTTCCTTGATATAATGTAATTAACAGCTCTAAATGGCAATCATCAAAAGCAAATCTATCAAATACACAAGTAAATGATATTTCATGAAGTGATTCCATAGTAAATTTTGAATAGTATAAATTTGAAAGCAATTAATTAAAATGCATTGATAACTGAATTTTCAACATTATTGTATATCAGACATTTGCATAACTTTATACAAAACTAAATTTACTAGCATAAAAAACATGAATTTTAATTCAAACGGTAAAAACAAAAAACGTTTTAAATCCATGAGAATAATGTTCCCTCTTTACTACAAGTTCTAAAGGAATTAAAATTTTTTTTTTTTTTTTTAAAAAAAAAATTTTGGGGGGGTTTTTTTTTTTTTTTTTGGGAAGGTTTTTGGGGGGGAAAAAAGGGAAAAAAAAAAGGGGAATTTTTTTTTTAAAAAAGGGGAAATTTAAATTTTGGAAAAAAATTAAAAAATTTTTTAAAATTTTTTTAAAACCCAAAAAAAAACCCCCGAAAAGGGGGGAAAAAAAAAAAATTAAAAAAAGGGAAAAAAATTTTTTCCCCCGGGGGGTTTTTTGGGGGGAAAAAAAGGGGGGGGGGGGGGGCCCCCGGGCCCCCTTTTTTTTTTTTAAAAATTTTTAAAAAAAAAAGGGGGTTTTTTTAAAAAAAACCCCCCCAAAAAAACCCCCCCCTTTTTTTTTAAAAAAAACCCCCCCCCCCCCCCCCCCCCCCCCCCCCCCTTTTTTTTTTTTAAAAAAAAAATTTTTTAAAAAATTTTTGGGGCCCAAAAAAATTTTTGGAAAAAAGGAAAATTTTTAAAAATTTTTTTTTGAAAAAAAAATTTGGGAAATATTTTTTTGGAAAGGGCCATTTTTTTGCAAGATCACCCCCCGGCCCATTAAACGAATTTTTAAATTTTTGGGAACTAAAAAAATCTTTAAAAATTACTGTCTGGACCCAAAAATATATATTTCATTTGGTTTTTTTTACAATAAAAAATTATGAAGTTTTTTTTCGGGAAACAATATAGGTTCAAAATTGGGGGCAAAATTCCCAAACTAAAAAACCTGTTTTTAATTTGTCAAGCACACATTCCTTTTAATGGCCCCCTCATCACAAAAGCCCAAAGTACTTAAATTTTAAAAAAATTAAAATTTATTTTTAAAAATTTATGACCCTTAAAAAAAGTTTTTTTTAAAAAAAAAATACAAACAAAAAAGCAAAAAAAACCCTTTGTTTTCAAGAACGAGTTTTTGATACTTAAAAATGACTGCAACTTTTTATTTCAGCTTGGGGCCTTCCCCCCAAAACAAGCCAATTCCAAAAAGGTTAAAAAAAACAAATACAAAAAACAAAAACTACTTTTCCTGTCCCGATATATGTTTTACCTTTTTTGTAAAAATGAGGGGTTTTGCAATTTTAAAAACGGGGCAGAAAAAACAGCCAAAAGGTAAAATTTTGGAAAACAAAAGTACACTGAGCAAATAAAACAAAAAAGGAAGGTTTAGTTTTTTATTTAAAAAAAAAAAAAAAATAAAAAAACAACATTTAAGGGTAAAATGATCGATACAAAAATCCAGCTTAAATGGCCTTTTTTGGGAACGAGAATTTTAAACCTTTAGGGTTGGAAAAAAAATTCGAAAAAACCCAAAATGAAAATTTTGACTCTTGGCAAAGAAAGGAGCTAGTTGTTTTTTAAAAAAAAAAAAGAGGGGGGGAGAAAAAAAGGAAAAAACAAGCCATAAATTAAAAAAAATAAATACTGCAAACAGTACTTTTAAAAACTTTTTTTTTCTTTTTTTTTCCCCCTAACATCTCCCAAAAAAAAAAAAAAAAAGGGCCCGGGAAGGGGTTTGGGGTTAAAATTTTTTTTTTTAAATTTTTTTTTTCCCTTTTTTACCCTTTTATTTTCCCCCTTTTCGGAAATTTATAAAAAAAACTTTTTTTCAACCCCTAACAAACCCGGGAATGCTATTTTTAGGGTCAACAAAAAAAGGGGGTCGGTCGGGGGTTTGTGGAAAAGTAAAATTTTTTTTTTTAAAGCCTGATTAAACATTCAAATGAAGAATTTTTTGTACTGAAAACCCAATGAAAAGGGTAAAGAAGGCAAGACCAAGAGGTAATAAGTAGGAAGTTTAAAAGGGGAAAAAGAAAGGGTTTTAACCCCAGTTTATGGAAGAATATCCCTAAGGTCTGAATTTGCTTGAACATTCTGAAAAAAAGAAGGGTTTTAAAATTTTAAAAAAATCCAAAAAAATTTGCCCAAAAGGCAATAATGGGAAAAAATGGGTTTAAAAACTTTTATATTAATGAACCCTGATTTGGGGATATGATTTTATGAAAGAGATTATAGCTAGTTTTTTAAAAATAATACTTTTTTTAATATTTTTCACTCAACTCCTCAAACCCGTTTTTTCCCCCGAAACCCCCGGGGAGGGTCATTCGGTTTTTCTTTTGAGGAAGCCTTCCCTCCCGGTTTCCCCGATGGGTTTTTTTAACCCCCGGGTTTTCCCTCCGTTTTATTCGGGGTTTTCCTCCACCTTTAATTAGGCCCCTTGGGCTTTGCTATAAGATGAAATACGTCGAAGGCCGGGACACTAAACTCCAAAAAGTTTAAGTCAAGGGCCCTATTTTTCGAAAAGGGTCGAGCCCAAAAAAAGGTTTTAAAATGTATTTTATTAACAAATATTCATTAAAATATTTTTCAGTGGGGGTTTTTAAAATAAAATTAAAAAAAAAACAACATTCATATTGTTTTTTTTAAACAAAAAAAAAAACATACTATCAAAAATTTTTTATTAGAATAATCAAAAAATTAATTTAAAAGATCAAATTTTTCAATAAATGATTCAGTTGGATTTTTTGATCCCACTCGTTTTCATCTGATGAAAAAAGAAAAGAAGATTTCCCAATATAAAAAAAATAATAATAATAATAAATTTTTTAATAGGGGCTTTGAAAGAAACCAACCATTTTGGGAAAGGGTTGTGTTTTTTGTTTTTTGTGTGTGGGGTGTGTGGGTTTTGTTTTTGTTTAATTTATTTATAATTTTTTAAAAATATACGATAAAGACAGGGGACTTTTTTTTGTGAAAAATTTGGGAATCCTTTACTGTTTCTTTTCCCAAATGGATTTTCCCAAGCTATTTTTGGTTTTTTCCCTTTTTGTTTTTTACTTTTAAAAACCCCCTTTTTAAAAGATTAGGGGAAAAAAAAAAGGTCTGTGGGTTTTTGAGTTAAAAACAGTATTGGTTAAAATTTCCCTCAAAAATTTATCCCCTTAAATTGGGTTTTATACCAAATATAAGGGCAAAATTTTTACCCCCGAATGTTTATTGGAGTTTGATTTTGATTACGCCCATGTCATAAATTGAATTTTTTTGTAATTTTTAAAATTTAAATACCCTCACAAACATTTCACCCCCCCGGGGCCCCCCCGGCCCCCAAAACCCAAAGTCGCCAAAAAAAGGTAATGTTAAGTTTCCCCTTTCTTGGCCCTTTAAAAATTTCAAGGGGCTGTTTGGCCCCGGGGGTCGGAAATGTGGGCTGGGTGCGGTTTTTTTTGCACTTTTTCTACGGGGGTGTTTCTGAGGGGTGGGGTTTAAACACTATATCTGTCTCAAATAGACAAACTCTCCAAATGAAAATGAAAATACCCGTTGGTGAGACGTTTAAACCCAACAAACAAAACAGACAAAAACATGATTTTAAATTTCTATTAAAAGGTTTTTCTGGGCAAAAGGGCACCGGCCCATTTTAAATAAAATTAGATTTTTAGTATTTGTTGTTTTTTGAAAAAATACATATATGTTTTTTTTTTATTTTTAAAATGGGGATTTTTCAAAGATTAACTTTTTGGTTTAGATGCTTTTCATGAAAATTTTTTCATTTATCAAAAAGATTTTTTTCCCCAAGATTAACAATTGACAAACAGCAATGTTTTGGTTGGGCCTTTTGGGAAAAAGATTTAAATTAAAATGAGGAAAAACTTTAAAATTCCGATTTTTAAAAAATTTTTTGATTTTGTTTTTTTTTTTTCCCTTAAAAAAGGTTTTTTTTTTTTTTTCTTTTTTTTTAACCCTTTTTTTCCCGAAAAAGGGGTTTTTTTTTTTTTAATTTGGGGGGGGGCTTTTGTGATTTGCCCTTTTTTTCCCCTTTGTGGGGACGGTTTCGGCGGGTTTTTGGCGGTTTGTCAACAATTTGGATTGTTTAAAAATCTTGAGGCCCTTTTTTTTAGGCCCCTTCTTTTTATGAAAATTGGTTTAGAATGTTTTGGGTTTTGGGTAAAATTTTTGGGCCAAATTTGAAAAGGGGGCCCTTTTGGGGGCAAAAAGGGGGGGTCACGGGGGGTCAAATCTTTTTTTTTTAAAACCTTGGGGGAACCCCTGTAGAGGCCCACATTTTTGGCCCCAAAACTTTAAAAAAACTTTGATTTAGAAAAAAATTTGAATTTTTTGGGCCCCGTGGGGTCAAAAGGTTTTGGTCCCCCCCAGGTCAAATCTTTGTAAAAACCCTTGGTTTTAACCCCTCTTTGATACCAAAATTTTTTTTGGGCCCAAAACTTCAAAAGGGAAAAATTGGTTTAGAATGTTTGTTTTTCCCCCAAAAAACCTTGGGCCAAGTAAATTAATTTGGGGCATGTGGGGTTTTAAAGATAGGTTTATGAGGTCAAATTTTTAGAAAAACCCTTTTTTCCCCCTCAAGAGGCCACCTTTTTTTGGGCCCTTTCTTTCCCAAACTTTGGGCCCCCAAAGTTTTTTTCATAAAAACTTGGAAAAAAGCCGAAAGTGGGGGCATTTTGGGGTCCAAAAAGTAGGTCAATATGAAAAAACCCCCAAAATATTTGCTTTATTTTTAATCCCGGTGAAATTCAGGGCCCATCATGGGCCCCCTTTTTTATTTTTTTTTTTAAAAATTTTTTTTTAATTTATTTTTTTAAAACCATCAAAAAAAAGTTTTTCCATTATTTCTCAAAAATTGTTTTAATCTAAAAGGGTTTTTGGATTTGGATTTTAGGAAACTTTGGGTTTTTTTAAAAAAAATTTAATACCCCCTTGCCTTTTATTATCTTTAAATTTTTTAATATAGTGTTTTAAAAAAGTTGCCCAAAATTTGAGAAAAATTACAAAACGAAATAAAAATTTCGATTAAAAATGAATAAAAAAAAATTTTTTAAGAAACACAAATATGCCCCCTTAAAATGTTTTGAAAAAGGTTTTTTTGGGGGTTTGTTGTTGTTGTTTTTTTTTTTGTTGTTGTTTGTTTGTTTTGTTTTTTTTCCCTTCTTTGGAAATTAGTTTTATCCCCCCCTCCGGGAAAAGTTTTTTTATTTTTACGATTTTTTTTGAAACCCGAAGCGACGATATATTTAAGAAAAAACCTCCTAAAAAAAATTTTTGGCAGTTTAAAGGGGTAATCACTAAAAAAAAGGACGTCCTGAAAATTTGGAGTTGAAATTTTTAAAGGGGATTTTCAGGGAAATTTCCCACCATTTTGTTCAGACACAGTTTTCCCATGTTATGCCCCAAAGGGAAAGTTCTTTTTACAGAAGGGGCCTGTATTAAACTAAACACTGTAGTTTGCCGCAAGGCATGTAGGGAATTTTTGTCCCAAAAAAGCAAGGTTTAAACCTTCAATCCCACGGCCCTTTTTTGCCTTTTGCCAAATAAGTAACTTGTCCTACTTTTAAAAAACGGGGAAAATTTGATTTGATATTACCTAAAATCCGTGACATTTATTTGTAACGTACAATATAAAACAAAATTGCCCATATTCTGAAAGATTACGAAGATAAAAGCATTTAAAGGGAAAATTGGGGGGGCCCCTTTTTGGGGGCCAAATTTTTGGGCCCGCCCCAACGTTTAAACGGGGGGCCCGCTGGCCAAAATTTGGGTCCATACAAAAAAAAAAACCCAGTAAAGGGTTGTTTTATATTTTGTCCCCAATTTTCTTTGTTTTTTAAACCCCAAGGGTTGCCCCGATTCCACCGAAATAGGGCCCCTTACAAGCCCCATTTTATATTGGAATTTTTGGTTGTACTTTGCTATATTTCATAAATATTTTAAAAGAATATCCCCATAAATCGCTTTAAAACGCCCCGGGGCGTAAAATTTTCTTTCCCAAAAAATTAAAAAAAGTCAAATGAAAATTTAAACCTCAAAGATAAAGAAAGAAACAAAACTTAGTATATGCAAAGACATTTTAAAAAAAATGTTTAAAAAGGCCCTTTGGTTTATAAAAGTAAAGAAAGATTAAGAGATACGGGAGACCTCTTAATCCTTCCCAAACAAAATGCTCGTTTTGGCGCATTGGATAGGGTTTGTTTTGAAGTTCTCCCAAGCAGGGTATCCTCTGTTTGTTTTATACAAAATTGTAGTTCAGTTTTCCCCTCAATCTGCACAGCAAAGGGAGATATTTTTTTGAAAAATTCATTATGTTTTTAAAAATTTAAAAGACCCCGACAAAAAACGTTTTGGGTCCCCAGTTTTTTAAAAAGACTTGAGCCGTTTTTCGCAATACATAAATTTCAGGTGGTTTTGCTTTTAAAAACCCATTTAGGAAAAACCCAAACCTTAATTTTTCACCATTTGGGAAAAAGTGCATTCCCCGATATTTTAAGTATTAATTTTTTCAGGAAAAAAAAAAAAAAAAAAAAAAAAAAAAAAATAAAAAAAAAAAAATTTATCAACTTTTTTTATTGGTTTTGCCCACTAATTTTTTATTTTATAGTACTTTTTGTAGCATTGGGGGTTTTCGTTTAAAAACCAATTTGAAAAACTTTTTTTTTAGCTATTTAAATAAAAAAAGTAAGCCCCAAAAAAAAAAAAAACAAAAAAAAAAAATTTCAACTAAGTTTTCGCTTCCGTCGAAGTTTTTTTATTTTTTGTTTTGGGTTTGACGGAAAAATACTGTTATTTATTGAATATAATTTTTTATTTTTCTTGGGTTTTCCCCATTAAACGGAGCACCGCTTTTTTTTTGGCCCCAAACTGGGCGCGGGTTTTTTTAGAGGGAAAAAAATATTAAAAAAATTTTGAATTTTTAAAACCGGGGGGCCCAAAAAATGTTGAAACCAATCAGGGCACAAATTTTTTTAAAAAATGACAAAAGAAACCCGAAACGCGTATCTGGATAAATTTTTCTTTTCCCAAAGATAGATAAACAAGTCCCAAAAACGCGGTTTAATTTTTTTAAATCGAAAAAAACCTTTTAAAAAAAAAAAGGTAAGATTTTGACAGTAGTTTGGGTTTCTGCAACATTAAATACGAGTAGATGTTATAAACTGTTCAAGCTGAATTTTTTTTTTTTTAATGGCATTAACGGATTTTTTTTCGAAAAAAGTACAAATAAATTTGGGGGAAAAGAAAAATTTTCAGGCGTTGCAAAATTTTTTTTATTTTCATTTTTTTTTGGGTTGCTTTCCCCAAGTTTGCACCCCTCCAAAATTTAAACGGGTTTAGGGGGGGGTATATGGAGATCCCCGGGAAATGATGTACTTCTAAAATCTTTATGTTGCTTTGAAAGGTTTTTGATAAATTAAAAAAATGAGATCCGTCACAGGGGCCCCTAATTTAACGACCAAAAAAACGTGAAAAACCCCTAGTTTAAAGTAATTAAAAAATTAGAAAATAGCCCATTTAAAAACCCTTTTTAACAATTTCGGGTTTTTTTAAATTCAGTGAAGTATCAAAACTTTGATTTTTTTATGAAAAAAGAAGAACCACGGGGATTTTACTTTTTAAAGGGACCGCGAATTTTTGAAATTTTTGGGAAATGTTTGCGATAAATTTTAATTTTTTATGAAGTTTCCGCAAATTTTTTCCCCTTTAGAAGTGTAAAAGATATTTGAACTTCTTTTGGGGAAAAACCGCGAATTTTCTTATCTTTGTAAGTGTTTTGCGATAAATTTAACTTCAAAGAAGTAAACCCCCGATATTATTTCTCTATAAAGTGAAGGGGATAAGAAATTCAATGAAACCCCCCGATATATTATCTCTTTTAGGAAAGGTTTGCGATATTGGGAAATTTTTAAAAGGAATAACCCCGATTAAATTTTTTTCTCTGTGAAGTGTAGCGATATTTAACTTCAACGAAGTTAAAAACCCCGGGTATTTTTTAACCCCGGGGAAGTTTAACGATATTGGGAAATTCAACAAAATTTTTGCGATTTTTTTATCTCTGTGAAGTGAGCGTTTTTATCTCTGTAAAGTGAAAGCGATTTTTATCTCTGTGAGTGTAGCGATATTTCCCTTTTATGAAGGCCTGTTGACGGGGCCGAAAACCCTGGCACGGGGGCCCTTTGTTTGCTGGTGATGCAAAAGATAGCCCAAACACCCCCCCTATACGAAAAAACACCCGATCGAGCGAAAAAGATAAACAGTTCAAACCCTATAATCGACGGTTAGAGAAAAAAATTAATTTTAAATTTTTTAAAATTTTCCCGTTTTTTTAAAAATATACTTTTAAAAAAAATATATGATTCTGAAAGACATATTTTTTTGTCTGAGTGCCTTATCTCTTATCCCCCATAACCATAAGGATGGAAATACATGGGGGTCCTTTGTCCTGGGTCCCGAAATGTGGTCAGTCTTTTTTAAATTTCATTGTTTTTAAAAAAAATGTTTGCAGTATCGCGCGCAATTCACGACAATACGAACAATTGGACATTCAGATTTATGAATGGTCGCACGCGAATTCAGGACCATTAGACCAATTCAGATTTAATGTCGCGGGCACGACATTTCGCGACATAGGAACCATTCAGATTTTGAAGTCGCACGGCTACATTCAAACGACATTGGACATTCAGATTTTGAATGTCGCGGCCACGACATTCACGACCCACTGACATTCAGATTTTGAATGTCGTGCGCGACATTCAAAAACTGAATGTCCAATGTCGTGAATAGTGGAGAGTTGAAATTGTCGTATGTGTATGTCCGTAATGTGTCCCGAGCCAACTTCACATAGCCTAGATAATTATGTATATAATATAACCTTTTTGTTACTTTTATGTTTCAGACTGCATTCAATGTTAGAAAAAATAGTCAAACGAAATGAACGTTCCCAGTGGCAGAGTGGTTAGAGCTCTCTGCCTTGGGAGTGGTAGCTTAGTTGTCGGTTTGAAATCCTGGCTGCGACATACCAAAAGTCATAAAATGTACTGGTATAGGCACTCTTCTTGGCGCTCAGCATAAAGGATAGTCCAGAACTGGTTAACCTTGTGTCAGTAATGTGACGGAGTGTGATAACATTCTTAATGTTCTACAGTGTTATACTGCAGTGTAGCACACTTTATCTGTACTCAAGTAGACAATAGTCTCACAATGACTGAAATATGTTTGGTTGTGACCATTAAACCCAACAACAGATTAAAAGATGAAATCCATCTGTGTTGCAGCAAGCCAACAGAATAACTAATATACTGAAATCATTATAGTATAGTAATAACATAACTTCAGATCGAAAGGTAGTTGAATTTAAAACTTTTTTTTGTGTGTGTGTGGGGGGGGGGGGCGGGGGGGGGGAGGAGAGAGAGAGAGAGAGAGAGAGAGCATACACAAGTACATGAATGTTATGAAAACTATAAATATTTTACAGACAACTTAGTTTGTTAAATATAATCAAGACTTTGCATTTTTGTATTAATTTGATAGTATTCTTAATATGCAAAATACTGCTTTTGTCTGCATAGCAACCTTGATTCTAATCGTGAAGGTTAATTGGGACATACAATCATGTAATGTGGCATGTATTTAAGATACTGCTATTGTAACTAAGAACTGTATCAATTAATTTAATTAGTTAATCTAATGGGTATGTGAAATCTCCTAGTTCAGTACTAAAGTTATTTTTAACTTTATATAACAGAGATCCAGAAATTTTTTAACACACAACCTACTAAGTAACTTGATTCCATGCATACAGTATTGAATGATGTTAACCTTTAGATATAATGTAACGTCAGTCACATTTATTTTTCAAGAAACCCCATCAAATCAAACATAAAACTGTGCAACACTACCAATTCAAACTCCTGATTTACCACTAGTCTTAATCCATACATGGAAATCTGAATCTGAACAAGAAGTATTAATCAGATTAGTCCTAAAAGTCTTATTACAGGAGGTTGATCAGGTTTTATGTATGCTACTCCATCATGATTTAGGTATTTTACCATTAATGCAATCCATAAAGGCATTTCTGCTTCCACTGAAGTTAAATAATTAATTAAAATAGGGTGACTTATAGTCCAAATATCATATCTTGACAATACTCTTTTTTAATTGATAAATACTCTATTCCCTCTCTGTCATAGTAACCCCCCCCCCCCACCTTTCTCCTCTTCTCACGAGAAATGGAAATTATCTCTCTTCTAATGATTAAAATTCTCTTTTCTCTCTCTGTCACAAGTAAAACTCTCCCCCCCCTTTCTCTCAGTCTAGAGTACCCCCCCCCCCTTCTCTCTCTGTCATGAGTTATAAACTCCTCTTTTCCCCTTCTCTCTGTCATGAGTAAACTCTTCTCCCCCCTCCTTTTCTGTCTTGAGTAAAACCTCCTCCCTCCCCCAACCCCTCTCTTTCTCTGTCCTGAGTAAACTCTCTCCCTCCTCCCCCCCCTTCTCTCGCTCTGTCATGAGTTAACTACTCGCCCCCCCCCCCCCCTTTTCTCTCACTCCTCATCACTGTCATGAGTAAAACTCCTCTCCATCCCCCTTCTATCCTCCTCTGTCTCTCTCTGTCATGAGTAAACTTCCCCCCTCATCCCTTTTATCTCTGCATGAATAAAACTCTCCCCCCCCCCCCCTTTTCACACACTCTGTCATGAGAAAACTCTCTTCCACCCCCCCCCCCCCCCCCCCACTCTCTCTCTGTCATGAGTAAAACCTCTCGTTCATCCCCCTCCTTCATCTCTGTCATGAGTAAAGTCTTCCCCCCACCCCCCCTTCTCTCTCCTCTGGTCCCTCCATTAAAGAGTAAAATTTCTCTCATCTCTCTATCTCTCCCTCCTTATGATGAATACTCATATGAATGTCATATTGAGAGAAAACAATATTTCATCCTCCATAATGAGTTCCCATAACACATTGTATTGATAATAAAATGATAATTATTTGGAAGTAATTCCATGTAAATAACAGCTCTTCACCAATCCCCAATGTAAGTGAAAAAGTTGAGTATAAAATACAGAGGCAAAGACTTATCATCAACATGTTGAAACATAGATAATGAAAGCTGAAATGGTTTTGGTATATCATTGAGTTTTTATTTCTATTCCTTTTGTTTCATTTTCAGTTTTCTTAAAGGATATGCACATTGTACTTAAAATATGAAACTGTAACTGGTAAAAAGTTGTAATGAGTTCACAGAATTAAGATTTTGCAATGACTTTGGATCATTTTGCTGACAGTTTCTAATCAGTGTATAGGACTTAAAGGATTTTAAAAAATATTTTCAACATGTTACAAGAAGGGTCAGAAAAATGTGGCAGCCTGATTTGGAGCAATAAGTTTGCTACATGTGTTTGAGTTTGTGTCTCAACAACAAACCTTTCAACCATACATAAAGGCAAATGCCTCAGTCCCAACTGAGCTACAGCTAACAACCAATCATTTCCGAATGAAAATAAAAAATAAGAACCGCACCAGCCTTCAGTTCTTTCTTGCGTTGATAGTGGAACAAATAAAACAAATTATGATCTAATTAAAATAGATGGATGAACAATCTCAACATATCTCCCCCTTCTCAGGCTGTGGTCACAATCTGAGAAATAGAGTAAGAACACAAAGCCTCAATACATTGAGGCATTTACATTTACTGAGTTCTCTTGTCCCCCTGTCAAATTGCCATTGCTAGTTAGATTCGAAATTTGCCACAATGGCAACAAAATTGGTCCATCTCAGAGTCATTTCAATGTCACCTGTGGAATCTAATTGTTTGTCTATTTGTTTACCTTGGATTTACAAACTGACAGTATGTTTGTAATCTTGGGGTCATTTGTTTACATTAGGGCAAGGTATTATCGTTCTGCATCACTGTGATTAATCACCACAAGACATTGTATAATAAGCCCTTCAGTTAATGATTCATTATATAACCTACAGTGGGTCTACCAATTTAAAAAACAAACCAAAGAAACTTATAGTTAATTATGAGTTAAAAATCTTAAATAACCATGGATTGGCTGGAACAGCTCCAACCACGCACTCAGCCAAAAAGGAACTGGTTTCAAATCAGCTGATTATGTAAACATTGTACATAAATTATGTCCTTAACCATACTGTCCAAAACCTTTCTAAAGAGAGAGAGGTCAATTCAAGAGATAAAGGTTTGACCCGCTTAATACAGGTGGCCCGCTAAAATGATCAACTCTGTAATTTATATGACTTAATAAGGATCATTTCAGTTATTATGAACCTAAATTTTAAACCAGATGATTTCCCAGATATACCAAATATTAAATCATTTTCAAAATGGAACCACTAGAACTAAACATATTTAGATAATGGAATTCTAGATAAATAATTATGTATTATACAAAATGCTGTATATACATGTAATACACATGCACATGAAGGTGGTTACGCATAATAAAAACAGAATATTATAATATAAATTATGAAGTATGGATAACTACCTTTATAATACATCAGTTAATAATAAAAAATTATATGCAAATAGCCAATGCTTTATTGTTATTTGTTTGACCTTGAATACTTATAATATTTTGTGGGGTGCATATGTCAATTTGATCAGGATTGAAATTAACGTTCAAGAAGGTTGAATTAAAGTTCAAGTTTAAAAATGGGATGAAACATTGATGGAAATTAAGATAGCTCAAAAGCTTCATTGAAATAAATATCTGGGCACTGAGAGTGTCCAGAGAGGTGTGTGAAGTTAGGCGTAGGATCGTAGATCGTAGATCGAAACTATAACAAATTTTCTTTGTGACGATCTGGTCGTAGATCGTAGCTCAACCATTGAAATAAACCAATAAATGGTTAGCTGGATCGTAGAATCGTAGCCCACCATTGAAAAAGTTACACGGAATGGTTGAGCACTGGGTCGTAGATTGTAGCTCCAAAACCATTTGGAAATAAAACCACTATAGTTGGTTCGAGGCTGAATCCGTAGAATCGAAGCTCAACCATTGACAATGTTGATGGAATGGTTGAGCTGGATCGTAGATCGTAAAGCTCGACCATAGAAAACATCATAGAATAGTTGAGCTGGGTCGTAAGATTCGTAGCCACATCATTTCAAATAAACCAAAATCAATGGTTGAGCAGGATCGTAAATCGTAGCTCAAACAACCATTGAAAAAGTTCAATGGAATGGTTTTTTGAGCTGGGTCGTAGATTGTAGCACAACCATTGAAATAAACCAAATAAGTATGGTTGAGGCTGATCGTAGATCGGAGCTCAACCATTGAAAAAATGTTGATGGAAGGTTGAGCCATGGATCGTAGAATCGTAGCTCGACTCATTGAAAAAAATGTTTATTATGATGGATGAGCTGGTCATAGATCGTAGCTCAACCATTGTAATAAACCAAGAATAATGGTTGAATCTGGATCGTAGATCGTATTTAGTCGTCGTCAGTAAATTTTGTACTCGTCTGTGAAAAATGATCTGTCGGGCAAAAATAATCGTCGCTTTTATGTTTAGTATTAGTGTCCGTAAACTAAGTTAATATTTATGTCCTCTTTTGTCGGTATTATGTACTTTTTTTCGAAAATTGCATTATCTGGAAAAGTCGCATAATCAACCAATAGTACATTTGTCGGTAAAACTTTTGATTTTTTCCGGGAAATATATTCTTGTCGGAAAATTTCATTTGTCGAAAAAAAAGCTTTCTCGGGAAAAAGAGTTTCCCCGTTCCTGTGGGGGGGGGGGGGGGGGGGGGGGGGGGGGGGGGGGGGGGGGGGGGGAAAATCGTTGAACTTGTCGTAATATCTCATTTCGTCGAAAAAGATTCCGTCGGAATTCCCTTCCTTTCGTCTCGGGAAAAATTATTATGTGGGGAATTTATTATAGTTTGTGAAAATTGAATTTTGTCGGGATTTATTGTACTCGTCAGAAAACCTGACATTTGTCGGGAAAAAATTGCTTTCGTCGGGAAAAGAGTTTTCTTCGAAAAATCTTTGTACTTGTCGGGAAATATCTCATCGTCAGTAAAAGTTTTCCGTCTGAAAATTTCTGTTCGTCGAATTTTGTAGATAGTTGTGAAAATTGTATTTTGTTAATATTTTTATCTTCGTCGGGATTTATTGTACTCGTCGGAAAATTGTATTATCGGAAAAAGTCGCAATAAATCCTTTTTTTCGTCGTGAAGTTTTGTCCTCGGTCGGAAAATTGCATTCCGTCGGAAAGTTATGTGCTCGTCGGAAAAAAAATTGCATTCGTCTCGAAAAGTGCTTCCGTCCGGGAAATTTTGTAGATCGCCGGGAATCTCATTCGTCGAAAAGCTTCCGTCGGAAAATTTTTTTGTTCGCGGATCTACGACCCAGCTCAAACCATTCCCAAGAACATTTCAGTGGTCGAGCTACGATCTATGAATCCAGCTCAACATTTAGAATGGTTTATTTGAATGGTTTGAGCTACGATCTACGACCAAGCTCAACCATTATTATAATGGTTTATTTGAATGGTTGCGCTACGGATACTACGACCTAGCTCAACCATATCATGGAACAATTTTTCATGGTCCGAGCTATCTGATTCTACGATCCAAGACCAAAACCATTTATATTGGATTATTTCAATGGTTGAGCCTATGATCAACGACCCAGCTCAACATTTCCATGAAAGTTTACATGGTCCGGCTACGATCTACGAATCCAGCTCAACCATTTATAATGGTTCATTTGAATGTGTTGAGCTTAAACGATCTACGACCCCCTGCTGCAACCATTTTTTATTAGGTTTAATTTTTAATGGTTGAGCTACAATCTACGCGACCCATGTCCGAACAAGAAAATTAGTTATATATGTTTATTTACGATCACGATCATACGCGCAAACCTTTACACAACACCTGTACCAGAGGCACTTAGTTTAAAATTTAAGTCTAAGTGAGCCATAATTTTTAGAGTTTTTTTTTTTTTATTTTCCAGGATTATGTTTTTTCAACAAAAATGACCAACATGCATAATAATCTGTGCCTGAGTGCAAGTGAATTGGTTAAAGCTGCAAGAATTTTTCCCTTCAATCGTTATGAAATGGAAAAAGCTTAAACTGTAGCATTAAAAGTTAAAAGTATTTAAGTGTTGTGTAGATGCAAATGGTATAGAACTTGCCAAGTAAGTGAGGGCTTCTACGAGTTAGAGTCCTGGCCCCGTGATCTCGAAAAATACTTAAAAGTACAAAACTCTGGCTTAATTTGAGTAACATCCTAAAGTCCCTATCAGAAACTAATGGGCTCGTATTAGGAGTATAAAGTATGAAAAATCATACAAGTTAAAGTACCATTTTAATGTTTGGGACACAGGGCCTGGTCCCTGTTTGCCAACAAATTTCCTAGATTGGTATACATATGGGGCAGTTGACATTTCCTATTGTTTCTGTATATTACTGATCTTTTGATTATAGTTGTTCTTTTTCCTGTGAATCAGGGCCTTACATGTTATTCAAATTGGTTGTGGATTATGTAACAGTCCCTATAAGTATCCCCTTATTAGAGATTTTGTGTACATGTCCAATTGCTCCAATTCATAGAGCACTGGCCCCATGAATGTAAGCCAAGGGTACAGGAAATTACTGGTTACACATTTATCTCACCTGATTACAAATTTTAAAAAAAACTTTTATTTCAATTTTGATTTTGGATTTGTTATGTGGTAGGTAGAAAAATCTGTCCCAGTTAGCTCAGTCGGTAGAAGTAGCAATGTGGCGTGTTCATCAGTTTGTGGTTTGGGAGAAGTGTTGTGTGTATGAAAAGAATATCTGTCCTAATAGTTTTATAAATCTATTTGGGTCACCTTGAAAAGTTATAATTAATTACTGTGTAAGACTGGAGTTAACTGTTCACTGCGACTGTGAGTATTCAAGTTATGTAGAGATCGATGTCCAGCTAATAACATGGATGAGTACAATAGTCAGCCGGGCAGACCCCACCACCTACCACAAGCAAGCTGGATGGCTTTACTAAGATGAAGAAAAGACACTGAGGAATCAAACACACCAATTTGAAAGAAGTTACGTATTGAATCTCAGCAGTTGTAACCATTAAAGCACAGAAAACCCATTAATTTTAAACAAGCAATTATAAATAGTATTGATTGGATTTTTAATTAACCATCCAGCCAGCGACAGTATATTTTCAGTCATATAGCGAAGTCCAGCTTATTACAGTGGAGATTAAGACCCCTAATGCACTGAGGCATTGGTAGAAACTACCAACCTACTGTGCATAGCCAGCTGGAAAGGCTTCCTCACATGAAATCCGAATGACCCCGCCGGGAAATCGTACCCAATGCAGTGAATGTCCCTTGCTACGGATGTCCCATTTAAAAATTATAATCCAATTAATGTTCTACTTTTTGCATCATAATAAAAAGTACAAAAATTAAATGACAAATTTTTCATTTTAAATAAAATATAATTTATCTATAAAATTACAATTTCTTCTGTTTTACTGGAAATGGCCTATAAGTAACCCTAAACATTGAGGAAATAAGTGTAAGTGTTACCTGTCCAGCTCATTCAGTAGAGCTTTTTGGCCTCTGAAAGTGAATAGCCTGGTTTTGCTTCCTGTCAGGCTGGACACATATTTCCTCAAACCAGATGTCATTATTGTTGATTATATAAATAAAATAACCTAACCACACATCCCAACCCTAATGTATCTTTTCACAAACTCCTAAAACAATTAATCATAAGCAATTTTGTATCAAAACTTATATATTTTATTCTAGAATATTAAAGTACAGTAAACTACCGTCATGATAAAAAAAATGTAGAAACTTGATTAACTAAAATTATTTCATACAGCTACAAAGATTCAACAACAATAACAAGTTCAGTATCTGGTTCAGGAATATGGTTCGTTAAGATCACAATATTATAACCTTGGGGGGGGGTCCCCTAAAAACAAACGGAATGTACCGTTTAATTGCATTTTGTAAACAAACGTGTGGACTTTGAACACTAGTTTCTTCCTTTAACTACAAAATAAATCAAACAAAAAATCAAACAATTTCCAATTAACCCGTATTAAATATGTTGATTTTCATTCGACTGGAATATTGAAACGTTTCGGCTTTTCCCCGATAGAAACAAAGCGAATCGTTATTTTCCGATATGAGGTCAAACTGTCTCCGACCAGCCATATCTCGACAAGGTAATAATCGATCGATCGTTATATCATCTGTTTTTACCGGTCGGAAATGAGTTATTTTCAAGTACAAAATGCCACGATAACTCAGCTAATATAAAGTGTTTTCCACAAACAAGACATATTTAGAATCGGGAAGAATGCTCTTTACATTATCAATAATAAAAAAATATATTTTAAGATAAGTAAGTTTTTTAAAAGAATGTTTTATGAAAAAAACCGACCGTATTCCATAAATTCAACCGACGCGGGTTAAACTTAAATTTATAAAAATCATGAATTCCCATCTAGCTGGTTATCGGCTGTATCTGTGATATTCGCGAATATAACAATTCCCACTCTGGCCTGGATTATCTATAATTTTTCGCTGTAGCTGGGTAAATCAACTTAACATTTTGTTTGTAACACTTAAATTATAAAAAATCAATGAATTCCCAATTCCCAGTAGCTGGTTTTTTTTTTTTTTCTCCGGCTGTAGCAGGTATTCGACGAATAACCCAATTCCCAACTAGCTTTTCTTCGGTTGTACTTGGAATTCAACGCTACACTTTGTTTTACACTTAAATTTATAAAAAATCATGAAATTCCCCAATTCCCCACTACCTGTAATTGGTGCTGTAGCTGGGTTTCGCAATAAACCAATTCCTAGCTGGCTGGTTATTGGCGTGTACCTGGGAATTCAACTAACATTATGTTTTAATACTTTAAATTATAAAAAATCATGAATTCCCCCAATTCCCAGCTACCAGTTATTTCGGCTGTAGCTGGGTATTCCGCGAATAACCAATTCCTAGCGGCTGGTTTATTTCTGTTTGTATCCTGGATTTTTGAATACCCAATTCCCCAGCTGGCTGGGAATACGGGTTTGTCGCTGGAAATTCGCGAACCAATTCCCAGCTTTGGCTGGGAATTTCGGTTTGTTACTGGATATTGAAATACCAAACCCAATTTTTATTTTTTTTTTTATTTTATTATTTTTTTGTTTTATTTTTTATTTGTATTATATTTTATTATTTTTTTATTTTTTTTATTTCTTATATTTTTTAATTATTTATTAAATTTTTTATTAATTTTTTTTTTTATTTTTTTACTATTGATTTAATTTTTTATCTCCCAATTATTTCAGTGAAATACTACATCCCAGCTAACTTCACAGACCTAATATTTAAAATGGTCCTATAGCAATATCTATATATCATTGCTATTTAACGAAATGAAGATTTACTTTCTTTTCCTTCGTATTATATAACCATAAAATGGTGCAATATAAAACATAAATAATTCTAACACGATCAAACAAAACTGCGTCGTGCTAAACGTAGTCCGACCATAATATTAAAGAACAAACACAAACTAAACGCCTAAATACTCCTTCCATCTTTTATATGTCTTTCTTGCTACACAACACAGCAATAATTTAAGTTAAAGTTCAAAATAGATCTGTCCACTTATAAAGTTAATTCAAAACGCGTTGTTTAAACTTTTGAACACTTCTGTCCTTAAATATGTTTGATATTCAATTAAAACAATGAAATTTTGTATTTGGGGGTTTAAAATCGTCGCTGCCGCGAAAATATTCCAAAACATATAGCGCCCGTCCAGTAATTACAGGTGAAGGAAGACCCCGAGTACACAGAGGTAACCGGTAAAGCCCAGCTGGAAGGCTTTCCTCACACGGAAAATCCGAATTCCCTACCGGGATTCGAACCCACAGCCGGTGAGGGGCAGAGAGAATTGTATTGGTACACCACCTGTAAACCGTTCGTCACGACGGCGCCCAAGGCCGATGTAATGGAAAATGTTATATTAAAATGCATATACATTATGTATGGTTCTTTATGTAAACCGATGATTATCCATCCCCGTATAATCTTTCCTATAGGGTCAACCATGTTGAATATTCTATGGAAATGATATAGGACCATGAAAGCCTACAAAACCCGTAGAATTGCTGCCCCGCATGAAACTGTTAATTTTATTGTTCGTAGAGTTAAAATTGGCACCAATGTGGTATTAGTAATGGCAATCTAGCGCACTAAAACAACAATACTACGAGAAAACAAGGAAAACTAATTGGGTTCGTCATCCTAATGTGTGTGGCTTAGTCACGTTTTATTCTTTTTAATAACCCAGAACGACAGTCAGTATTGTCAGTTCTAATGACAATAAGCTAAATACGGGAGTTTGGGTGTACATACCTCTAAATTTGCTCAACATTCGGACCAGTGTTTTACCCTGAAATGCATAAGACATAAAAAACAAAGAAAGATAAACCATTTATAATTTATAATACACCTTTATATAGTAATTAATTTTTATTCTAATTCTCAAACATAAATGACAGGTTTTACTTTTTAAGATAATTGATAAAAAATAAAAAAGGATCGAACTTTGGATTGCCTGTAATATGACCAATGAAAAATCCGGAAGTCAGGAAACCAAAAGAATTCATTAACATAATGAGGGAGGAAAAGACATTTTTGTACCGTTATGTGAGAACGAGCTGCTTTCAGAACAACCATACAAAACAGTTCTAGTGTAGAATTATACTATATGTAATTGGAACTTTTATGTTAATGCTGAAAACGTTCCCGTATTTCATAGACATTAAATTTAGTTGGGATTGATTTAAAGGAATATTTCGTGGGAACATTTTTTCTTTTAGGGATTCTTATTTCTAGACAATCCGAGGTTTTGTAATATGAACGATTTGATATTCGGAATAAGAAGTGACCCCCGAAAATAATGATTTGCCAGTTGTAAAAAGGTACCAGTACAATTCGTTGGAAATATAGTAAAGTCGTCTCCATTTGAAAGTGTCAGTACGGTATTCATTATATTAACCCGTATTCGTTTCGAATCTTTTTATAGCCGGAAAATTAATCATGGAATTTGATTCTTTGATATCGTGTAAGAATATAATCCACCAAACAAAATCCGCTTCCGCTCTCGCTTTGCAAGTACTTATTTAAATTTTTTAATTTCCTTATTTTCATATAGTCAACGAAAAAAATATTTAATGTTAAGGAAACAGTAATGTTTCACTTCACTCTGTTGTGAAAATGCCCGGGGGCCAATTTTTTATACAATATTGAGGGGGTCACTTTTTCTGAAGAATTATGACCCGATCAATGTCTAAAGATATTACCAAAAAGGGGGTCTTTTTATTTTAAGAATTTTGATTTGTCCCAAAATAAATAAATTTTCAGTTCCCCGGGACAAGAAAATTTTAAAACTTTGACTTTTACAATTTTAATTTTTGTTGTTTGTTTTTTTGTTGTGTATTGGGGGTTTAAACCGTCGTTGCATATAATTCAATCATAAGCACGTCCAGCTAATACGGGTGGAGGAAGCCCCCCCGAGTACAAAAAGGGGGAACCCGGTAGGACCACCGACATACCGCAAGCCACTGGAAGGTTTCCTAACACAAAAAAATCCAAAATCCCCACCGGGGTTTCGAACCCACAGCGGTGGGGCTGAGAATTTTAGTCCACGACGTAACCGCCGGCCACGGCGGCCCCAAATTTTTTCTTGATGAATTTTGGTCTCAATTTTTACTTTTAATTTTTTAGAATAACTTCAACTGTCATTTGCTAAAACATCAAGTCTCCTCTTTCGGCAATAAAATTTTGGGGTTTGAGGTACAGAAGATAAAAATTCATCGGTTTATTTGCTGGACAGAAAAAGGGCCCACCCACACTACATTTTTTTTTACAGGGGGGACAAAACCTATGTGAAACAAGTTGTCAATTGGACATGATACAGGTGACATACGTTTACAAAAAAAAAGTCTTAATAGAACGTGGGCACTAATCACCCCTTAGAATAACAAAACGATCAAATGAAACATTTTTGGAGCACATAAAAATGCATACACATTACATATTTGTGATAACCCGAGTACCTCGTGTACCGGGGGCTTCCCCACCTTTTAAATTTGCTGGACTTTGCAAGATTTAAAAACTAACGCAGCGACGGGAAACCCCCCAAAAAACAACAACAACATCAAAAATTATCTGCAAAGCAAAAACGGCTGAGATATATCCCCCCTAATAAAACCGAAAACTGACTACTTCAAGAGTTTTAGTTAAGATACCCACCGTACACCGTACGTACTCCTACAGCAATATTTTTATCTTGATAAAAACTTACCTTTTAAAAATTTAAAGTTTTAAACCTTTCCTCCAAACGTAAAATCAAATACTCTTTCAATAATTTCCCCAAAAACGAAGCAATCCACTTTTTAAAAACGCCCAAAGCATAACTGTAATCAATTTTTTATTCGCCACAAACAATTTCTGTTACAATACCAGTACAGGGGTCATTAAAATGGGTATTTTATAGTACAAAAGATTTAAACAAAATGAGCGGGTGCAGATTTAAAACTTTATTTTCCCCATATTTAAAACGTTTAATTTGGAAAAACCCCCAAAATGATTCTGAATTTAAAAGTTAAAGCATATCTGCGAGGTCACAGCACAGTGAACGTTGTGGTGTGCCCGCTTTAAGAAATACGGTAAAAATAATATCCCATCAATTTCTCTATTTCCCATTTAAACCCTCGATCATACTTCGTTTTTATTTCATAGTTTTAACATCGTTTTTTATATGTCCATTAAACCACGTATTTTATTTTTATGTGTGTGACGTAGTCACTCACAACAATAGTATTTACATATTGAAGGTCCAATTCTCTACATTTAAAACCGAATAACTCTCATTGATAAAATGATCGAACGATTGAAAAGTATTCACAACACAGGTATGCTGAGATTCAAAAAAACGTTGAAAATCAATTTTGAGTAAAATAACATAGTTATGGGAAACAAAAATTTTTATGTACAAAAAGCCAAAAACTATTTCTCTTGATGCTGCGTAATTTTTCCTGTATCAAGCGGGGGAGTGATTTTCTTTTTGCAAAAGTGGCTCGTGTCTAAATTTTGGGTTGGAAAATGTCAGGTTTTGGTTATTTAGGGGTGTTACAAAAGTCATAAAAAAAAAATAATAGAAAATACTAGAAAGCTTAAATTTCCGAAAAAAATCCGCAAAAACTTAAAAATAATCACATCAAGCTATGTCAGTTACACGAGATACCTTCAGGGTTTTTTTTTTTGCTCTATGGAATTGGGGAAAAACCTGAGTATCGCTTCAAATTATGAAGCCACATATTTGCATCTATAATTAAAACGTGCCAACAAAGCGCTATATGCTTGGACAGTATTTCGCATTTTTTTTTTTATGAAGTAATTTTTAATAAAGGGGGCTCAAATTTTCGCGCAAGCCATTAACGCATTTTAAAAACTTGCTTTTAACATGGTTATTATAAAAATTTAAAAAGGGGAATCAACCACTGTTAACAACGGGCACATCGCACTCTTCTCCCCTTTTTCCATAGCCTACAGTGAAAAATCTTTTTTATTTTTTATATAATTTAAAAATATTGGAAAAAAACAAGTTACACTCATATCTCAGTTCGTCCAACCCTCATCCATTGAGACACACACAATTCAGTGCCTTCAGCGCTTTGATTTATTTAGTAAGATCGTATTTATTTCATAAATATAGTGTAACTACTCCGACCTATTTATAACTTTTATTATTTTGTCTGCTTGTACTTTAAATGCCCCTTTTGTGAGAAAAACGTTTCAAAATTTTTTTTTTAATGTGCGTCACTTTGTGCATATATGAAAGCCGATATTTTGTTAATTTTGTTGCCAAAACAAAATCATTCAAAAATATTTAAAAATCGACAAATATAAATTTTGTGAGCATAATCAACCGGACGGTGGTATTAAGATAAAAAAAAAATTCAAAGAAAAAAATAATTTAAAAAGGGAATAATAAATTCAAAAAACGTATGGAATGTAAGACAGTTGCTCATTTCCTGGCTGTGAAATTTTTCCCCGGCAAAAAAACAGAAACAAAAAAAACTATTTCCTCAAAAAAAACGAGATGATCAAATTTAAAAAATGTTTTTTTTTAACAATTACATGATCATGCTAATTCAATACAAAAAACAGGGTGCTCCCCAAAAGCGTATTTTTTTAAAAGGCTATTTGTATTACAAATTTTTCCCTATTTCTATTAAAATTTAAAAAAAATAATAATGTTTTTAAAGGAATCATTAAAAAAAAAGGGTCCAGATGGCCCTGACGTCGCCTCCTGAAAACACTGCCCGTTTAATTACTTTATTATAGCACAGTCTTACGAATAAAATCCATGCAAAATCTTATCGTGGTCCTAATTTGAAGGTTTTAGCTTAAAAATTCAAAAGAATGTTCTCCCCTGGCCCGACCTCGCAATTTTTTTTAAGGAATGTTTAATCCCCTTTTTTCCTCAAATTTTACAATTTTACTTTTTATCATTTCTAAATGCGAATCTTAAGTGCCACATTTATCCAGGGCGCATTGATCTGCACCTTGACAAAATTCTCATTCGGGTGCTGCGAAGGCCACTCAAATTCCCTTTAAAACAAACTTTTGCGTGACCAAGGCTTCACGAAATTTTTTCCGCAAATTAAAGAAAAAAATTTAACTTCTTGCGTTCTTTTGTTTTGGATACATTTGCAAACACTATTTTTTTCAATAACTTTTATACTATATCTGCGAATACAGAATGCATTAATTAACATTTTGTAAAATTTTTCCATTTTTTTTTTTTCCCCCATTTTATTTTTGTAATTTTTAAAAAAAATTGGGTAGGTAAAAATATCAATATTTATACAAATATTTTTTTTTTTTTTTTTTTGGGGGATATATCATTTTTGTGATTTAAAAAGATATTTTACACTACTCGTACATGAAATTTATTGATGTGGGACCAAACCACTTGTCTTAAGATCACTTTATTAATGTTTAGATCTTTCCATTGTTATCCCCTAAAACTAAAAATATTATTTAACATTATTATAATTAAGTATGGGATCCTATACTTTAAACCCACAAAGACTCATGTTAAATAAAAAAGATAAAATAAGAATAAGTACACAATACATGGGGGCAGTTTTTCTTTTTTTTTTTTTTTTTTTTACATCCCCACGCTTCAATGCGATTGCTGCCGGGAACCCCCTCGAGAAATGTATAAGACCCCGGAGTCACTTCCCTCAGATGGGTTTTATGTACGGGACCTCTCTCAGCTTTGGCCCAGTCCAGTCATGAAACACAGCCGCCGGGCTGGTGCTCTAAAAAATAAAAAAAAGGTTTTCATCGAAACATCAGGTTCTTTAAAAACAGGGGGCCGTTTAAGACATTTTTTTAGTTTTTTTTTTTTTCAGAAAATGAAAGGACAGCATTTTCCATACAAGGGGTCAAATGTTCACAAACAGCATTATTATTTTGTGAAACCAAGTCAACCAATGACAACCCATTTTTCAAGAATAGATTTGGTTTGCTATTAGTTTTAAATGGTACACATGAAGCAAGGAGCATACCAGCGCTATTGTACGATTATTAACATAAATAATAAAGAAATGAAATTCGTCGCAAACCCGTCGGCTAATATTTCATGTGTGGAAGAAAACTTGTCCCAAATCACAACGTAAATACTAAAACAGATTTTTTCCCCTTTTTATTTTTTTTCAAATTCCTTCAAAAATTGACCTGAACCGAAGCTTTACCCTACATAACCAAGTGAAACTAACTGCCTTTGATTGAATATCAAAATCTTTAAATTGAAATTTAAAAAAAAGAAAAGGAAAAAAGAGCGACACAACGTACGGGGATTCAATATAAACCCTCAAATTTAGAAAATGAAATTGGGCGCCCATGGCTAAAGGGGTTATGTTGCGAATCCGAAGTTTCCCTTTCTCGAACCTAATTAAGGCAAGTCTCTTTTATAACTTTCCAAACGGGAAACACCGGCCAACCCCGAAAGACATATTAAACAAGATAAAGGAAAATCCTTAAAAACCAGTGGAAAAATTGTTTAGCACCAGAGATCATTTAAAAAGCAAACTTTCAGAAAAGGAGGAAAAATCAAGAGGTTTTAATGTAACCATTTTATAAAATAATAAATTTTCTAACAAGGAATTATTTTTTTTTTGTTTTTATTTTAAAAAAACTCTTTAAATAATTATTTTGAATCCAATCATGTAGCAGAAAAAAAAAAAATTTTATCATACGATCATTAATTTTCGGGGGAAAAACTAATTTTTGTTATTTCGGGATGACATTACCCAATATTTACCCCCAAACAAAAAATGTTTATTTTAAAAACCTCAGTTTTAAAAATACCAACGAAAATGATTTAATCACAGATTCCACGAAATTTAAATTTAACGAAAAAAATTATTTTACAAAAGTTACCCAGCAGGGACTTCCAATTTACATAAAACATTTTATTAATTTTTAATTATGTTTAAAATTTTAAAACATAAGGCATTTTTAAAGTATGTAATGCTATTTAAATACAATTAAATTTCGCTTATCTTCAAAAAAAAAGCTACTTTGCGAGAATCGACTTTATTTCATTCTTTAGCGAATTTAGACTAATGCCACGATTTTGTAACCCAGGGGCCTCAGAAAGGGAAAAGATTGTATGACTGTTTTAAATAGAACAGTTGACAACATATATTGCAGCATTTACGCTTTTCAGTGCCCCTTACACCTAGGGTTTTTTGCGGGTTTTTCTCCATTGCACAACAATTTTTTGCCGTCTTTTGGCCAATTACGCCCCATTGAGGGGAATTTCTGCTCCAAGTTTTTTTTGCAAAGTCCATCCTTTAACTAATCTGGAATAAGACAGAAAAAAAATTAAACTTTTTCTTGTACTATTAAAGACTTCTAAAAAGCAAAATCCGCAACTCTGATAAGTAAAAAGTTTAAAAGAACTCTCGTTAAAGTTAATGTACGATCATTGACCGCGAGATAACGTGCGGTTATAAAATTGCCATACCAATTTTTACTGAGTTTTGCCGATAAAACCAAATACTGCCACCATTAGATCGCAGATCTCTTTTAGTTTGGTACTTATAGTCTGCTGTTAGGCGTCCAAAGATGATAAATTTCGGGCGAATCCGAAAAAATCGTTCATTTTTTATTTTTTTTAATCAAACCATCTCAAAAAATATATCTTATCAATAATCAAAAGAAAAAAACGTTTTTGAGTTTTGGAAAATTTAAAAAATTCAATAATTTGTTTTTTTTAGATATCACCAGTGATAAAAAAAAAAAGGCTCCGCACGACTTGGGCCCCAACATCGACAGGATCCGTTTGGGGCCCCTAAAACCCCAAAATTAAACAAAGGTTTGATTTTTAAGCACCCCAAAGGGTTTTTCACTGACGGAATGTTATTATTTTCAAATGCAGGTTTATCATTCGTCGATTTTACTAAATAACAATGTATTTTCATTACTGTTTCTACAATGTCAAAAACTTTTTGGGTAGAAAAAGGACACCGCACTCCTCAGGGCCCAAATCGCATTGACATCAAGAAGCAGTTTTTTTTATATTTAAAATACTTTTCCCAAAAAGGGCGATTGTCGAATTTTTTTAGTAATAAAAAAAAAAACAAAAAACAGAAAATTTGTTAAAAAAGAAAAATCAACAAATACAAAAATTGGGAGTAAATTAAAAATTTGCTCTTTTTTCAAAACGTGAATTTCATTTTCTATTGCCTCGGGTTTCATGGAAAGAATTCAAAACTTAAGTGATGTCTGTCGTGAATTTTCTCAATGAATATTTAGTTTATTTCGAATTTTGTGTGAAAATAGCCAGATATATACAGGTGACAGATGTCAAACCGAACAAATAGCCCATACCTGACCTTTTTTTAATGTTGCTACAAAATAAAAATTTTAAAAAAAAACGAAAACAACACATAAAACTCCAAGTAATAAAAAATAGAAAAAAAAAAGTAAACGTGCGGTAACATTTTTCAATTAGCCTTTTTAAAAACCCGCTCCACACACTCACTTTTTCTGCCCAGGTTATGCCCGCCCGGGTACAGGCGTGACACAAAACCCTTTTCCCCACACAGCACTTTACTGCCAGGTTATGCCCGCCCGGCTACAGGCGGGACCTAACCGTTTCCACACACTAGCACTTTACTGGCCAGGTTTTTTGCCCGCCCGGCTACACGCTGGACACTAACCGCCCCCAAAACACTTTTAAAACTTTACTGCCCAATTATTTTGCCCCCCGGGTACACGCGTGGGCACAACCTGCTCCACACCTAACACTTTACTGCCCAGGTTTTGCCCGCCCGCTACAAACCCCCCGGGGGGACCGCAAACACAAAGGCTCAAAACCAAAAGCCCCCCCACGGGGCTCACGTTTTTCCGGTAACCTAGCAACAAGACATTTTAGTTATTGAGACACAAATAATTTGGACATTTCAAAACATTATGATTGCCCCACAATTACTAATTAAGATTGTACCAAGGGCAGGAAGTCAAAAACCACAAAAGTCTTTTCAATGCACAAGTAAAAGGGTAACCTAGCAACGCAAAAACGTTTTCATACCCCATAAACAAGTTTTTTTTCAACATCTTTTTGTCTTGAAAAATAACCATTTTAGAAACAACTAAATCACATCAAAAAACGTGCATTAATTATCCAATTTTTAAAACCGAATCAAGGCTTCTTTGTTTGAAATGCGTGTCTTAATTTGTTTGCCCCCCCCCAAAAACATACACTTTTTTTGTTTGGGTTGCCCCTATCTAACTTCATTAAATTTCAAAATTTATCATGTTTACTTGACCTATGCCCAGGGGACAGTATTTCGTCTTAGGGGCTTAAAAGTTAAAAATGCCCAACGCTGCAGTATTACGACGTCACTTTACCCTGATACCAGGCCACCTGTACTGAAGTTACCTTATACAGCGCCTGCAAAGGACTAATAACAGTCCCATTTTAAAGACTGAACTCTTTACCTCTTTTACGGGGGGGCTTTTCTACTTTCTACCAGAAACCGGTCTTAGTTTGCCTTGTTGTTGTTTTTTTATTTTATTGTGTTCATGTGTTGGTGATTAAATTTTTGTTTTTGATGTTTTGATCATAATTTTAGGAGAAGGTGGGACTACTTGTGACACAAGTGGCACTTGGACGAACCATCTTGAAGAGCACCAGGCTGTCGGGCATCCCACTGATTCAAGAGGGGCAATTTGGGGAACGACCACCCCCCCTTGCAGAATCGACAATTGTGGCAGGGAAAGGTGGGCTTAATAGAAATTTTGCCCCTCCTATAAGAAAGCAAGTTCACCCAAACGGCATTCCCTCTTTTTAGTTTAGCCAGACTTTCCCTTCTGACACGCGTTCAAGCGTTCATGCTTTTATGACGTCATATTTTTCTGAACCAATCAAAAGGCAATCATGATACTTTTATTGCGCAAACTAGAAAAAAAAAGTTCGTAGGTTTGCTTAAATAAAAAATATGCTTAAAAACAAATTGACAAAATATTTGAAAACGATCCCAGTTTTTGGACAGAGCTTCGCCCCCCTTTCCATAAGCAAATCCCTCTGTATTATTCAATAATAAAACCTTTTGGGGTTGAAAAATTGCACTTTACCCCGCCTAGAGACTTTAAAAAATTTTGGGCCCAAGCAAAATCGAACTCACATTTTTCAAATTCTAGTCATTAAACACTGCTACTGCACCTCAACATCTAATTTAAATTTTAAAAGGGCCCCTTGTTAATTCGGTGATACAATGTATACATCTCTGGCTCTAATGCTCTAAATACAATGAAAAAGCCCCCCCGTCAAACTAGGGGTACACGTTTTACAGCGCCCTGATTAAACTAGGGAACAGTGTATAAAAAGCGGGCCCAGTTTAAACTAGAAAGTACAATGAATGTATTTCCTTTTGGGTTTTTTATGAAGGGACACTGTAAACAGGCCCTCGTCAATCTACATTACACGTTTTTAAAAATGCTTGATTAAACTAGGGAACAAATATAAAAGCCCTTGGTTAATCAAAAAAAAAAGAAGTAGCGCCTTGGTTTATTTATGAAGGGAAACTGTAACAGCGCCCTCGTCAATCTGGCATTACACTGTTTAAAATCCCGAAAAAACTAGGGAAAAGGTAACAGCGCCCCGGTTTAAACTAGAAGTACAAGAATGTAGCGCCTTGGTTTAAGAAGGGACACGTATACGCGCCCTCGTCAATTTAGGGATTTCACGTTTACAGTGCCCGATTTAAAATAGGTAAAATGTTACAGCGCCCTGGGTTTAAACAAGGAATTTCAATGTATTTAACGCCCTTTGGTTAATCAAAAAATACACCGTATATAGCCCCTCGTCGTCTAGGCGGTACACGTTTACAAACGCGCTTAATCTAGTTTAAAACAGGTATAACGCCTTGATTAAATAGTTGTCAATGTACAGAGCGCTCGATTAACAAGAATCTAAAATTTATTTATTTTAACTCATTGGGGAAACCAGTCTAAAAACCTTTTTAGCGGTTCCTATATGGGCCCGTACTTTGTGCCTGGAAAAGCATGACCCTTTTTCGAACCCACAATCCCGTACGCACTGGGTATTTTACCTTTGGACCAAGGCCCCTAGAACATTTTTATGCCCCCGGGGAAAATTCAAGTAAAAACGTATACAACCCTCTGGTTATCTATTTTTTAGGACAGTATCCAGATTTTTAAAATGTTTACAAACAACTACCAATTTACCTTTTTTCAATTTGGGTACTCCCTCCCCATTTTTTGAAACGCCCCCTGACGCCTCATGCCCCCACACGAAGGGGTTCGGATATCCATCGCCAATACGCCCCCCATACAGGCTAATGTCAGATCCGCTATCCGAATGTTTTAAAGCAAACTGTACTTCACAATCACAAAACAACATTTATACAAATATTAGGCAGCGAAAGTGTGTATAAAGATTTGTTGTTTTTTTTTTTTTTGCGAAAAATAAACGAATTTTTGCTTTTATCTAAAAAAATCTTGTATAAGCCCCCCCCACTGGACGCCAGGGGGGTTCGTCAGTTTTCTTTTAAATGTAATACCATTAAATCGGCTTTTGGGAAGGACAAAAATCGTTCAAATACATATTTATTAAAACCTTTTCATATTAAATGTGTGTTGTTTTTGGTGTGTGTGTGTGTTTTTGTGTCGGGTTTAACGTTCAGTCATGTGAACAAGTCTACTTTAAAAGAGAAAAAATAGTCTGCCACACGGTGTATTGGCCATACCCCCACTTCAGTATCCTGCACAATTTGAAAAAATTGAATATTTTCCAAACCTTTTTCTCCAACCTTTTTTATAACAAAGAGTTTTTCCACTGCAAAAAAATAGCTAAAATGCTAGCCTACTTTTTTCCTTATGGTTTTCCCCTAGCCTATTTTACTATTTTTTTGAAAATTATTTTTTTTGACTTTCGAACAACAATACTTAAAACAATTTTCAGAGCTGTTACAAAATTTCATAAAAAAAAAATGCAAAAATGCCATTGGGAAAAAAAGAAGGTGCTGTTGGGGGTCAAAAAAAAATTCTCGCCTACTTTCCCAAGAATTCGATAAAAAAGTATGTCCATTCGCAGCTTCGCCGTAAAGTGTTTATAAAAGTATGAAACATGCAAAAAAATGGTGCTTACCACCCGGGAAAAATGTACTCTAAAACATAGGCCCTTAAATTTAACGAAAAAAATACGTTAAAAGAAGTAATACGCAATTTTGAGGAAAAACGCCCCTGTCGCCCTTTTATTTTACAACTTTTTCCAAACAAAGTCACGTGATTCCCCTCCCTGTGAAATAATCGGGGGTAATATAAGAAAAAAATGTCACCCGGGGTATAAATTACATAGTGGCCGCCGAAGTCCTTTGGCTCCACCCAGTGCATTCTGCCAGGTGAACCCTCAACATGTGCATTTCAATCTTTAAATTTAAAACATTAATCTCATTAACGGCCACCATCTTACCCGCAGCAAAATTCATTTTCTTTTTTTTCTTTATAATACAATGGCCTTCATTTAGCATCACCACCCAAGCGGCATTTCTGTGTTTCACTAGACTGGGCCTAAGTAGGTTTTAGTTACATGTACTTACGCCCGGGGCCCCGGGTTTTGGCACTGGGAAGTTTCCTGTAATACAATAAAATGCACCAAATGTTTGAACATTTTTTTAAGAGAGAAGAGGGAAGCGTGTAATCTCTTTATTTGTTCAGTATTCTGAATGCCCTTACTGAGAAGTTTAACATTTTGAAAAAAAAAAAAATGATAAAAAATGAAATATCATAAATGATAAATCTTAACATACAGCAAAATATGGCAAAATATTATCATAAATAACATCAAAGTTGTAAAAATTGTGTCAAATCGTAAAAGTTAAAGCCACCCCCTACCCCCTCCTTTAAATATAACTATTTAAACTTTTTAAAAATGTAGTTGAGACGATGGATTTTTTTTTGCCCTGCAGACTGTGTAGAGTCTGAGATACAGTATTATAAAAAGATCAAACAGCCCCCACCAGACTTCTGATCGGGGGTCCGCTCTGTTTGTCATGCGCCCGCCAAAATGAGTCTATATGAGAAAGAAGGTTAAAAATAGATGCCAATTGAATAATGCGAAAATATTTATGTGAAATATACAGAATATTTATCATCGTAATTTTAATTACTCGTTATCATAGGATATCAAACTAACCAGTGGAAAATATATGCTGGATTTCTTTGACCATGCGTGCAAAAAATTAATGATCTTACAAATAAACCTCTCTACCACTTATCGTGTTAATACTTTTTTGACAATATGTCATTTCGAAAGCATTTAGAAAAAGACGCAACTAAAACATATCGTAAATAAACTATTTTTCGGTGAATTAGAAAAAATGAGTATCTTTCACGCCTCGGCACCACCCAAATTTCGGGGGCCAGACGCCTCGGAACCACCCAATTCGGCACCTAGACGCCGCAACCACCCAATTCGGCACCTAGACCCTCGTACCAAATGAAAATTTACCCTGGAACGATTTGGCACTACCTTAATAATTCGGCGATTATTCGTTAGAATGATAAAACAAAACATAATGTGTACAATATATTTATTTAAGTCAAATTAAACGGCGGATCCGCCAATCTACATAGGTTTAATTAATAAAATAAGGAATATCACGTCAGATTCAATGAAAATAATCAAACACGTTAGGCAGGAAATTTGTGGTGTGTTGGTGTGTTTTGTGTGTTTTCATCCATTTCCATCACTCAGATTGTTTTAAAGATGTCAATCTAACACTGCACTGCATGCTTATGTAAGAAGAATATAAATTCAGAAGCAACTGCATGATATTCTTCGTCTAACATTCAGTGCGCAAACGATTTGAAAATACCTTTGATGAAAAGGGAGGATAAAAATATTTTACAATAATCATGTTTTTTTTTAAGATAATAAACATAATAACATTTTTAAACAAATAATTCCAATAGAGTACATACCAGCCCAAGATCTTCTTTTCTTGTGTATAACAAAGAGATACATTTGTGTCCGACATTTTCCCCCCGAACTAAACACTAAAGTTTTACAGCACGAATATGTCGTTCAAGACTGTTCGGCAGGGGCGGTGCGGTCGTTTTAATACTTGCGCATACACGATATACAGAACCATTTTTTTCACTTATAATATTTATTGATAGAACTGTACAGGTATATTATTCGTCTTGTAACGACCTGTACCACAACTACGTTGGACCGCGGTTTAACCGGTAAAACCGCACACCTCTTCTGCTTTCACCGTAACCGGTTTTCTTCTAACACCCGACACCACACACACACACACAGCCGCGCGCCATCAAAAGTGATTTATTAAAGTTGCGAAAAAGGTTTTGAAAAACCCAACAACAAAAAATCGTTTAAAGGGTAAAACAGGACTACATGCGCGCAGAAAGTTGAAATCGACCAGGAAACACAAGCTCTACATACCCTGGATTACACAGAGCTCTACATACACTGGATTACACAGAGCTCTACATCCCCAGGGAATACACAGAGCTCTACATACCCGGATTTCACAGAGCTCTACATACCAGGAATACACAAGCTCTACATACCCTGGATTACACAGAGCTCTACATACACCTGGATTACACAGAGCTCTACATACCAGGATTACACAGAGCTCTACATACCCGGATTACCCCAGAGCTCTACATACCAGGAATACACAAGTTCTTACATACCCTGGATTTAGCAAAGAGACATGTCAGCGAGATGATGATTAAACACAAAATTCGATTTGAATATAATTAATTATTTATCAAATGTTAGAGCATCCGTCCCGTAACTGAATTTCCGAGGGTTCGAGTCATGGTTACGATTACATATTCAAGCCGACGAAGCAGCTTATTTCTTTTTTGTTTTGCGAATTTCGTATAATTGAATGTTGATTCCTGTTTTTAAAAAACTCTCAAATATCTGTTCTATATACGAATCAAGATTTGATAAAAGTCACTCATTTTTTCAGTTTATAATGAATATTTAAAAATAATTAAACAAGAGGGCCAAAAAGGCCCTAAAAAAGCTCACCTGAGAAAAACTGCCTTTATTGCCTGTAAAAAGTTACTAAAATTAAAGGGACAGATGTACTTGACTACTAATCCATGAGATCATTTTTAATTTCCACGAAAATTAAACAGTGCCTGTGTTCGAAATTTGAAGTCAAACTTGACTTAGAAATTAAGGCTTTAAACCACACAAATTCAAACATAAAAAGGGCATAACTCCTGACCTAATGGCCAATATCAGCCATAAAACGAACTTGGCCTAAGAATATGGCTATAAACATTGTTATAAAGTTTGTAGATGATTACTTCAGAAATGAAGATGCCAGAGTGCAAATAAAGTAAAATATGACATTTTTGTTAATATCAAAAAGGGCATAACTCCTGGCCTAAATGACAGATATCAGCCATAATCGAACTTGGCCAAAAAAATATGACTATAAGATTTGAGTTTGAAGATGACTGCTTAAAAAATGAAGATGCAAGAGTGCAAAGTGAAATCTGGCATTTTTAAATATTTAAAGGGCGTAAATCCTGTTTTTATGGGCCGATATCAGCCATAATCGAACTTGGCCAAGAGATAATAGTAATAAACATTGTCATAAAGTTTGAAGATGACAGCTTAAGAAATGAAGAGTGCAAACAATGTGAAATCTGGCATTTTCAATATTAAAAGGGTTATGATTCCTGACCTAAAGGGCCGATATCAGCCATAATCGAACTTGGCCAAAGATTATGGTAATAATCATTGTCATAAGGTTTGAAAATGATTGCTTAAGAAATGAAGATGCTAGAGTGCAAACAAAGTGAAATTTGGCTTCTTTTTTCAATATTAAAAGGGGCATAACTCCTGGACTAATAAGCCGATATCAGCCTTGCTTAAGAAATGAAGATGCTGGAGTGCAAACAAAATAATTGTGGACGACGGACGGACAGACGACGGACATTCATCGATCCTTATAGCTCATCCTGAGCACATTGCCAGGTGAGCTGAAAAAAAGTGATTGGAATTTTTTTTGCGCCTCCCCGTGATGAAAAGCAACAGCAACATAAAAAAAACAAAGCAAACAAATGACGAAAGAACAGATATGGGTAAAGTCACATGATGAGGGCCAATGTCAGAGTTCTGTATGAATGACTTGGTGTGCTTTTTCAATTGGATATATTGCACATGGTGAATATGCAACACCTTTCAAAAAGATATAATAATTTGAAAAGTAAAAAAAAGATGGGGCAAAGACGCGAGGCATCTCGCCGTGGCGGATCAGGTGAAAAATAACACGCCCCAGTTTTTGGTATACAGTACTCCCGGGTATTGACTACTCGGACCGGTATCGGAGATATACAAAGCATGATTGTTGGACATCGTCCTGCTCGTAAATGCAATTTAAATCTTTAATCAGGGCTAGATGCAATTTAAGTAATGTATTTGTAATATGAAGAACTTTTGGTGTAGTTAATGCAGTAAATTTAGTGGAAATGTGAAATTATTGGGAACTGGGGACCATGCTTTGAGACCTAAACCGTACAAGGTAAAGGCGAACTTTGGGGAAAGTCTGCAATATGCGTGATTGGGTACCCATAATTTTTTTTAAGCTTCGTGAAAATAACTAAATCTTTGAGCATTTAATATTTCGTTGAATTATGTTACATACCAGTTTTATTTAAACCTTCCAGAAATTCAAAAAAAATACAAAATTTAACTCAGTATTTTCAAAATAGAGCTTATTTTGGTATTAAT
>CM037780.1:1354036-1370928 GCA_021229015.1 Solen grandis | reverse complement strand
AATGCAGCAAACGGTCATGAAATCTTATATCCAGAGGATAATCATATAAGTCCTTCCATATTACTACTGATACAGATAAAGTGATAACAATTAAAGAATTTCCTATAATCGACCCGGTCCATTCCCCGGGTGGAACATTGAAGGAAGTTCATATAAAGTGCAATGAACAGCATAACAATACTTGCACTTTATTTTCTTATTGAAAATGCAGCAATTATAGAAACTCCTGATCAGTTTGTTAATCTATTAAATGGAGAAATTATTTCCTTTTAAAATTTGATATCCTTTTTATTGCATTTTGCCAGACAATTGCACTCTGAAGTCCAACAATTTCTCATTTCAAACCGCAGTTGTAATATTTATATTGAAGTAGACAGTTCTCATAATATCGGAGACAGTTATTGCATAATAAGTTACGTTGATTTCTAATAAATACTCAATTTAATTTTTATCTATAATTTGACTTATATACATAGGATAAATTATGCTATAAATTCAAAAGAATTTCGGAAGATTATAAAATACAGTAGTGAATATCCCAGCTCTTGTCAGCCATTTTTATTGGTAATTTCATTACTTCTCTAAAAATCAAAATATAAAACCACAAAAACCTTGAAATTCATAGTTTTAGCCTAAGGAATATTCAAATATTGATATATAAAAAAGCCATTAAAGAAAAAAGTATGTGCCAAATAACCTTTTCGGTTATAAGTTTTTATCGACAGGGACTCATATATACATGTACATATATGTTATACAGAGTCCCTGATTTTCCTTTAAATTTAGCAAAATAGTTACTTTCATATTTAAAATGATTTTTGAAAGCTGTTCAATTTGACAAAGATTTCGGTTACATATACTGAAAAAGCACAGTGGTGATTTAAAAACAGAAGTAATTTTCAGATTTCGGCCTGCATTAACTTAAGCAAAAAAAATGGCTTCCAAAAAGTGTTTTATTTGTAGCTGTGACATATTGAGTTCCGACAGAAGCAAATTATATCTAGTATCCCACTGGATATTGAAGCGACTGGTGAAAATGTATATGAATTGTACTTTTTGCTTTGATATATTCAGCATGATGAGCCTGATTTACCTCAAAAAAAGGCTTACTCGATAATTTGCTTGTATTTATGTCTCACTACCTTTTGTCGGTTAATGTATTTGTGTTAAGTGTTTGCCTTCTGAGGTATCACACTGAAAGCATCTAGTATTGTACAACTAAGTCACATTGTCCAGACACGGAACAGGATATAATTTATATACAAGAAGAACTGTGATACAGGGTGTCACAGCGGGCCCACAAACATGTAGATCTTTATAGGGCATAACTTGCATTATTTTCTTTTGCTCAGCTTTCGAAAGCTTTATAAATACAGTACACTCCTGCTTAAAGGACCATTTAATTAATTAAAAATAGAGAGGTTTATGGGACAGATGAGTGAAACAACTGCTAAATGTAGGATAACAACAATACAAAAAGCAGGCATCTATTTGGCCTCAGGTTTACAAATAAAACAAAAAAACGTATTTGTTGATGAATTTAGGAGCTCTAAATACGGTGAAAAAATGTCGGAGGGTTGAGACCGGGTGACGGATTGCGTAAGTATAGTTCGAACTCGAAAGTCTGGCGATCTATCAACTGCACCACGGAGACCATATACGTTGTGCGATGTATTTTTTTCTTCTTAGATTGCTACCGAATTCACGCAGTTCGACTACTCGTATACGTGGAGGAAGGATACCTAGCGTCGCCCTCACTGTAATGCTTTGGTTAGATGTCTTGTACCACGATGACATATTTTTCTCTATATCCTTTGAGGTATTGGTTTGAAACTAGGAATACTTATCAATGACCACCACCTTCACCTGTAGGCAAAAATGGTCAAACTGTCATGGGGCGCCTTCTTCATTCTGGAAGTATTTTATTTTGAAACTTGGAATGCTTGATTATTTCCTTTGCTGACCCTTTGAAAATACAGATTCTTGTATTGCCTTTTACTTGTATTGCCTTTTACATGTATTGCCTTTTACATGTATTGCCTTTTACATGTATTGCTAATGTTTATTTTATTGGCAGGCACAAAATTAAGGTTTTGTTATCTTCATAAAAGCAATTTCGTATGGGCATAATTTCGAAATAATAAGTTTTTATGTAAAATTATAATAATACGGCAATATTCTGGAAATTCGGAATTTGTCAAATTTAAATAAATAATTTTATTGAAGCGAACTCTAAATGTTTTGAACTAAACGAATATGATTTTGATGAATTTGACACAATGGAATTAGTGTTATTGCGCCAACGAATCGTTTAAATTTCATTTACCATTGAAGCACATATGTATTTGTTCCTGAAATATGAACAACGCATGTTCAAAATTCATGCATTGTATGTGATAAAAAGACATAAGATGCAATTTGAACACGCTCACAAAAACGATAAGGCCCAGAAATGTTTGGTCGCCCGACCGACCCTCTTTTTTAACGACCGACTCTAATGTGTTTTTTTTTACCTTCCCGTTTTAAAAAAAATATTTCCCTTTTTTACCTTTCGTTTGTAAAGAAAAAGTAAAATCCCGACCTACCGACCTTTTTTAATTTGCTGGAGATCAGAAAAAGGAACTTTTTTTTGCCTAAACATGTTTACATGAAACACCTGCAGAATGCACAATTCCCTTCATATATATAAGATCTCGCTTAATATGTTTTTAAATGCTGTCGAGTATACTTTAGCAAGGCCGAGAGGTTATGATGTCCACTTCGGGAGTGGAGAGGTCATGGGAATGCTCCCTGACCGCGACATACTTAAGTCGTTAAAATCATATTGGTAGCTCCCAGCTTGACCATCTGTACATATTGTGTTATGTTTTTGTCTTCGATGTTGACTGACCTGATCAAAACGAGTAAAAAAGACACACAAATGAGACGACAATACACTCTTTATCCATCTACTTCAAAGATGCAAGTGATGCCCAGTAAAGTCTGGTTTTATTGATTTAGAATATATTCTAAATTAGAATCATGAAATCTATACCATTTCTTTCCTTTTTTTTCTTAATGTAATTTTAAGGCCCATTATATTTCATAATAATACAATTTTCATAAAAAAGAAAAGATAAAATAACATTGATATTGATATATTGAAAACTTATGCTCATATTATAGCACATAATGTGTAAAATAAACAGTTACAAATCACGTCATTTAGTATTTTGTATTGATGTCAAAATACTTTCATTATTCACATTTCGATTTGGCAAGTATCCAAAATAACGATCCGTATTGTATTGTATTGGGGTTTACCGTCGCTGCGATAGTTTTTCAATCATATAGCGACGTCCAGCTAATTACAGGTGGAGGGAGACCCCGAGTACGCAGAGGTGCCCAGGTAGAACCACCGACCTACCGCAAGCCAGCTGGAAGGCTTCCTCACATGAAAAATCCGAAGTCCCTACCGGGATTCGAACCCACAGCGTTGAGGGGCATAGATATTTGTAGTCCACGACTGTAACCTCTCGGTCACGGCGGTCCCATACGATCCGTAATCGGGAATGATTTGAATCGCCGAATCACATTTTTTTTTTATCTGCTTCGACATTAATCAATGTACACTCGACTCGTTCACGGAGATAAATGGAGTGCCTATGGAGTACGTCAGAGAATTGACGAAGATATGCGGAATATGCATGTCAAGTATTTTTGTAAACAATTGAGTGATCTTTAGTAAAAAGATTCTTTCTTATTTATGCATTGTAAAATGTTGCGTAAAAAAAAAAAAAATTTTTTATCTGTCCGCTTCTTCTAGCATATTACAAACTATATAAGATATAATATATTATTAATAAGTTATTTGTTGATTAGCTTTCTCTCGGATTCGAACATCCATAAACAATTACACAATGATAAATAACATGTTTTGTGACATCCTTCGTTTCATTAACTTTGAAATAACAAGCTCTCGAGAGGAAACGCATCTTTTTTTTCTTTCTTTTTTTTTTTTTTTTTTTTTTTTTTTTTTATAAAAGCATCCCTGTTATCCAATCTCTAACCGAAATTTTGTGAAAATTGGATTTAGTTTCATCAAAATATTGTTTTTGGATCAGGTTCAGAAAGTTCTGGCCTTTTTTCTGCTGAGATTCTGTGCGTGGGACATTAAACCCAGCTATCTAGCAGGCACTCTAGCAAAATGAATGCATGTTTGGCAATTGAATTTAAGAATTATTTTAAAACGCGCAGAGCAATTAAAGTGTCAAAGGTGGCCCTGTCCTTGCCGATTGATTTCATTCAAGAAAACATCTCAATCGTAATATAATGCATCACATAACATGCTTGATATGCATTAGAAAATTAAGTCAGGATTGTAGGCACTTCAACGAGATACTAACTAAGTGGCTTAACTAAACCATTTTTGTCTCCAGACAACTTTTCAAAAGGATACATTGTTGCGAACAGACTATTTCACCCCGAAAAGAGACGTAAACCTACGTAAATCAGCGAGAACTTCCCGAATATTTAATACAAACTCCGCGCACCGGTTACGTCACGCTACGCAACACAAGTCGCGTGATGATAGTTGATTGAAACCATGTGACCAACACTCATAAGTTCATAAATTAATGTTATTTGATTTTATTTTTACTTTTCTCACAATCATGAATGTTATTTCGTGAAATATAACAAAACTGATATGATATATTCAAAACTAAATTTAAAAGTGATAAAAGTAAATCCGGCCTATATCAGCCGAATCTACTTGTGGTGGCAGTGGTTATCGACAACTATAAGGGGAGGTAACTACTGCGGCGGTGTTTTGCTGATGTATAATTCCAAACATTGCCCAATTGGAAATAAATAACCCCAATCACTGATTGGTCAAATTAAATCAGCGAATTATACCCCGGATATCGCCGATCCTCTAGTGAAATGGTCTACCTGTATTGTCAATACACTCTTTACAAAAAGAAAACAACAACAAAAAAAACAACAAAAAAAATAATCATATTATCGACGTGTGACCACACTGCAGTAGACTTAACACTAGCATTTTAACTATTTCAAGTAATGTCATAACCAATCAACCAAATAATACTTATCATGAGCGCCAAACATGGAGTCAAACAAATTTTGGATGTGATGGCCGGAAATCGAAACCGCGTCCATGCTCCCAAAACGAAAGCTCTTACCAATATCTTTCAGAGGAATTAGATTCGACCGTTCGGAGTGGTCAGCGTTTAAATTTATTCATAGTATTCTAGAAATGTTTTACTCCCAGCGAACGAAAACAATTTGTTTCTTAGATTTGCTGCTGATTGTAAACAAACAAATCGACGTTGTCGTAAATAGGCCATAAAACGCTTACCAGAGAGACGACGCCTTAAATCCCTGCTACAATGTAATATCATCATCGAATAACAAAAAAAAACAAAACAAACAAAAAAAAAAAAAAAATAGCCTTGATATTTATGTCCCCCTTTGATTTGTTTATATATAATATAAATATACTTCTAGCGCCTTAATATACCCTTTATATGTCGCTCGTTTCCCTGTTACGACAGCAGTTTTTCTCCTTTCCCGTGTGTAAGTTTCCATATCGACCAAATATGTCGATTGAATTCATAATGACAAGTAACCACACAAACAACTTTATAAGAATTTCCTATCATCAGTCGTACAACTGGAAGAAAACATTGTCTGACATTGTTCCCCCTACACGAAATATTAGTATCACATTTAGGACGGACATGTTAAGTCAGTGTTTGCTAGCTTTGAATACAAAACCTATCAATCCCATAGGGAATTTTAATACTTCCTTAACATTGTTTATCAACTTAGTGCTATGCGTCGGAACCACATTACCGAACGACCAGGAAGATGATATTTTTTTTCACGGAAAATATCTATGATGTCGGTATTCATTTTGCAACAACGTTGCATTATCCTAAATCATTTATTGTCTGGTCATACTTCTTTACGCATGTTAGTATAAAATATGATATTATAGAATAATACATTATTGACCACAGTTTGTAATTCTTACAATGCTATACTTGCTTTGTGAAGTCCTACTGGGATTCAAGCAATGCATTTCTCTTACCACAATCATCTTAAAACACCATCACATTTTGTATAATCTTTGATTTTTTTTCAGAGATCAGCTGGTACGCATCTTGCAACATTCTGTTTCTCTTTCTCTGCCTCTCTTGTCACAGTCTGTACGCGTATGCGTCTTCTTCGATGCATGCTTACACACACACACATGATTCTTTATTATTC
Organism: Solen grandis; assembly: GCA_021229015.1. NCBI lineage: Eukaryota > Metazoa > Mollusca > Bivalvia > Adapedonta > Solenidae > Solen > Solen grandis. Next base: position 1,364,655 of record CM037780.1, on the reverse strand, counting down.
TTAAATAAAGACATTTTATTCAAAAGCAGTATATATTCTTCAGAGAGAAAAGCAAAACACGCGTTTAGATATGTTAAGAGATGCAATCTGTACATACTCGTTGACGATAACATTACTACACTGCATAAAGAATCATTCCATTGTTTACAAAAAAATACTGATTTTCATATTCCGCATATCTTCGTAATTTTCCTACGTTATCCATAGACATTCCGTATGTCTTGTGAGTACATTAACAGTTGACGTAGCAGCTGAACAAATCTCGATTCGGCGGCGGTTTTTCAAATTCAAATTACGGACCATTAACGGAATACTTGTCAATGCAAAATGTAAACAATGAGAGTATTTTGAAATCCATGCAAAATACTAAATGGCGTAATTTGATCAACATTTTAATGCGCGTTACTGTTATTTTACAGCAGATGTGTGCACAGTATGTATCATTTGCGTTAGTTTACAATATATTAATGTTTTCTTTTTATGATAATCGTATCATAATGAAATAAAATTGGCATTTAACCCTTTCCCTCATAGAGGAAACCATGAAAAGACCTATGCGAACAACATAAAACCAGATCAGCCTGCGAGTAACTCGCAGGCTGATCAGGTTTTATGCTGTTCGCTGCTCCTCAGTGGTCTGGAAATGAGGACTTTATAATTAAATTTGATAAGGTTTAACTGTGGTTTTCTGCAGATCAGGCTTTATGTGGTACCTATTGAGGGCGTCAAAATGAGTCTATATGAGGGAAAGGGTTAAACAGAGAAAAACTTATCAGGACTGAATCAAGGCAACCAATTAAGAATTCATATGACCCTTTAGATTGTCCTAAAATATGATAATCAAGATCTGAAAACACCGTATTAATCTTTCACCGCAGCGGCGCTAATCATATGTATACACTGATCACAAGTTTCATTCAAGGAATTTATAAACACATATTTGATTTTGATGTTGAAAATATAAGTGTTTCGATACTGTCTACTAGAAATGTTGAATATACATATTAGTAACTTAAAAGTTTTGTTCTGACAAAATTCAAAACCCGTTCTTAACATATCTAGGTCGACAGCTTGTACCTGTTGCTTATTGTTTTTCACCCAAGGTTGTTCCACGAATGACTGACCCGGTTTTAGATATAACACCGTCCCCGGTGGCCGAGTGGTTAGAGCGTCCGCCTCGGGAGCGGGAGGTCGTGGGTTCGATCCATACCAAAGTCGTAAAAATGGTACTTTTATAGTTCCCTTGCTTGGCGCGCTGCATATTAGGGTAGTTCCAGGATTGGTTGGTCCGGTGTCAGGATAATGTGACTTGGTGTGGTATCATGCCACATGTCTACGACGTGATACTGCAGTGTGATAGCACTATACCTGTCTCAAGTAGACAACGTCTCCAAATGACTGAAATACTGTCGGTGGAACGTTAATCCCAGCAAACAAACAAACAGGAAATAATATTGGGTTAGTTGGTTTCACGACATTGACACTGCAGTCTGTTGCCACTGTACACATAACTTCTAATATGATTGGAATAACGTATGTAATGTAAAACACAACAACACAAATAGCAATGATCAAATATAACATTACATATTTTGATATGAACGCCCCTATTGCCAGCTTTGTTGTTCAAGGAAAAAATGATTTCAAAGGACGATGCAATTAGTTTATTCTGTTTTTCATAAGATAACATGTATTGATTCACTGAAATAGCTTGAGCATGATACATCATGTGTTGTGTTTTAGATGTTTCATTTGATTCATTTATCATATCCGATGTTATTAACATCAATCCCCCTCTTCCAGTCTGGCGTACAGAACAATAAAGTCACGTTTTCAAAGTACTTTGGTCAATAATATTAGCTTTAATAATAAGATCAAACGATTAAGGATCCATAATATTATACATAATAATGTTTATATTGATATACTTTCTTATTTTGAAGATATATTACAGGCACGAAAATTAAATTAAATGCTAAATATCAACAAATCATCTGTAAACGCCGCTAAGCAGGAACCAGTCTACTTAGACGTAATTATAAGAACTATTAATTCGAAGGGAACCGGTCTACTAAAATGTAATTATAAGATGGAATCCGTCTACTTAATGTATTTATAAGAACTATTAGTGCGAAGAGAACCAGTCTTCTTAAATGAAATTTTAAATAAGACGCGAGTCAAAAGAACAAAATCTTTATTAACGTGTACTACTTGTACATCGTTAATCATATACACATAAAAATAAATAAATACACACTCAAAGGTCACGTTCTAAACTATATCAATAATGATAAAACAAGACTGAACAACGCTGCTATTGAGAGGACGAGCTGGTTATTAAATATAATATCTATCTATCAAATCATTTCTACGATTAAAGGCTAATTTAATAAATTTGCACAGTTTTTAATTAATTGTATTTTCACCAAACCTTAACTATTCCAAACGTTTATACATGTTAGGTATAATATAAAAACGGTTTCTAACATAAATACGCCTTATATCATCAAAGGCTTGTCATTTACAAATGAACTGTAGATCATCACCTATATCGTTTACATTACCTTGTACATAAAGATGTTCATATCTAGAAATCATATTCGAACCATATCTACCTGTCTGTAGCCGTAGAGAATGTGAATAAACTCTCATTCTTACTAAATAATTTCTTAAATCAAACTTTAAAATCACTAATGTTTATATTTAAATGGTGTTTTAATTCAGTTGTATATTAAGCATTTAATTAGATGCTTTATTATTATACCATTCTGATATATGTGTATCAGCTAAGCGTTGTTTAAAAATGTTTGATAAAAGAGAACTTCATTTACGTGGTCATTTTTTTAAAATCTATGATTAAAACCATAATCACATAACAACTTGTTTAAACATTTCTTATCATGTCGGCAGTCAGCATAAGACAAATTAAACATTCTCCGATTTTTTACTTTGAACAAATACGTACAGCAGCATTAGATGTACGCAATCTTACATTAAGTATTTTCTTGCAAAACTTAAAATGAAACCTTTCTATTTCTTTTGATTTCGTTAACCCTCACACAAGCTCACTCGACTAATCAGGTATTGAACCATCGAACGAATCAATTATTTGATCTAAATTTTAATCTTTCTGCTCTTCATCAATACAACAGAAAATCTTTAAACTCTGCAAATTACTAATAAATTAAAGAACTTCCAGTGTTATTGAATACAGATAATAATAATAATAATGATAAAATGATCCAGTGCAGCGGGAACCAGGCCACCATAATGTGATTATAAGGTCGACTTTAATAAAAAAAAAAAAAAAACAAGTACAAAAGTGTTGCCTGAGGCAGCACACTGAAATAAGCACGGGGACAAAGAAAAAATTGTCTGATAATAAATTTATGTGGGTTAACAGGAAAACATTTTTTTTACATAACTTTTATTGAGATGTGAACTTGTTTACATAAGTTTATATATTTAATTACATAAATAAAAAACAAGTTCCAAGACTTGAAGTGAATCTAAAAAAATAAAGAAAGACACACAATATGTTTAAATATGATAACAAAGGCCTAATATACATATTTAGAGGACGCAAAAAAAATTTCAATACAAAAAAGAAAATTGTGCAGCCAGACCAGGACTGTAATCCGAGACCACTTACAAAAGTCTTCCACTGGTAACGGTTACATATTCACTGCAAATATGGAATTTGTTGCAGAATAACAGAGATGAAATTAATAGTGATCCTGATAAACAAAAAGGTAGTATGTACATTGGAGATACTATAATGATCACTTGTTTGGTGCAAAATAACTAAGAGAGAAAAAATGTGCAGCCAGACCAAGACTTCAGCCTGGGACCCCTAAAGGGTGATTGTTCTACTGGTTAAGTTCTCTGACTGATAAGTGTTACTTATTGGCACTACATAAGTTAGTTTTAAAAAAATGGTTAGTGATTGGAAGGTTTTATAAAGTTTTACAGTGGTTACTACCCTTCAACAAGAGCTGTCTGTAAGACAACACGCTCGACTATTTGAATGCGTGTCAATAAAAAATATTGCAGTAAAAGGCAAAATAAGAAACTCTGTATTATCAAAATATACACATGAACAATAAACATGTGCTTCAAGTTTTAAAGCAAAATCTCAAAGAATTCAGTGAAAAAGTGAGTAAGTACAAAAAGATTAATCAAGTCAGAAAAGGGGCATACTTATGTCAAAATCCAAGACAGATTTATGTACTCTTGACATGAACAGAGGTCATGGTCATAAACAGGTATTTAAAGTTTCAAAGCAATACCTCAAAGGGTTAAGTGAAAAAATGAGGTGGTGTGAAAATTTTAAGCAAGATTCTTTAAAAAAAAAAAAAAAAAATAAAAAAAAAAATAGGCATAACTGTTTTATAATTCATGACAGTCTGACCTCCAACACAGGCATGCAATTTCATGTGTGAACTATGAGGGGCTTCCATGGAAAGAAGTTGGAGATAAAAGCAATATTAAACAAATTTTAACATTTTAAGTACAAAAATATTTAAGAGTTACTGTTCATGTAACTACTTGGACATACATTCCTGTTTCTACTGGTTGGTCTGATGTTGATAAACACATGTGAATTTTTAGAGACATCCATTGAGTGAAAGTGAAGATAATAGCAATGTAAAATAAAACTTTACATAAAACTTTAAAAAAAGTTAAATCCAAAAAGTGCTATAAATTTGAAAAAAAAAGAAAAAAAAGAGTAAAAGTTACTATCCATGTTTCTACTAGTTGGTGTGATGATAATCAAGGCATACATGAAGTTTGGAAGACATCCATTGAGTTAAAGTGGAGATAACAGCATTATTAAACAAAATTTTAATGTTTTTCTTAGTCCAAAAAGGGCTTTAGATATAAAAAAAGGAAGAGTTGCAGTTTCTGATTCTTCTTGTTGATCTCATGATGATCAAGCCATATGTGAAGTTTGGGGGACATCCATCAAGTAAAACTGGAGAAATAGCAACGTTAAATAAAAGTTTAACATTTTTCAAAGTCCAAAAAGAGTCGTATATATGCTAAAATATTTGGATGAGTTACTGTGAGATAGTAGTGCAAGTCAGGATGCTGTGTCCCTTGTCTCAGAGTTTTGTTTCCCCAGTTCCAACCCGGCATATTGAAGTCCCCTCCTATAAGTAGGCAAGCATTTTTTTGGACTGCTCTTTGTAATGAAGTTTCCATTTCTGTGAGGCTTTCTCTGTTTGAGGTTTTAGGGTTGTAATAAGAGCATATATAAATGTCTTTTGTTCCTTTCTGCTGGATACGTGCCCATATAATTTCACAGTTGTTCTAATTGGGGTTTCTGAACTTAGGAATTTTTGGTTATTGAGCCCCCCCCCTTTCCCCTTTTCTATCTTTGCGGTAAATGTTATAATCTGGTGGGAATATCTGACTGTTTTGAATTTCTGGGTCAAGCCAAGTTTCTGTTGCTATAATTACGTCTGGTTTAGTACTGTCTATTAGGTTTTGTAATTGGTGTTGTTTGTTTCGGATGGACTGACAGTTTACATTTATGATTCTCAATGGGATAAAAGGTTTACTGCTGTATTTGAGTTTGCTACGCTTAGTGTTAGTTGGTTTTATCACAGAATCTGTTTCTATCATGTTTAAGCTCTCTTCAAGTGGGGTAAAACTGTTACTAGTAGAAATGAAGTTGACATAGCAAAAGGTATTATAATTTGGGCTGTTCAATAATCAGTCCCACCTGAATGAAATATTTTCATCTGCTACAAGGTAACTATAGGTTTTGCTGTTGATATCTTGGCAATTAACGTGAAACCACTGGTCACATGTATCACATCTTACTGCTTTGTCATCCCAGGTGACAGGTTGGTCACATGTGCCACAAGGGTATACAGTACTGTCATTGTGGGTTGGCCCAGGGTTGGGATTTATGTCATTTGCGTTTGCTATTAAGATTAAGATTAAATATGATGATATAGAATTACTTTTCAATGGTGTGGTTTTTAGCGATTTCAATCTTCTAGCTGTTTTTAGAAGACTACCTTCTGTGATGTATTGTTCTAATTGTAGATCATCTGCATTTGGTTCTGTGCCTGTTGTTTCTATTGGATTTATATCTATTTATTTCAGTGTGATAGTTATGATGATAAGAAAATTTATACTGAGCTGCATTTTCCTTTTTTTTTTTTTTTTTTTTTTTTATGTCTGGTTATGAGAGAGATTTTGTGTAGTAAAGATTGATAAGATAAACTCACCTAAACTCTTTACTACACTTGGTCTCCCTTGCTGCGTCTGTCTATATGATGGTCTGCAATTCTCTCTCTTCGTCTTTTAGTTTGGCAAGCTCTGTCTCTTCTGTAATGTAGCACTCCTTGTAGGTATCCAGAAGAAGTTGTTTGGTAATGGCAAGGCTTAGGAGTTGGCCCGGATGTACACCGTCGTTTTGTTATTGAGATGTTGATTTTTTTATATCCTCCCCTTTTTATTTTCCTGTTTAATGTTTTTATTGTATTTTTGTTGATGGAATTGTTCAGAGAGATGATTTCGTTGTTGAGTTTTTCTATTTGTTTTGTTGCCTGGAAGTCATCTGGTTTGAAGATCTCTGCTGATTGGTGTCCCTTTGATTTATTGTAGTTGCGAATAGATAGGATAGGGCAGTCCACAAATTTAATTTCTGCACTAGGATACTGATTAATTATTTTAATAACTCTTCTGTATTGCTCAATGATGTTGTTGACAGTTTCGAAGTTTTGGTGTCTTAAATATATGAATTTTCCTCTCTTGAATGTAATGTCACAGGTTCCTGACCACAGGTAGATGACAATCTGATTATGTCTCTGCAATGCTTTGGGTATTCTCTCTTCAATTAGGTTGATCAACTTCGAAATACTAGCGCCGGAGATGCACCAGGATTCAATTGGGAATTCACTGTTCTGGCAAGCGTTCCTTAACGTGAACCCTTTACTGTCTGAGACAAGAATCGGTGTCTTGTATCTGAATCCAGAAGGTGTTTGAGGTTGTTCAGCGATGTACTTTCTCAGTTTCTGACTCATTTGGCTTCAAGATTGCTGCAGTGAATAATCGGTGTTGACAGTTTGGCTTACCGGAAGTGATTGATTTCCTTTGTTGTCAATGTAAACTTTCCCGCCAGGTAGATCGATTGGAACAAAAAACCGCCGGATATTGATTAATTGCTGCTTAATGCTTATTTAGAGAGTAAGATCAAGCAGATGCAAATAAGAAATGAATATGTAGACAAATTCGATAAGAAAATTTTGCAAAGGATATCGTATTTTGAAGGAATATTGGAGCTGTCAAAATTTGACGTCTATCGTCTTCGACGCATGCGCACCTTACCGCATTACATACAATTCATTCCTGGATTTTTTTGCGTATCATCCCTTTATTTTTTATTTCAATCATGCTCCCTCAATTCTAGGCAAAAAGTTCATGTCATACCGAAACTCCAACCGAAAGGATTTATACCTCCATATCCGGTTCCATTGACAACCTACGAACCAAATACAGTATGCCCGGCGGTGATCCGCCGTGCAAAATGCAATTATGAGTACGACGGGACCAAGGCAACTTTGTTATTTTAATATTTATCAGTACGACGGGAGTCAGGCTACTATAGTATTATTATAAGTATTACAGGAACCAAACACCAATACTGTAATTATAAGTACGACGGGAGTCAGGCTACTATAGTATTATTATAAGTATTACAGAGCCAAACACCAATACTGTAATTATAAGTACGACGGGAGTCAGGCTACTATAGTATTATTATAAGTATTACAGGAACCAAACACCAATACTGTAATTATAATGTAAGTATTACAGGAACCAAACACCAATACTGTAATTATCAGTATATTAGAAACCAATAAATTATAAGTATTTTTTTTTTTTTATACTCGGACCAAAATTCTGGTTGCTATGGCAACGGAAAAGTTATGCACCTCACTTGCAGGGGACTCATGTGTTGCGTGCAATACCAGTTACCTATTTAAGTAGTTTTGGATTGCAAATATATGTCAACCTACTACATAATGTTATAACAAGTGGTTCTGAAACCAGACAACTAATGGAAATTACTAGTACGACGGAAGCAAGCGTACCTGGGTGGTAGATGGACTTCTTACACTAGCGCCGACGTTTCGTTTTTCCCTTGACATTTCAGATAAAAAAATGTATCTAGAATTGAACGACCAAACTGAACGCACCATGTAATTAAATACTAAATGAAGGAAGTAATTAAGTTTTCGCTTTTCTGCATTTTAAGACCTTGAATAAGATGTTAATCAACACATCAATGGATGTAGGCCAGTACTACATAGATCAGGGTGACCTGACATTTCCGACCGTATGCATGCTGAACTATTTACACAAAAACATCATTAATTTCGATCATGGTGGGTTTTTTTTTGTCCCATAAAATCTCTATTTATCACATTTCTTACAGTTCTGATGGCGTACTAGGTTCACCCAATATCATTCTTCGTGTTATCCTCGTTTATGGTCTACATGACTCAATTACACGTGGACATAAAATTTGAAACACCATCTCCAGAACGTCGTATTATTTTGTTGATTGTTTGTATCTCATATAGCTATATCCCAATTGCTTCTGCATTACTGTAATAAACTGTAATCAATACGCTATTTGCCATTAAATCATTAATAAATATAAGCTGATTCTTATTTTATTTCATGTTAATGGTGATTATAAGCTAATGGGTAAATATTAATTTCAATGTTATGTTATTGAATCATACTTTCGTAATGTCATGTAATGAAATATTTTTATTGCTATTTTCTTACTTATTTTGATAAAAATCGTGAATAGATTCATCCAAAAATTTTATCACCACAGGTTTAACACACACACACACACACACACACACACACACACACACAGAGGACATTGATTCAGAGAGCGTTTCGAGGATCTTATCTAAACGTGCTCTGAGATATAAAACGAAATTGAGTTGTTTTTATTTCCGAATGTAATTGTCCACGATATTCATTTTGCTTGCACTTGATATATTACACAGAAAACCGAACGGGAACATGTCTACTATATTATATACTTCTTAGAACTCGCAAACCGAGGATTTCCATTTCCGTATTTTACACAATTTTTCACAATACGTTCGTCAAGAAAACCTCATCGAGTTGTTATTTAGAGGACTAACTTATCTATTTTACACGATTTTTCACAATACGTTCGTCAAGAAACTACATCCATTGTACACAACTTAACATTAAACTTTCGTCACTAAACCGGTCAAACAGAGGACTTACAAACTCATTTACACAATGTCACATTAAACTATCTTCCCGAGGATACACATTTTCACATCAAACTATCGTCCCGAGGATACACATTTCACATTAATCTATCGTCCCGAGGATACACATTTTCACATTACACTATCGTCCCGAGGAAAACACATTTTCATATTACACTATCGTCCCGAGGATACACATTTTCATATTACACTATCGTCCCGAGGATACACATTTTCACATTACACTATCGTCCCGAGGATACACATTTTCATATTACACTATCGTCCCGAGGATACACATTTTCATATTACACTATCGTCCCGAGGATACACATTTTCACATCAAACTTTCGTCTCTAGAAAACACATTTTCATATTACACTATCGTCCCGAGGATACACATTTTCACACCAAACTTTCCTCCCGAGGATGCACATTTTCACATTAAACTTTCGTCCTGAGGATTCACATTTTCACATCAAACTTTCGTCACGAGGTCTGCATAAATTTATTTTCCAATTAGAGGACAACATACACGTGTTTAAATGGTAAATTGTGTCTTGGACATAAGCTTCGCTAATTTTGTCTAAAACTACAACATAATCTATTTTTACAGGCCATATAATTAGTTTGAGTGTAAATCCTTGTTTTCAGGGTCTACATTTAAATTTGTGTAGTATACTGTTGCAGTATAAACAATTTGTTACTACCGCCGACATACAGCATGCCATTACACAACCAGCTATCTACAAAGTATATCACTGATAAGAAATCCTCTCCCTGAATTTCCTCTACATCCACATCACCATCTACCCATGAACGCATGATGTCACTGGACCTGAAATTGAATCACTGATGATGTAACTTTTGTCAAAAAAGTAATAATTTTAAGACATTTTCTTTATTCATGGATCAACACTGAACGATTATTTTTTTAGCATTTTCGGGTTTGCCCCCACCCCAAAATTTTCACCTTTAAATAGAAATTTAAATAAATAGAAAAGGGAAATCACTAAAGTTGCAAAAAGTTACACAATGGACGATATATCAAACTATTTTAAAAAACAACAATATCAATTTTAAAAATAATTTACAAACAGGGGTACATGTACCCCAAATGATGAAAAGGTGATAATCTCACGGGAGAACGAAAAAAATCCTATGCGTTAGTATGAAAAACATAACCAGAGTAACAAAATAGACAAAACTGTAAGCAAATCATCTTTATATATTGTCTTTCTGTCTAGAAAATCGATAAGACTGAAAAGAAGTCTAGAAAATTTTGTTCTTTCTTTAACGCAAATCCTCAATGACAGACTTTTTACATGTGAGCTG
>CM037780.1:1310490-1353936 GCA_021229015.1 Solen grandis | reverse complement strand
CTGTGGGGGCAATTAATTTCACCGAACAGTCGATGTTGAGAATATTTTGCTTTACATATCCTATGTTGCCATGTGAAACGTAAAGTGCATTTTGTTGGGCCTAGCACGTAAATAGTTTATGAATATAAAAGCATTATAATTATCTATTCTTTAACTATACACACATGCATAGACAGAACAAAAGTTATTTAAAAAGTCCATCGTCATATCACAATAATGCATGTATGAAAATATGCGAGAGTAGGAGCATGGACTGATCACTAATCAACATATATACAATATCTTGATATAGAACAGATGTTACATTTTGAAATCTATACATATCTAACCTCCTGCAAAACGGTTCTATATATACAATAAAAAGAGCAAATAAACACAAATGGACACCAAAACACACATAAACACACAGTCTTGTTGATCTTATTTCTAGCTTAGCGAGGTGTGTGACTCATACCTCACTGGTACGGTTTGTACCTCTGTACTTCGGTTGGTATTCAGTGTTGTCATTAGGGAGAACAGTTTTCCGAGGAATACCAATATTTGAAATTACCAACTAATCCAAACACAAACACTACCCACAAACATACAAACCGAAGTACAAGATAGGTATAGAAATTCACACATACACCCAAGCACGCAAACATCGTCCGACACCAAGAGGTATTAATGTATGTTAAAATATATTTATTTATAAAAAAAAATCCCCCCAAAAAACCCGTTAATTTCATTAAGACAGCCTGAATTCATACAGAGAGAATCGGTCTGACTGACGTATGTAACGCTCTTGCTTTTCAAGGCGACTATTTTAATACATAGGGGCAATGACCTTGAATATGTTTGTAAACAAAAACTTGACATCTTTTTAATCTTCTGCAGTGGGCCCCATACTTGTAATTAGCATAATGACCTAAGTGTTTTATCCGTCCTAACACGCCCTGCTTCTAATAATACGCATAATTAAATTTAGTTTGGGCAATATAACAACATGTGCATGTTCTTTCATATCATGTTTTGATTTAGTTTGCATTGGTAAATATGCCCCCTCTCCCACTTACAACAACAACAAGCAAAAACAAGAGGGTTATTATAGCACTGAATCGTTTTCCTGAGGACCCTGTCCTTCAGTAGGTTATATAAATATAATTGAAAGATAGAGTGTATGGCATCATAGGACCGGTTTATTGTAAATCCAGGATTTTATGAAGATACAGTGATTTTTTTGCTAAATGTACCACCTATTACAGCCAAAAAAAAAACACACACACACAGACACAAAAAAACAAAAACAAAAAACAAACAAACAACACACACACACACACAAACAAAACTGATTTTCCCGAAAACACAGGGTTTCCCAATAAAATAGTTTTTCTCTCAAAAGAAGTAATTCAGTATTTTTTTTATTGACATTTGTGTAATTCTTTATAATTCTTATGCCGACGTGACACTGTGACAAAAATTCTGACCAAGTTCTGTTAAGATTGTCTCCTAATTCTGCCTCTTTAGGGCGTTCACTAGGATTTCCTAGGATTCAACTGGTGACCTACTTTTTGACCCCACGTGGCCCAGTTTCGAACTTCTATCAATAGTATTAGACCAACAATACGTTCGTATATTTATTAAAATGACATTCCTGCACTTAATTAGATGCATGGGATTAACGTCCCATCGACAATGTTTTCATTCATTTTGAAGGTTTTTGTCTACATTAGACCTCATCTCGATATTACGCCTTGGACATGGTACCGCACCCAGTTACTGGGCCAACCAGTCCTGGAACTACTCTCATGTCCTGAGAGCCAAGCACAAGCGAGGTAAGCCGATACCATTTCAACGATATATGTTCGTTTGTTTTCTTAGATTTAACCACCCACCGACAGTATTTCAGTCATTTGGAGACGATGTCTACTTGAGACAGATATAGTGCTGCCACACTGCAGTATGACGCCGTATAGACATGAGGCATGATACCACACTAAGTCACATCATCCTGACACCGGGCCAACCAGTCCTGCAACTACCCTTATATGCTTAGCGCCAAGCATGGGGGCTATACCAGTACCATTTTACACAACTACGATATATGTAATCTGAAGACATAAATATAATATGAACTCTTGATCTAGATATCGCAACATTCACATGTCTGTCTTGCTATCTCAAAGGTGTCATATTTCATCTCTTGTCTTAGAAAAGCATATACTTTCAAACGCATGATGTTATTTGTGTCATGTAGGCCGGGCGTATGTTTAAACTAGATAATAAATTCACTCAGATATTACAAATAGGTTAACTGTTTATATTTCAAAGTAAGATTTATTTTTATTTAAGTTTATTTATTTTACGTAGATTGGGAAACAAGTTTTCGCACATGTCCTGGAAGGGAGCAGTATTTTGCTTCCCTCTACGGGATTTGAACCCAGGATATTCGGATCCACAGTTGGCTGCGTTACAATTTGACCACGTCTCCCTTTCATCGACTCATTAAAAGCCAGAACGATACCATACTATTTCCATCAAAGGGGTCAGAGTCAAGAAAATTATCACAATATATGATACAAGGGATACTATACTCCCGATTGACCAAGATTCATACCCTCGTTGAAAAAATACCAATATGTAAGCTATTTATGACTGTATATTCAAATTCTTTGCATCTTTCGGAAGCATATACATTTATGTAACTGTTTCACCCATGCAAACGCAATTATCAAGCAACGAAACCGCTTTGAGAAACTAACCTCAATTTTTAGAATATCGACACGCTTTCCCAATGTAAACAGCGGCGAGGTAAACCGACGCAATAATCACGTCAAACAAATGAATTACTCAATCTTTACTCTGGCGCAAGGAATACACTAGATAGCGCCATTTTAACCGTTTGCCTTCTTACTACATTACTTCATGAATATTCATGAAGAAAATCGTGGCCTGATGAGTGCATTTTTACTTAATAACTTAATAATGGATTTTTCCTTGTCGTGCAAATTGTGTAGAATCTGAGCAACCAGGGAAGATCACAGGACTACTCTGTTTGCCAAACCGTCAAAAATACATCTGTATAAAATCAAGGGTCAATGTAACAAAATGACAATGGTTTCTTTTTTTATTGTAATGGCTAGAAGTTCATTTCCTGATGATTATGGCCTATCTTTAGACCCTACGGTCAAGGATTTCACACTTGTGGATCCTGTTTTTTGCCGAAGAGACAGCAGCAGAAGAGACAGTAGTTGGATATGCGATATCCTAGCTCATTTTGCGAACAGACCCCTTGTTTCTTTACGTGCCCGGTGTATAGCACCGATACACGGGAGACAAGTTCCTGGGTAGAACCAGTACTGAGTGCCCATAGCAACCCAATTTTTTCCGTGAGCCAGGCGAGGGTGCATCTGGTACAAAGTTTATACGCATTTGGTTTGACGCGGTACACCCGAGGAAGTGTCCAAGTTGGGATTCGAACCCCAGGCATCAAGAACGCAAAGCGCACACTTTTCCACTGAACTATGGTCAATGTCAATTTGTATACGTTGCACTGCCCTTCCCATAACAGCTTTAACTCTCTCGTTTTATAATCCTTTTTTTAAGTACCAGGGACTTAAGGAAGGAGTGCGGAAGAAAATCTTGCAATAGTCTGGATTAAACAGAAAGAACTCCGCTTTCCAAAAATCTTTGTGTATGTTGTAGGTGAGCCCCAAATATCTTGATCTGCGCATGCGTTTAATTACAAAGAAAACGATATGAGGTCGTCTCGTCTCTTAGCTACGTCGTATGTATGAGAAACTATTTCAATATAATTTTACAGTCTCACTATTAAATTAATCCCTGTATATACATTTTACCGCTAAGCCTTTTTGGTAAATGACAGACCTTATGAATTTAACAAATTAATTAAAAGCACGAGATGACAACTGGTAGTTGTTATTGTCGTAGATTGCAGACAAAGTCGCTATGCAGGCTCTATAGCTTCATAATATTCGTTGTCTATCAGTAATTCAATGTTAACATGTGAAACATGTTGCAATAAAATGCATTCTGAAGTAGGGAAAAAATTCCATTAAAAGATTCATTCAAATATAGGCGTTTTAATATGGTAATATGACAACCTCATACATTACTTGGAGAGCAGATGCCCCTGATTTACTTCATTGAAATTAGTTATGAAATCGTGACAAGTATTTTATTGATCTTGTCACGTATGGCTTTACATCTGCGTCGCGTGACGGTGGTTTAAATGAACATACATTAGCAGCCTTGAAATTTGAAATCATGCATTTCAGACAGTTTTGGTCCAACACGGTAAACACACCCCGTAAGCAATCGTATCTGCTCGGCAAACTCCGGCAACATTCGGCAGATCTACCTCGTGAGCAATACTCAGCAATATCCTCTTCGATCCGAGTTGTGCCGAATGTAAATATATATCTCGCTAGTTTCCTCAAAAGATCCTTTCAACTCATTCATTCACTTGGTAAATCAGTGAAGTCAACAAGCCTTTCAAATCTATACGTATAATTGTGCTTTAAATTGCATGTATACATTGAAAACTTATAAATTCGCCCGCAGTCTCCTCCACTGAGATTTGAATTATGATAAAAGATATTGCACGGGTACATTTTTTATGAAATAGCAAAAGTATTCTCTTTAAAAAGAAAACGAATGCCCTGCATGAACAACTGACTTATATGCCATGAATATAATTGAGTTGTCATGGCAAATTTTACAAGTACTGCGACAGATAAAGGAAAAACGTGCAATACTCAAAAGAAAATAAATTATCTAAATAATTCGAAAAAATAGACTAAAATTACCACCTTCACTAATTAAGACTATTTCAATCGACAGTTCAGAAAAAGGGAAAAAAAAAAAAAAAAAAGAAATATATGCATGCACATAGATAAAAGAAAAAGTGGAGAAATAAGAATGAGGATAAAAAGAATAAAAAGAGAGAAGAAAAGAAGAGAGGGAAGTATAAGGAAAAGAAAATAGAGAGAAAAAAGGTAAGGAGAGGCAGGAAGAATGAAATGAGAAAAAGGTGACTTGTCAGTACTTAGAAGTAGAGGGAAGAAATATGAGAGAGCAATGAAGACCCAGAGAAAACAAACAAACAAACAAAACTTTAAAATCCAGCCAGTACTTTTAGACAAGAATATTTTTCAAATTTGTACTATACATGTATATGCATATAAGGAAAACGGGCTCCGTCCCCTGGGATCTAAAAAACATAAGTATGACTTTTTTTCACTTTTCGCGAGTGCACTAACTTCATATGATGAACATACGTACTCACTACCCTCAACTGGGGAAGGCACCATGTTGGTGAATGTGTCCTTCGTGGATATCGTATTTTAAATTTAACCGAATTCGTCGGAGTTGCGTTATTAAAATAGCGATTTTCCGGGCAATGTGACCTACAGTGTCCGAGTTTATTTATCAGGAAACAAGGACTTCATTAACATTAACGAGGGAGTGTAGAAAATCATTATTTTAAATTTCTAACGATCATCTGTGAACAAAATGCTCCAAATCAAACTATGGTCATGAATTCTTTATGTATTTTAGAACCCAGGGGACGGAGCATAAGGTATAAGGCTCATAGTTGATTGTTTGTGCTATTTGTTTTTCTGGAATAAGACGAATCACTTAACAATCCTTAAATGACGAGAGTAATTTTAACAATCAATCAGACTGATAGAAACTGATGTTTGATTGTCATTTCCTAAAACAATAAGGAACCTGCATGTTTACGATAACAAAACTATTCATCAACATTAAATAAATAATTAAAGATATTAATCATTGTTTTTTCTCAGAAACCATTTTTGGATCACCCATCGAATAAAAACAAACAAACAAATAAACAACAAACCAGGACACATACACACACATAAAACAATGTGTGGTAACGCCTAAGTAACTTTTTGTTATCTTAAATATTCAAAGGAAGACAAGTAAAAATGGTTTGGTTTCTTAGTGATAAGCAGAAGAGATATAAGCAAATATATGAGAAAAAAAAACGACATTAGAAGCTGCTCCCTAGATGACGCATGCCTACAGCACCTCCTTAATGAAGTCTCTCTCTCTAAACATTCTCACTATCACAGATTTTGTCACTCTCCTCGTTCGCTATCTTCTATTATCTGCCATTTTTTCCTTTTTCCGTCTCCTTCCCCTCCCTCTTCTCTCTCTCCAAGTCTTTATCAACCACACTCTCTCTTTCCCAGTTTCTCTTCTCTCTCTCTCTCTCTCTCCGCCATTCTTTCTCTCTTTCTCATGTGTCCACCAACCCCTCTTTTTTTCTCTGACCTCAGGCCCCACTTTCTTTCTCCCAGTTTCTGCTACTTTTCATCTCCAGAGTACCTCCTCCCCCTCTCCTCGCGGCCCTCCCCTGACACCGATACCATATATTAGTTCATAAATCACAGTAAAATCTGGGACTAGAATCAGATCAAACAAATAGACGAACACTTCAACGTGACCCGCATTCCCCGGCACTTGATGATATTTCAAACATTCGAGAGTGTCCAATAAAATATAGATGCACCTTCTTAAACACCCGGTGCATTGGGTCTGTCCTAGATTTAACAGTCAAAATTCTACAGCTTCTTATACTTCGTAATTTCTTCTCGTGAATACCGCTGCTAAATTACTGTAAAATCATTAAAATTCGTTGGTATTTAATTTTGTGATTAAGTACTAAATGGAATTTCGTGGTTCCTTTTATTCGTTGATTCGTGTTCTAGAAAACAAGAGGTCTATTAAACTGAACAAATTTCGTAATGGATATTATTCGTTAAAAATATACAAAAACAACAACAACAAAACACGCACACGCACTCCACGAAATCAAGGAAAATTAATGACCCACGAAAAATAATGAGTACACAGCATTCTGTTGATTTTTCGGCTTCAATGCAAACTATATTTATATTCTCTCTACCTATGAACGGTAGTTTATTTTTTTTTAAATAATGGTCATAAATAGAAATAAGTATTTTTGACTTGATTTTTAAGACTATAGCATGATCGTGCTTTATCATTCATGCATATCAAAATCCAATTAGATAGCGGACACGTTTAGGCGCCACACGTTTAATAAACACATTATGATACTTGAAGCATTAAGGTAACCTAGCCACAGAAGTAATTGTTCATACAATATTTTAGACATGTTAAATAAGTTTTTAAAGAATTACTAAGGTCATCACCCACGGTCAATTCATACCGTTACTCTCCTTTCATTTATGTGACGTATAAACAGGCCGTGAGTATCCGACGATGTACTTATGTATGATAAACATTTAGTAGCAAAGTTAAATGTTCACACTTGGGCATATTTTAGACACCCTGTAAACGCCATTTCTTCTCTGAATCTTATTAATTTTCTTATGAAAAACGTCTGACAAGATTCACGAATTCCCCCTGCTATGTAAGAAAATGGTAAACATTTGAACACCGTTCATTAGCAGTATAACCATGACTTATGTAATGAATAAAACGTTTCTTTATTAAACAAAAATGATTGGGACATAACTCTTTGGCAATGTCTAAATAAAGAAATACAATATTTGACATGATCTGGATCAAATAGATTTCACAATGCCTTGAGCGAGTATGTTTGCCAATGTCTATCTACAGCGAGTATGTTTGCCAATGTCCATCTAGAGCAAGTATGTTTGCCAATGTCTATCTAGAGCCAGTAAGTTTGCCAATGTCTATCTACAGCGAGTATGTTTGCCAATGTCCATCTAGAGCAAGTATGTTTGCCAATGTCTATCTAGAGCCAGTAAGTTTGCCAGTGCCTATCTAGAGCGAGTATGTTTGCCAATGTCCATCTAGAGCAAGTATGTTTGCCAATGTCTATCTAGAGCCAGTAAGTTTGCCAGTGCCTATCTAGAGCGAGTATGTTTGCCAATGCCTATGTAGAGCAAGAATGTTTGCCAATGTCTATCAAGAGCGAGTATGTTTGCCAATGTCTATCTAGAGCGTGTATGTTTGCCCATGTCTATCTTGAGCCAGTAAGTTCGCCAATGTCTATCTAGAGCGAGTATGTTTGCCAATGTTTTTCTAGAGCGAGAATGTTTGCCAATGTCTATCTAGAGCGGGTATGTTTGCCCATGTCTATCTTGAGCCAGTAAGTTCGCCAATGTCTATCTAAAGCGAGTATGTTTGCCAATGTTTTTCTAGAGAGAGTATGTTTGCCAATGTCTATCTAGAGCGGGTATGTTTGCCAATGTCTATCTAGAGCGGGTATGTTTGCCAATGTCTATCTAGAGGGAGTATGTTTGCCAATGTCTATCTAGAGCGGGTATGTTTGCCAATGTCTATCTAGAGCGAGTATGTTTGTCAATATCTATCTAGAGGGAGTATGTTTGCCAATGTCTATCTAGAGCGATTATGTTTGCCAATGTCTATCTAGAGCGAGTATGTTTGCCAATGTCTATCTAGAGGGAGTATGTTTGCCAATGTCTAGCTAGAGCGAGTATGTTTGTCAATGTCTATCTAGAGGGAGTATGTTTGCCAATGTCTATCTAGAGCGAGAATGTTTGCCAATGTCTATCTAGAGCAAGTATGTTTGCCAATGTCTATCTAGAGCGGGTATGTTTGCCAATGTCTACCGAGAGAGTGAATGTTTGCCAATGTCTATCTAGAGCGAGTATGTTTGCAAATGTTTATCAAGAGCGAGAATGATTGCAAATGTCTTCCTATAGCGAGTATGTTTGCAAATGTCTATCTAGAGCGAGAATGTTTGCCAATGTCTATCTAGAGCGAGTGCGTTTGCCAATGTCTACAACAAGAAACCTTTGAAATGGATTATGCTCTTGTGCACTGCAATTTTCATCCATAAGGTCTACCCATCTATGGAGCTTCAATGTTATATGTCTCATAGTGCATGAGTTATGCTGCGGACAAAATTTAATTGAATATGAAAGTAAACAACGGGCAATAACTCCAAAAATATGATTTGCAGAATTAAGGTTCTTGTGCACTGCATATCGCTTTTGTGAGGTCTATGCACCTATGAAATTTCATGGTTTTATGTCTCATAGTTCATGATTAATGCAATTTAAAATAAGTATGAAATTGAACAAAGGGTAGTAGCCACAAAATATTATGCTAAGAGATTCGGTTCTTGCGCATAACACTTTTCCATCAATAAACCTGCGAAGATTCAAGTTAATAGCTTTCATACTTTCTGAGTTATGCTCCGGACAAAAACTAAGTATGGAATTTAACAAAGTGCAGTAACTACAAAAATATGATGCGCAGAGTTCTGCCTGACACTTCTCCTCAATTAAATATATCCACCTGTGAAGTTTCAAGTAAATAATTTAGTAACTATTTAGGTAATGTTTCTGACAAAAAATAAGTATGGAATTAGCAAATAAGTATTAGCAAAGGGCAATAATCCAAAAATATGATTTGCAGAGTTACAGTTCTTGTGCTTGACACTTCTCCTTCATGAGATCTATCCACCTGTGAAGTTTCAAGTTTGATATTTTGTCTGGAGCAGACAAAAAGTAAGAAAGAAATTAAAAAAGGGCAGTAACTCCAAAAAATGATGCGCAGAGCTACGGTTCTTGTGCATGACACTTCTCCTTAATGAGATCTATTCATCTATGAAGTTTCAAATTTAATACATACGACAATGCGGCACGACACTCGACTCGACATTAAAGCGCGCAAATACCGCGTTGACTCACCATTATTTTTTCACGACATATCGCACTAAATATCGAGTGTCGTTTCAAAATGTCGTGCGTCGCGTCGCATTGTCGTATGTCGTTTCATAATGTCGTGCTAATATCGTGTGTCGCGTTGTAAGGTCGACGCTCAACAATTGTAATCGACACGCGACAATATGAAACGACACACGCCAACGCGACACGATGCACGACATCATAGCGCGAAAATGTCGTGGCATTGTCGTGTGTCGTGTAACAGTTTAATCGTGACACACGGCATTATAAAACCACACACGATAATGCGACGCGATACACGACAATGCAACACGACACTCGACATTATAGCGCGCAAATATCGTGTGTCAACCGGTGCCATAGTCATTAGTCTGTGATTCAGTAGATTTTTTTCAATGACACCGTTTTTAACGGTGCGATTATTAAACATTACTTTATCATCGTATAGACACCGGTAGAAACTCGACAACTGCGCGCTATAATGTCTAGTGTCGTGTCACATTGTCGTGTATCATCTTATCATATCGTGTGTCGCGATTAAACTGAAAATTATGGCGAGTCAAAGCGACATGTGCATGTTATAGTGTCGTGTCGCATTGTCGTGTGTCGTTTTAAAACATCGTGTGCCGTTTACAATTGTCGTGATTCGTTTTAAATTGTCGTGCGACGCCTTCATATAGCGATACACGACATTCAAAGTGGCACTTATTGGATTCCGTACCAGGGACATACGTCTTTGGCGTTGGAGTTCAATACCCCAATAAATCATGCGTTATTCACATGCCTCAAATGATACGTTCGTCCTTATTTCTGAACGTAACCAAAGAGTAAACCCAGGGTATCAAAATAAATCAAGACCGCGACCTAGCTCTTCATCGAACAACTTGACAAAAGAAAAGCGTACATAATATAATGTGGTTGTTGGCGTGAAAAATAGACGTTGATGTCATATCATTGAAAATGAAAGCACATGCATTGTAAGGACATCGGCTATGTTTACATTGTAGGACTGTATTTGCTACGGTGTGGTCAGTCTTTTACAAGTCAGTCAAGTATGGCTGTAAGTGATAATTGTAATGCAAGGCAAATAATGAACGGATGATGCACAAAGAGAGTTGTAAATAGCTAGTAAATATGAATGAAAGAATGACAACGGGAGCGATACCGATGTAAAATAATGAAGCTATCAAGAGAGTACTGGAAAATGAAGTTTTATATGATCAAGAAAAATTTTTGGTGGAAAGGCTTGATTTTCGAACCGCGGATCTTCTTTTACAATAACTCATTGTTCTTATGTATTTTTAGATAAAATTACATTGCTGCCAAACTCTAACTCTTAAGGTAGAGGAACCCTAATGGGCTCGGCAAATGTCGGCAAATGTCGACATAGATCGCCCAACTTCCGATATTCTTCGGCATAACACGCCATGACTCGAAATGTGATTTTTTTTTTCATTAAAAAGTTTCATTCATCATATCTTACATCATTGTTATCAATTGTAACAATTTTGATTGCTATTCATCTATTTAAATGCAAAATTACTGTTCCTTTATTAAATTAGAGAAGAAAAAAAAACATCTCTTCGAATTAACTTCCGGTGACGTCATTTTGGAATACCCCTAGATTTGTCAAAATGCGTAATGTGAAAATTGAGAGTATTTTGAAAAGTTCTCCATAAAAAAAACATTTTAAAAAGGAAATGGTATCTTAATCAAACATAACTACAGTAACACAAGTTCGTGTATTGGAAATTCGTGTAAAGCAGAAAATTGTATCAGTGATTATTTCGTACTAAGATTGTACGTACTTGGTCAAATAGTTTTTGTCATTATCTGATCAATATTTCACTTCACAATGATATTACATTAATCATTCAATAGAAAAAGACACTTAATATGATAATTAAATTATTATTTCAAGTTTGTGCTCACATTGTATCTGAAAAGAACTTAGAAAGCAGTCAAAACATAATATTCTGTGTTTTACTGAGCTTTCAAAAATAGGGGGTCAGGTAATGTATACTGGTATTACTTGATATTTTTATGGTTAACCTATATAAAATTGTGCATTTTATGTTTGCTTAGTATATGAATATTTTCTGGACACCTTGTTCTGAGAAATTTGCATAAAAATACGTTCTTTACCAGGAATTGTAATGTTGCTATTTTATAAATGGGGGAAAATATCAAACTTTAATATGAAGACTTCCTACATAAATTTATAAATATACATTTTATCAAGTTTTCTATTATGTTTCTAATATGTTTTCCATTTGATATATGCCTTAGGCATATGATAAATCATTCATCAGAAAAAAATGGGATTTTTTATGTAATATGCTTTTCGACTGTGCAGATATTTATATTTTTCTGCCCGAAAAAGATTTCAATGTGCATCTATTAGATAAAACAACTAAATATTTTGCAACTTAGTCCAGATACTTTATATTCACATTTCGTAATTCCACTTGATGTCATTTCAACAAACTTGTGATTTTCATTTAAATGAATAAAAAAAAATTCTTAACAGATGTGTCAAACATGTATGTTGCAATATTTGTCAAACAGAACGAAATGAGATCCTAATTTCTTCAGTCAATGGTTTGTACCGGAGTTGGACGTGAGTATGTCACGATCGTAAACCTAGTTTTTGTCGTATGTGGTGGTCCGTGTTTACATAGTTGTGATCTTGTAAATCTTCATGCTTACGTTACAAAAGATTATCTCATCGACCCTAAATGAGTACTTCCACTTTATATTTATCTTCTTTGGTTTAACGTCATACAGCCAGTAGTTAAGTCAAGCCGGGACTATGTAGAGTAGCAGAGATACACTATATAGTGCTGCCGCACTGCGGAATCACGCCGTACATGTGCGGATAAAGAAGGAACTGTACTACCATTTAAACGACAATGCAGACGACACCATAGATTAAAAGCGAGTAAGCGTTGACTGAAAACTGAAAAAAATATATAAAAGAGGACAAATATATGAAGGACAGAAGAGCAGTACAAGCGGATTTTTTTTAAAGGGGAGATAAATTTGGTCAAAATGAACCTAGAAGTTATGACTGCTCTTGTTGGGAATTTAGCCCCTGTTTTAGTGAACAAGTATGTTAAATTTCATGACATAAGGTTTAATAGTTAAGAAGTTAAAGTTTTTTTGTTTTGTTTTTTTGTTGTTTTTTTCTTCTTTTTTTTAAGGTAATAAATTTGGTCAAAATTGACCTTAGGATTATGGCCTTTGTTAGGAATATAACCCTTCTGATGGTGAACAAGTATATAAAATTCGATGACAGAATGGTTAATGGTTTAGATGCTATGACCAAGGTTACGACGACGCTGACGACGAGACCAAAGTGATGACGATAACTCGATTTTTTTTTCTTTGAAAAATAGACGAGCTTAAGATGATTATTCAGTTCACGTGACTTACCCTGACAAACTGTGCAGCGCCCCCGACTGGAACAATATCCACAGCCGACATTGTGCCGATGAAGACAAACAGCATGGTGGCCACGAGTTCTGCAATAACAGCCCTCCATAAGTCCCATGTCTTCACTTCCCTGACCATGTTGAAGATACTTCCGGTGCCTTCGCCCTGGCGGATGGCGTCCAGCTTACCGGCGATGTACAGGAAGTAGGCGTCCATGGCTGACGCTTTGCAAGACGCTTGTTGCACGTGGAAAGCTGTAGACAGAGAATAAACCCCCCTTAATAATTATAATTCTCTAATATGTACATATAGTCGTTTATAAGACGTTGTTTTTGAAACCGTCGCCGCGACGATATTTAATTCCTAAAGCGACGTTTTGCTTAATACCGGTAAAAGAGATCCCACCGAACGCTCAGGGGTAACCACGCCGACTTACCGCAAGACAGCATGGTCCCAAAACCCATAGCAAGGAGGGGCTCAGCTGATTAAAGACTGTGATGTAAGTAGCTTGCTAGACCGTAGAAATCATCCAAAAACTGTGATTCGGTGCAAATAGACCCGCGTAGTAATAAAAGTATATAAGTATGATCAAAGGTCAGTGACTTGACTCGACTTGACTATTTGAGTTTACCGTCGCTTCGACAGCATTTCAGTCATATAGCGACGTCCAGCTAATTACAGGTGGAGAAAGACCCGAATGCACGGAGGCATCCGGCCTACAGCAAGCCAGCTGGAAGGATTCCTCACATGAAAATCGGAATGACCCTGTCGGAATTCGAACCTACGCGGTGGGGGGCTGAGTGAATGTGTTTTATTACTGTTGACACATTATATCATAATTTTAAAAGTTCTGTTATAAATAAAGCATTTGAATAAGTATTTAATAGTCTACTTTCACTTTCACATAAGCTGTAGTGTATATGTATTTTGCAGATACGTATTTTTCACGCAAAATGTCATATAAAATGTCAAAATACACTTAACTGGTATCATAAATTGATATAACCAGCTACACATCCGTTGAAAATAACTTAATAGCATGCTAAATCATTTTGTTTACGTTATTTATCCATTATAGTGGCAGTCATGATTTATGGGTTACCCTTAGAGCGCTTTCACACTGGTCATTCTGAGTTGCTGTCTTAGAGGTTATTGTGTTAGATCAGGATTCACATCAGTAAAAGGAATGGACACCCTTGGGACATACACTGTTATTTCCCCTTATTGACTTCATTTTCTGGTTCCATATAGTTGCCTTTAAATAATCTTTAATGAAGTGTTTGCAAAGAATAGGGTTACTTGATGATTACAGATGACAGTTCACTTTATAAGTATAACAGATTTTATTGCGATTTATTAACCCTTTCCCTCATATATACTCACTTTGACGCCCTCAAAAGGTATCACATAAAGCCTGATCTGCAGAAAACCACAGTTAAACCTTACCAAATTTAATTACAAAATCCTCATTTCCAGACCACTGAGGAGCAGCGAACAGCATAAAACCTGATCAGCCTGCGAGTTACTCGCAGGCTGATCTGGTTTTATGCTGTTCGCATAGGTCTTTTCATGGTGTTCTCTATGAGGGAAAGGGTTAAAGTACACCCAGTATCAGAGAATTTACATAAACAATTAACGCAAGATAGGGACCACATTGCCATTTATGGTTATGTTATATTCCTTAAAATCCGGTTAAAAGGAATCAATCTCCGGTTAAAAGAAACAAAGATCCGGTTTAAAGGAACCAAGAACCGGTTCCATAATCGGATACTCCTGAAAAATATCGCTAAATCGTAATACGGCAAACTCTCTCACATAAATTGATAAAATCCATTCAGTATTCTGCAATAATTCAATAAATGGTCCAGGTGGCCAAGTACGTCGCATGTACATGTACATGGGGTGTCGTGAGTTCGATGCCAATCTGCGACAAATTCTCTTTTTTTTTTAAAAATGCCGTTGACTTTCAGTATTCACATAAACCTTTAAATATTTATAGAATATCTTTTGGTTCAAAGGACTGTTTGACATGGTGCCTGGACATTTTGACGGCGTGTTATTCCATGTCTACTACGTAAAGTAGCATGTTGTAAGTTCCATGAAGTCAACACCCCAAAAATGACTGAAATACAGGACGATAAAAACAAATAAACATGCAAACTTAGTAAATAAACTTGATAATGAAAACACAAAATGGGTTGAAACATAACAACTCTGGAGTGACCTAAAGGAAGACGACAACGCTATTTAAAAAAAAAACAAAAAAAAAAAAAAACTTTTAGCTGTATTAACATGTTAACGTGTGCTAGCCATCAGCTGGACTAGACACCCAAGCAGGTCGAAAATAGTAGTTAAAAACTTACAAAGTAGTATTGTATCACGCAATTGTTTTTAAGAGTAACTTGCAGTTTGTATCTACTTATTCCCTAAAATGGCTGCTTAACACAGGTTATACGTACCTGCAAAGAAATTAAAATGATATGAATTCGGATGTAAAGTGCAAACTAATTATGTTTGTTTGATTGTTTGAGTTTAACCCTTGTCGGATATCAAAAACGTATAATAACATCTGCAATATATGAAGAGTTAAGAAATGAGTCGCGCGTGGATTTTCGACGATGGGGTTTAACGTCCCACCGACAATATTTCATTCTGTCTACAATTGTTGAGCTACACTTGCAGTATCACGCCGTAGACAATGCGACATGTTCCTGCATAAAAATCACATTGTTTCGACACGTCCCTATATTAATGGTGATTACCAAAATGTCCTATTTTGTACGGCTAAAATATTCGCGACCGGAAGTCAAAACCGCGGCCCCCACCTCCTGAAGCAGACGTCCTTCTATTACACCAAAAAGAGATAGTGAATCTTTTTTTTTATCATAGAACGGAAAGTCATAGGAGTTGGCTTACCTGGGACATCATTAAATACAACAATAAAACAAAAGTTCAAGCAGGCAAAAAGATTTTTATACATTTTTTATAGGGTTAGTAGAATCTAATAAGATTTAGTGATATGTTTTCATTTTAGCGATATTTTAGAAAAAATATATACAGAAATCATATTACCCGGGTTCACTTTGATTTTTAAATAAACTGCATTTCAACAGTCATTTTGATACTACTGAAAGTTTTTGTATATTTTAACCTTTCATATAGTGTGCATCTAATTTTCCCATACACTGACCATTAAACATAATACTCAACCACTGATTTCCTGGATTATTTAATCTTTAAGATTAAAATGTTTTATCAACCATCATATTCCAATAATTTGATGAAATTTTATGAGGTTATCTACAGAATGAGTTTCAATTCGTTAATTACACACCTCTATTAAACTATACCCATTAGCAAGTTTAATATACAAAAATGATCATCTGATTTCAATTAGCGTCATTCTGTTAAGCGGTGACTTTCTATTTTTCCCTTGACTGACCGCTTAAGACAAGTTTGACTATATTCAATAAGCTACATCTTGAAAATGATAATTTTGAATGAACTTGAAAGTTTGTTATGTATCACGCCGTAATATGAGGCATGATAACACACCTAGTCACATTATCGTGACACCGTGCCAACCCAGTTCCTCGAACTACTTTTATATGCTGGTGATTAGGTGTTCGGGGAGTGCTCGTTGATTTACGTATGTTTATGACTCAATTTGGAGTGAAATAGTCTTAAGTTTAAAATGATTCGTCGGTCAAATTTGATATTTACATTAAAAACTTTAATAATTCCATCAGTAACGTCACAAACGACGTTTATCGCAAACTCCGGCGCAGCATCAATCACTGTCACACTGAGTACCACGTGACCATGGTGTGTACCATGTGATACTTAATGACCAAAATGGCCGACCAAAGCCATACATCTTTTGTGCAGGTGTGATCTACACCGATATTTCAACACAATAAGCTTAGGGTCAAATAAAGCTCCATAATCCTGAACAGTCTGGGGACATTTTACTTTGGCTCTCAAATTTGATTTTCGATTTGTTGCTGTCATGAAGAAATGCTCCGATTTAAGAAGGTAAAAATTATTTTTATTATTATTTTTAATTATTGTTTTGGGGTGGGGCTAATATATTTCCATTTATATCATCTTGAAAATATTCAAGATGAGGTGATATAAAAAATAACTGAATTAAGAAATATCACAGCCTGCCCCCTGCGTGGAGATTAGCTTAACGTTAAATGTTACCATCTAGCTATAATATTCTGAACTAGAAATATCCGGTTGTATTTGACCTAGCAATAAAATATTTTGAAGGTCAATGCCGACAGCCTGTAAACAAATATCAAGCAATTGGCGATGCGGTTTTGAAACAGACATCTACTTGAGGCTGCTGTAAGGCGCTATAACCAGTAGCTCTTGTCTACAGCCGCATAACATTGCACAAAGATCGTTTCGTTCGACGGACACTGACAGTTTGAGCAAAATGTCAAACGTCAAGGCTTCCTCCAAGCCCAAAACTCAAAGAGAATACAGAACACTAATGGAATTACTTCAGCAGATATCCCATCTCTTTGACAATGTGATGGTATGTTTAAGGTTGTTCTACACATTTAAGGCATATCAACCACCAAAGGACAATACAAAAGTGAAATGAGTTACAAGCCTCATTTACTGGGACTCCCACCTTTTTTTTTTTTTCTTTTTTTTTTTTGCTCCTAGAGATTTTAAACTTTGCTGGCGAGCCGGGGACTTTGTCCCCGGTAGCACATAGCAAGCCGAAGAAGTCACACATAAGTCAAACCTGTCTTAAGCGTTAAGTCAGGGAAAGGACAGAATTTGGGCGCTTATCAGAGGTGGTCGCTAAGCGAAGGTTAAACATAAAAAATGATTTGATAATATTAAAACCGACCGCTAAATACAAGTGGCCGTAAATACAGGTTCAACTGTATAGTCTAGGAAGGGGTTAAACAGTCGGGTTGCTTTTCATTTTCATCTTTCTTTACCCATGGCTTCTTGACTTACTTTCTCTGTCCATTTTCTTTTCTAGTGCACCGTAATATCATGGTCAAAAATAACGTATCATTCAGATTCAGAGACCTTTGCAATTTTTTTAGAACATATCGCACGCCAGCCTGACAGCTGTCATATGAAAGTCCGAGTAAACCTGCTGAGACTCGAATCTACAGCGTTTAAAGTTAGAACAATATTGATTTCACATTTCTTCATTTTAATTGCAACATGTACGAATCTCCAGTAGAAATCAGTAATTATATCTCAGTCAGTACGCATGGATAAATTATATCGCGCCACACGGACTCAGAGACGCAAACATTGATCTCAGACTCGTGAAATGCCGGCTTTAATCGCAAATTGCTGTGTTGTAAAATTGTGGTTTGATACCATACCGGCCACAGAGGTGGCCAGGCGTGCGTTCAGTATGACAAACCATATGATCTATCTCAAACCCCGATGTTGACGTATACCCATGTACAGCAAAAGGAGCACGTGAACAGCATGCTATATGGTCCAGAGACAACTCCACAGCTGACTGTAAGCGACCGATTGCAAACGGTTTGTCATACTGAACGCACGCCAGGGCTGTTAATTTTCATTATTATTCTGAGCGTCTAGTAAAATGTTAACAGCACCATGTTTTATGCCTAAGGTAGGGGTCGACGGGAATCGGAATTTTTACGACCCCTCGCTCCTTGGGTGAAATGCGAAAAAAGAAACGGCGAGAAAGTTATGTAGAAGCGATAAAATAGAAAGTTTACATTTATACATTTTACATTATATATACCAATCCCTCTCGACGGTTCTTGGGTTGGACCAGTACTTTCCGCACGGAAAGGCCGTGAAGAAAATTTGTCCCAAACGGGGTTCGAGCCAACAAGCTTCGGTTCTGCAGTCATGAACAAAGTATGTTACAACTGGACCATGGTGTCCATTTGCATGGGGGAAAACCCCACTTGTTTTAAGTATATCATGTGCTTTTAAAAATATTGAAAAAGTGACAAAAACACCGGGAAAAACACGACTGCGCTATTGTCACGCGGTTTTATTATTTACTGAAGATAATATTACTGTTTATTTAATATACAATACAAATTGATAAATAATAATCATAATTGACAGCCTGAAAAAAAAACTGAAAAATTCGCCTCAAGTGTGACCCATGCATCTTAAGGGTTACAATGAATAAGTTCCTTTCCATAGATATTATAAAGTCGTTGTGTCTCTTGAAATACGACTAGTCTGAATTGCAAAGGAAAGATCGAAGTGCGAGCGCAAGGTGAAATGATAAGACGCGCCTGAATGATCTACCCCCCCCCCCCCCACCCCACCCCACACACACTATTTTTTTTTTTTTTTTTTTTTTTTTTTTTTTTTTTTGAGAGAGAGAGAGAGAGAGAAAGAATTATAAACGACCTATGCATAAATACATAAATAATCTTTTTTTTTCAGCGAATAACGTTATAATAGTTATATCGTATTTGTCTGCTTGTACGATTTTAACTCACAAAAAAAAAAAAAAAATGGGTGAAGGCCAAGAGACTACACACTACAAATCACAGAGGCGGCATTAATTTAAGATATGTCTTAAACTGCTAAAATTGTCCTCGAAACAAAGATCCCAATGAAATTTTCCTTAGATTAAAATGTTTTTCTTATATTACTATCTGTATGTTTGCCTTAGGTTTAATCTTAACTCTAATGACACGCGGGAGCTCACTTCAATATTTACTCAACTTTGAGATTTCATTTAAGCTTCTATGTGAAACAGTCGTTTTCATTTGTTTAAACAATTTATAAATATTAAACCTTATATGAACAGAACAGAACAGAAGTTTATTTGTATAACTTGAACATAAAAAGTTCATACGAGAGTAGGAGCATGAAATAATATATGAAGACATAACAAATCAATATGTAGACACTATTTAAAGAAAGAAATGTGTTGGAAATATATGAAATTAATCAGATGTTAAATTTTGGTATCTATATATATCCTTAAAAGCGTACTTACAATAAAGAGCAAGATTTTTAATGATAATTTTATTACTACTGTTTAACAATTGTATAAATTTTACCATGTTTGGTCTTATATAATGTGCAAAATGAAACTTCTAGAGCTACAGCTAGGAATATATACTTATATCACCGAAATTGACCGTCAATATGAAAAGTGTCAGTGAGATAACAATGTTCAAGTTGTTAATATACGTCAACAGTGATATTAGTTACATCATAACTTTTTATGAAAAAAAAAAACAAAAAAAAAAACAAATTTTAACATAAGATTAGCTAAATGCCGCTTGGATTTGAAAAAAGCCGAAATGAGTATGAAACATAGGAAACACAGGGGTTTCTTATCTTCTGATTTTTTAAAAAGGATTTTTCTAAGATTGTATATCATGCTAAAGAAATACGGTAAACGAATGTCTTGAGAAAAAAAGTAGAATTTAAAAAATCTGAGTTAGATCTTATAAATATATTGAGAAGAAGAAGAAGAAGAGTAGATGAAGGACGAGGTAAGGAATGAAGCTAAGTTTGAGGTCGATAAAATTAGAAAATACAAAATATGTTGTAGCGACGATGTTAAATGTAGTTATTGTGTTTTATTGTGTATTAATGTATTATTGAATGTAAACATACCTTGAAAAGTTCCAGAAGTAAGATCATAAAACCCCGATGACATGCTAATTCAAATAATAACGCGCTTTAAGTAAAAAAAAAATATTTTTAAAGAAAGAAATGAAAAAGAAAAGAAATCTGTCACGAATGAAAACAACTTATAAATAATCAACAGATACCTGAAAGATTTATATGCAGATGAGAAGATTTGGGCTCTTCAGCTAATGTAAACTGTCCCCAAAATTTTATTCCGTCATAAAAATCCACCACTCGCTACCCAACTTCACCTTCAGCGTATGTAACCAACGAAGAGCGACTGTACACTGTGAGCGTAAGATCTACAGGTTTATGTGACGGCACGGCAATGTGCTCGGTATTATAGTCAGGGGCCCACTCATGATACCCGTGCGATAAGATAAAAAAAAAAAAACACTTTCTCGTTCAAAGACGTGGTGTGTAGCGGTGCCAATTTATTTACTCTGAAGAGTTTCAAAAACACGCCGAGCATTGTTTTTAAAGGTTTAACTTTTCTTTAGGTAGCTTATTCAGTCGTTGATTTTTATTGCACGGTGTTTCTTTTAGACATCTAAATAAAACGGTCTATTCTTTGTTAATATTTTATTTTTCTAAGTAAACGAAGCCACTTTATGAACATTAATTTCATAAAGGCTAGACTACCTTAACTTTTGATTCTACTTTCAAAACAGAAAATGACCGATTTAATTATGGAAAGCATTAGGGATAAATAAAAAAAGTGTCTATGTTGGCTTTTTTTCTAAGGGAACTCATATAAGGAATTTTTCGAACTTAAGGTATTCCATCCCTCACTACATACGAAGGATGCATGGTAACTCTTTGGAAGCATTTTATAGGTAAATATGAGTTATTTCAAAGTAAATAATTAAATATTAAATTCAACTTTGTTTACTTGACCTTACACTGAGCAGAACTGGAGTTTCGTGGAAAAGAATAAAAGGAATATCGAAAAGAAGTCATACTTTTCTATCAGTCATTAGATTTACATTTCCTTAAACTACTTTTTCGTATTATACAACTACTGTGTGTAGATATATCAGGTTTTAAAATGCAAAAATTTAGTTGAATGTACTATTTAAGTTCATTTGGTATAGCTCCCTTGCTTGGCACTCAGCATATAAGGGTACCAGGACTTGTTGGCCCGGTGTCAGAATAATGTGACTGGGTGTGGTATCATGCCACATGTCTACGGTGTGAAACTGCAATGTGGCAGCAATATATCTGTCTCAAGTAGGTATTGTTTCCAAATGACTGAAAAACTGTGCTATGGGATGTTAAACCCAACAAACTAACTATTTAATTTCTGATTGAATATTTGAACGGGGTGATTTTTGTATGAGTATTATTTGTAACATATTTATTAGCAGCAGTAGTAACAGTAGTAGTAGTGATAGTAGTAGTAGTAGTAGTGGTTATTGTAATAGTAGTAGCAGTAGCAGTAGTAGTAGAAATTGTAGAAGTAGTAGCAGATGTAGTAGTAGTAGTAGTAGTAGTAGCAGTAGTAGTAGTAGCAGTAGTTGTAGTAGCAGTAGTAGTAGAAACAGTAGTAGTAGTAGCTGTAGTTGCAGCAGTAACAGTAGTAGTAGTAGTTGTAGCAGTAGTAGTAATTGTATTAGTAATAGTAGCAGTAGTAGTAGTAGTAGTAGCAGCAGTAGTAGTAATTGTATTAGTAATAGTAGCAGTAGTAGTAGTAATTGTATTAGTAATAGTAGCAGTAGTAGCAGTAGTAGTAGCAGTAGTAGTAATTGTATTAGTAATAGTAGCAGTAGTAGTACTAGTAGTAGCAGCAGTAGTAGTAATTGTATTAGTAATAGTAGCAGTAGTAGCAGTAGTATTAATAGCAGTAGTAGTAATTGTAGTAGTAGTAGCAGTAGTAGTAATTGTATTAGTAATAGTAGCAGTAGTAGTAATTGTATTAGTAATAGTAGCAGTAGTAGCAGTAGTAGTAGCAGCAGTAGTAGTAATTGTATTAGTAATAGTAGCAGTAGTAGCAGTAGTAGTAGCAGCAGTAGTAGTAATTGTATTAGTAATAGTAGCAGTAGTAGCAGTAGTAGTAGCAGCAGTAGTAGTAATTGTAGTAGTAGTAGCAGCAGCAGTAGTAGTAGTAGTAGTAATAATAATAGCAGAAGTAGTAATTGTATTAGTAATAGTAGCAGTAGTAGTAGTAGTGGTAGTAGTATTATCAGCAGTAGTAGTTGTAGTAGTGGTAGTTGTACTTGTAGGAGGAGGAGAAGGAGAAAGAGAGCGTGGCGGGGGCTGGATGGAGAGACATACATACAGATTAACATAATCAAAATCACGCACTTAATCACCTGCAAACTTACAAACTCAGCTATATACTCACTGACACACAGTTGCATATTCACCTCATACTCATCTGGCTTTATTACTTTATTACTTTTTAGAGATACGTATGTTGGCATATGTGTTTTAAGTTTTACTATATTTTGTCTCTTATAACTCTCATAGAGTGGCTCTGCATATGTACTTTGTAAATATGTATTATGTTTTAGTGTAATGATGTATGCACTGATGAGACATAAATAAACTATAAATATATATGATATTAAATGAGGAAAAGAAAAACAGAGAGAAAGCCAACCCAGTGCAAACAACCCTGTTCAATCATTCGCACTTGCATTCCGAAGAAAGTGGATTTTTCATGCACCTTAAACTGTTTGAATAAGTTTGTTTAATTTTCTTTAACTCCGTTATGACACCTTTGTGTTATACTGTATGCATTATCTCACGTGATAGGCTCATGCTCTTCAATGGTCACGAGTGTTTGGTAATCAGTTTATATAGGACATTTAATTTGACGTTAACGGTTCTATTTCGAAAATATTTTGGAGAATATTTGTTTTGAATATCGATTAGAATTAACATAATTATACATGTAGGTAAAATATAAGAGGTGATCCATGAAAATTTCCGGCCTGACTAGATCTGATAAAAAAAACCCCACCTTTTTATGACTTTAATGACTATTGACTATTTGAGTTTACCGTCGCTTCGACAGTATTTCAGTCATAAATGCAGGTGGAGGAAGACCCAGAATGTACGGAGGCATCCGGGTAGAACCACCGACCTACCGTAAGCCAGCTGGAAGGCTTCTTTTATGACTTAAATCTGAAGTGAGATCGCATTAATTTTATGTAATATTGGTGGCTCACAATTTGATTTTTTGTGTTTAAACGTTACACCGACAATATTGAAGTAAATTTAGAGACTTGTGTCAGCATAAGACAAAATATAATGCTATCTCCTTGCGATCTCATGCCTTGTATAAGTGGCATGATACCACGTCCACACAAATTATCTCTGACACTGGGCCAATAATCTATTATGTGTTGAGCGCTGAGCACAAGAGAGATGTAACTGAACCATTTTAATGACTTTAGTATGTCTCGGCCTGGGATCAAACTCACGTCCATTTGGTTAACAGGACAGACGGGCAAACCAACATCACCAGTCGGGATACCTAAAAATCCATTAACTTTATCAAATATTTGGTATAAAATAAAATGATACATTTGAAGATCCCCTTTCGAAAGTTATAGAAATATATATGTATAAGTCATTAAACACCGTCTATTTTCATTTCGATGTCATAATTGAAAACTGAAAGCATGGTGGTACGTTCTATCAGAATCTGTGTATATCTTCTTATCATTTCTTTCGCTTTCATGTTAAATGTATCTCGTAAATATAAATGCACGAACTTTTTCGAATTGATTGAAATACAGAGAAAACAGACGTATTATACAGACGTTCAATTACAGCCAAAGTTATAGAAATACTTGATGTTTTGGAATATTTTAGATACGGTTGCCCCTATTTTGCACTTCGCGTATACAAGGGTCAAAACTTACGAGAGCAACATTGTGATGTTATCTCTCACATCTCTCATAATGCGAAAGAAACGCCAACTGAAGCAGCTTCATAATGCTAACCTTAATCCAAACCCCGACCTTTAATAGTACCGTTCTTGTGCGCACAGACGGACGGACGAACATGCATCTATCTATCCTAACATTTTTAAGTGAAGAACGGCTCCGGGTGCAAAGAGTCACTAATGGCAAGTAGATCTAACGATCTACCACAAGCCAGGAGAAAGACTTCTTAGTTCAATTTTATTTATTTTACGTCGAAATGGAAACAGGTTCTTAAAAATTGTACCATGAGGTGTCCAGCTCCTTGAATGACAGTGAAAATCATTCCCCACGCAACGTCAATTGTGTTCGAATCCACGGCATTCAGATCCGCAGTTATGTACCTTACCAGTGAGTCATCGAAAGCGGCTCGTTCACAGCTTATAAATAAATAAATAAATAAATAGATAACGAGTTTCTGTGCTCTCTCTTGTTTGTTTTGGGAACGTTTTTGTATCTATGCGTGTAGGTCACATTGCACGGCACGGGCAAGCGCGTAAACGCAATTCGGAGAATTCCTTTTAAATATATAATACGGTATGCCCAAAGCAGGTGCTTTCACAAGTCCCGGGTAAGCATTTTAGATTATGACTTGAGCGCATGCGCAAACTAGTCATGTGACTGCACACAGAAAAATAAACTCGAAAAAAGGTTCAATATGTTCGTAAAGCTATTGTCTGTGATGGAGAAACCATTTTTTAAATTACGGATAGTTTCATTGGATGACTTTTATAGAGATAAAACACACAGTTCTAATTCAAAGTCTGAGTCAATATCTATCTGTGAACGAGCTTCTTTATTGTCCAGCTTAAAGTATTTTAGTTGAGGACCTTTGTCTACCTGAGTGAAGAGATAGTGCTGGTATCCTGCGATTTCTTTGATATCAGATCGCAGACAAATGACGTAGATTTCTAATTCTACATCAAGTCAAAGTATCCTGA
The DNA here is from genome assembly GCA_021229015.1 of Solen grandis. Taxonomy (NCBI): domain Eukaryota; kingdom Metazoa; phylum Mollusca; class Bivalvia; order Adapedonta; family Solenidae; genus Solen; species Solen grandis. The sequence goes on along the minus strand of CM037780.1, from coordinate 1,328,298 downwards.
CACTAGGCCGGCCAGTCCTGGAGACCCTCTTGGGGAGCTTTCATTTCAAAATATGCACGTAAAATCTAATATAATGAAATGTAAATGGCATATGATTCTCAAATGCATATTTGTGGAGCTGAGTAGGTTAATTAATTTTGTGAATCTGAATGAAGCTGATATACTATACTAGATTTATTCAATCCTTTTATTTATAAGCCTATGGGAAGTATACAATTTCTGTAAATATAGAAAACTTGAATTTCATTTTTGAGAAAAACTCACGGTACCAAATTGCAATTTCCAATTTTGTTAAAATTATCTAAACTTCATCGTATGGAAATGGAGAAAGCATTTTTTCTCAGGGAACATAACTCATCAAAACACAAACTAATTAAGGGGAGGTAATAAACACTTGTAACTACATAACTTGTCAATATGCCCCATAGATATCAATTGTTTGACATTTCAAAAGCTTATACTGCATGTTAATGACTTTAGTTTAAACTTATTTATTTTACGTCCATTGGGAAACAAGTTCTTACAATTTATACTAATCCCTCTCGACGGTTCCTGGGTTGGACCAGTACTTTTCGCCCGGGAAGGTCATGAAGAACTGGGTTCGAACCCACAACATTCGAATACGTTACCATTGGACCACGGCGCCCTTTCAATGATAACTTTGATGAAATTGATGACTATAAGGAGGTTATTACCTTAATAAAACACAGCGATATCGGTGGACGCATTAGTGGCTGTATACTATATTTTTTATATTCGTAATCGGTGGGCGTTTCTGAAGACATTAAACTCAAGTAAGTGATTAATGATTAAAATGCAGATATTTTAATAAAATGACCAATATGTTTCGCTATCTTGTTTTGGTAAGTAATGAAGATCGGTATAACAATAGCTTATACTTCTTACTGCGTCTGTTTAGCTCTAAGTGGTGTGGCAGAAGCTCCGACTCTCTTTCTCTTTTTCTTCCTATCCCTCTCTCATGAAGAGAGAGAGAGAGAGAGAGAGAGAGAGAGAGAGACGAGACGTAACAAGAGCTGCTCAAAAGACAATGTAACAGACGAGACGAGGGCTGCTAAAAACAACGTAATAGACGAGACAAAACGAGAGCTGTTCAAAAACCAGGAATCCTATTATTCACGGATCAATATACTAATTTACAATCCCTGTAGAAATTGATCACACATTCTAGTATAAATATACTCATAGTATCCACGGGAAAGGAAGATTTTGATTACCATTGTTACGCAAAAGTGCCATATTTACATGTATTATCTATACTAAAGTGAAACAAACTTAGATACAAGTTATTGACACAGCAAAGCTTACAGCAGGTGACACAAAAAGAGAGAAATCTATCGAGCTAATTAAACGATACATATAAATAAAATTGCTTTTTTCCGGAGGCTATAGTGAGAATAAAACTAAAGACGTTTCAGCGTTGTTGTTTTTTTTTTTTTTGTTTTTTTTTCTAACGGACAGGTGTTTTCTTAAGTTTTGCACATAGGTCCTAAGTATTTTAGATTTTAACTAAATATTTGAATTAAAAATAGAGGTTTACCATGCTCGTTTTAGAGATCTGCTACCCGGCCAGCAGGTTTGCCACCTCAAATATCTTGCAAACTCACCAGATAGGGCAATGCAATCTGGTAAGACGAATGTGCTGACTTTCAACATGTATCAGCGGAAAATACCAATATTATTATCTTAGGTCATGACCTGAATAAAATAGTTATTCTTAGAACTGTCTTTTCACCTGGGATCCCACGCTCTAAAAGGTGACAGAGACCTTGAAATACTAAACGTCATTTTAAACGTTGAGATACCTCTTTTCGCAAGGACGACAACCCACCAACTACTCACTATGACACAGTATATTTGAATAGTTTTATGCTTGAAGAAGAAAAAAGAGAGACAGAAGAGAGAAATTAAGATCTATCATTAAGGGCTGAACAAGATAGTCTTAAGCAGATAGCATAAAAAAAATCATACGTATGTGTTTATTTGTCAATCTCATTCATTCATTCATTTATTCATTCATTCTCATTAATTAATTCATTCATTCATTCGTTCGTTCGTTCGTTTGTTCTTCATTTAATCATTCTTTCATTCAGTATTCAGTTTCTATTTATCAATTTTCAGCTATTCTATATGAACACATTAACTATGCAGTTGGTACCTTCTTTAGCCAGGTAACGAAAATATATGGGATCATCATTTATTTTTTTTATTATTGATGATGTAGACCATGACATACTAATAAAACATTTTTTACGCCCTGATACCTCTATTTAGTGGATCAATGTCACATGAATGGTAATCTAGACCCCCCCCCACCCCCCCACAAAAAAAAAGGATTCTGGTCTCCAGCAAATAAAAAAGAGGGTCGATAGGTCGGGATTTTATTTTTATTTTTATATTTTTTATATGAAACGAAAGGTAAAAAAGGGAAATATTTTTTAAAGGCGTAAAGGTAAAAAACACAAACACACACACACACTTTAGGGTCGGTCGTTAAAAAGAGGGTCGGTCGGGAGACTAGAAACGAAACTTTTTATTTTTGGCCCTACTATCTGGTTACATATATAGTCTCACCAATGTGCAGGTCGGTGCGACATGCCATTGTCACGCCTCTGTCGCGTGAAGGAATAGTAGAACGATACCATAAATTACGGGTGCACAAAAAAATATGACAGTCATACTGAACAAAGAGGTGTACTAAAGATTTCATTATTCATTTATATATGAGTAGCTCACGGAAACCAAGGAGTACGACTCCGGTTCGCCCTATCTCTCACTGTGTTCTGTACGAAGAACGGAAACAATCACGTAAATTAGCAGAATCAAGAACTTATATCCGAAAATACGTCTAATGTACTCGAAATGTATTTTTTTTATCAAATGTGGAGAGAAAACAAGACGGATCTCTTAAAATTTGAAAAAAGTAAATGTCATGCATGTATACTCACCACTAGATGAGAGATAAGTTGACATAAGTGTACAAATAAGTAGGAGAAATCTTGGTTTAATGTTGTTAATGTTTCGAAACTGATGTAAACTGATCAGAAGCTCAGAGAACCCCCATAAAGCACCAGTGTTCTGAAGGGTCACAATGTCGTCAAACATTTGACATTGGAAAAAAATCAACAAATACTGGAGTGCGTTGAAAAGCCGAAACGTTAATAAAATAACGCTATCGACATAGCTTAGACGTTTCAAAACGTTTCAAAAGCGCATTCGGTTATTGGAACGGTAAATTGTGCAGACTATTTTGATGGTGGAGAGATATTTTCATTTGAGTTAACAGTCTATTCCTATTGATATCTTATGCCGTAAATTTTCGCTTTATTCGTTGCATGAATAAAACTCTTTATACTTACAAAAACAATTCATTAAGAGTACATACACTTTATGCTTGTTGGCTGAATAGACCATTTTACTCCGAAAACGAAAACCTACACAAATCATCGAGCACTCCCCAAACACCTAATCTACAGGCTGGTGTAAATTTCAGTGGGAAATAACCATACTCTTGAGAGGACCATATTGAAAAATGGCATTGCCTACATGTAATTATTAAGATTACAAAAATTAAATTATTATAGTTATTAATTGCGTCACCGATTGAAACATTTTAAACATTTACATAATGATGCATGTTTTATCTGCATTATAAAACCACAAATAAAAATGATATACATATTTTTAATCTATTTAAATTGCTAAATGCTGCTACATTATGTCCCACATTTTTCAATAGAATTCAAAAACAAAAATAATGTTACTTTCTCGTATTTCTGTTGATTTATTTCAATGAGGGTATTTACGAGTATATGTACGGATAATATGTGTGTTAAAATAGATTTATTCTTTTTTAAACAATTTTCACGTTGACGTGAAAAAAATCATCACACGTATGTGTTAATTTCTAAATCTCATTCATTCATTCATTCATTCATTCATTCATCAATTTTCAGCTACCTTTTTGAACACATTAAATATACAGTCCGCTCCTTTTTTAGCCAGGTCACGAAAATATAGGGGTTATTCAACGTTGTTTTTTCCACTGAGTTACGAATGACCAAGACCTTGACACCCTTATTAAACTTCGTCATTTTTAACGCTCTGATACCTCTACTAAGTAGGTCAATGACGCTAGAAAGGTAGCCTAAACCTAGTATACTAGTCCCGTATCTCTTCATACGCGGGGTCATATAGTTCAGTCACATAGTGTCGAGAGCATTCATAAATTACAGAATATTTATAAAGATCTACAGATACACTCCCTTATAAAAATAGTCATTATCATCATAATCAGCATGTTCATCACGGTTAAGTCCCGTTCCGCTACGTCTTGGACCACTTAACTTCTACCAAGATAATCAAGTACCCTAATAGAACATTAGGAAACCTTGGTTATCTCCGTGAAAGGCCATGAGGTCCGAAATGTAGCGGAACCATTACAGGGACTTTGTCTGAAAACGTCGTGCCCATGCACAGTGACGTTCCTATTAATACTACGTATAAGTAATACTTATGTTTTTAATTTGTTAGAAACGCATTTCATCTTTCCTATTTCATGACATATTCCGGTAAAATGAAATATACTCAATGATTTTAAACGCTTCATGGATTTTTCTTTTTTCCCGGATCGGGTCATATAGTTTTTGGTCTGTCTGTTTGTTTGTCACAAAACTTTAACCATAACCATACCGCATTAGTCCTTCCACCCACAGCCTCCAAACTTCACAGGTGCATGCACCTTGATTAGTTCTACCCGTCAGGTGACCTTGGTCTTCAAATGACCTAAACACCCAAGATCTAATCCCCCTCCCCTCGCACCCCGAGGGCATAGCGTTCATTCGAACGTATCGGTTGATTCTTTTTTTAATGACCAATATATTGCTGAAATATTTGTCGTTACAGTTTAAATAATCAAACTTACTTTGAAAAGAAATAACGTAAGGCGTTTTTTTTCCTTGTGTATATTTTGTTATTTCTATTAGAGAAATAAGAATGACGTAATTCGCCATAAAGTAAGTGCCAATATTCCTGTCACAACAGGCTGGCGTCCCTACTGCGACCAAAATAGCCCCTTTTTTAAACATCGATGGTCGCATTAAAATCTTTATATATCTAAATTTCTCACATCCGTCACACCGTGGTCCTGCTGTATACGGTTTTCAAGGCGTCATGATTAGCCTTAAGAACTCAGTCTGGTGTGACGGGGATATACGCATGGTTAGTGTATGTCCTTTTAATACCAAGCGAAAATGAACAATTTGTCACTTAATTTGCTCAATGGCCCTGTGAGGCTACAACTGACTTGACTTGCAGTAAAGTAAGTTTAAATCTTAGGACAATCATGAAGTTTTGCCTAGTCATTAAAATGTACACGATACAGAAATAAACTAAACAAATAGTCACATTCAAACGAAGGATAATATACCCATAGCAGAAGTTAAATAAATTGTTCTCACATGAAGAGGAGTACAAAAAAAAACTCAACATTCATTTATATAGTTAACAGGAACCAATATTGTATTATATAAACTTAATATTATATTATTATTATTATTATCAATTGCGTCAACGATTGAAACATTTTAACATATTTTATCTGCATTATTTATAAAAACACAAATAAAAATGATATAAATATTTTTAATCTATTGTAACGTGTACTAAACCGAGCCTAGCTTCAACAATTAAAACCAAAAGAAACAACCCTGTTTCAAACCAGTTTCAGAAACTATATACAAATATGATAAAATGTATTTTCCTCAAGCTCCCAGCTTATGATTAGAAAAATAAACTAACATTAAGTATTGACCGGAATATGTACAGACAATGCGTGAATTAATTTCAATAAAATCAAATGATCATTTAAACTTTCAAACAACACCATACAGACGAAACCAGAAATATAATGCAAATGTTTCTACCTAAAACCTAAATTCCACTAAATTCAAACAACCAGCAAAGAAAAAATAATAATCAGAGTTACCGAAAAACCTTAAAGAAAATATACATATAATTTAATGCTCAAATTTCCAAGACTATAACATAAAATACTCTGCTTTAATCAATTAACCCTAGCACAGTATCGAACCTCACACCAATACTGTATGAAACCAACATTCCATTCCAACCATAATTCAGCTGAAACCCCTGTTCAGCAGTCTACGACCCGGCGATGAGTGCAAGCACTAGGGGACCCAACGAGAATGGCTCATACGTCGCAAACCCGAGGCAACCCCCAGAACCAACCCGAAACGACCAATGTCCCAGACCTACCAAACAGTGGCTAAAAATACAGCTCCAACCCTAAATAAACGGCGACCCGGCTAGCAAACAAGCCCGAAAAACAAAACAACAGGAATGGTACATACGCCGCAAACCCGTGATTTAATTCTCTGCTTATAAAACCCACCAAAGTCCCTGTATTATAAAGGGTTTATTATATCTAGCCAATTATAACCGTATAGTTAATTTGACCGATCTGCACACCTTGAAGACCTGCAGCCAACTGACAGCAACAAAAATTTCGCTTCCTTTTATAGGTTTCCGTCACACGGATGACTCGGTCCTTGTCACTTATCCCATATAAACGGAACCCTTTGATTTTATGGTGTATGTAACATTAAGAGAATAACTACAATTTATTTATGTATTTATTTACCAAAAATCATATTATCTTTTCTCAGTATGTTTTAAACATGAAAACGTATTCAAAATAATTAAGATAATTAAAAAAAAAATGATTGAAAATAAAGTTAAATTAAGTAAACAAGAATGTTCTGAAACTAAACGCAATATGATTAAATCAACGAAAAGCAAAAAATCATCACATTACCCACGCCTCTGGGTTCAAGCGTCCCGCTTGATAATACAAATAACTATTTTCTTTTAATAACCTTTAACAAAATAGAACACTTTGAACGGCCTTAATTAGATAAACATTTCTTGTCATTTACTTGTGGGCGAACAAAATCTTCAAGGAGGATCCTTTGACTTCAACTTGAATGTCATCTGGGGATATCTTAATGCCCTTATCGATGAACTCACTGAGGCGTAGCTTCATGTTGCCAATGCTACTGTCTTTTCTAACAACCACCGAAGAGTTCATCAACGATTCGCCATCCTGACACACACTTAAGTTCCGATAAAACTTCCCATTCGCCTTATTTTCAATACTGAGATTCACCTCAAGCTTATGCTCTTCTTCACCTATCACACTCTCATCACTGTCAACTTCCTCTTCATCAGACGACATTTCCTTATCCATCTGTCCACCAGATATTTTTCTCAATGATGATGCGGAAAGTCCGGAAGGACCTGGTCCGGTCTTAGGGTCTGAGCACTTCTTCTTTGGTGCCTGAACCGGTAGTGGTGTAGTTCTTTTTCTAGAGACCCTGCCTACTTCAATCTCATCAGTGGGTGCCTTTTCCACATCTATTTCTATTTCTGGATCCTTATTCCACTCATTTTCAGTATCTCCCTCTTGAGCAACAATTCTGGCATTTTCTTTCAGTCCTTTATCTGGCACTGACACACTTTTAACACTGCTGCTGTTCTGCCTAGCACCAGCACCTTCAGCAGGAGATTGTTTCTCATGTTTGCTTTTTGCATGCCGGTTAAGATACTCAATCTTCTTAAATAACGATTCACAGAATTCACACTGGTGACGCTGTTTAGCACAACCAATCACATGATTTTCAAATGTCTCTGTCTCAGGAATCATGTCCCTACATACTGGGCAAATCAGCAATTTGGATTGGCTCATTGTTTCAGACCTGGAAATAGAGAAAACATAATCGTGATACCAGAACGGTTTCTTTCTTTTCCTACCTTTCTGGCTATACTCTTCTTCGTCTTCTTCTACTTCAGCTCCCACTTCTACTGGACACCTTTCGTCGTCATCAGGTAAGTGGGTTTCAGTTTCAGGACATCTTTCTCCTACTTTCTTTTCCATGTTATTCATCGGTTCTTCAACATGTTCTTCTTTATTCAACTGGTCTTCACCTGTCAGCACTTGATGTTTCATTCTTCTCATCCTATCAGCGTGAATGACCTGAGGAGCATTAGACCTTCCGCAATCTACCCTATACAAAACATCAGAGAGTTTCTCAAGAACCAGGTATGGACCCCTCCAGAAAGACATCAGCTTGGGTGATAGACCCACGCGCTTGACAGGGAAATACACATATACTTTATCTCCGGCACTGAAGGTTCCATAAAATAGACTTCGATCATGGTAATTCTTTTGCCTTTGAACAGCTTGGCTTGTATGTGACCTGACAAATTTGTGTGCACTTTCAATCTTTTCTTGAAGTTCCCAAACCCATTGGTTACTTGGCATAGGTTTAAGGAATGGAGGAATTTCAAATATCAGATACAACGGGGTGGTCGTTTCCCGCCCAAGCATCATCATGTTTGGTGTCATACCGGTGGTTTCGTGTTCTGATGCTCTGTAGGCCATCATAACGAAAGGAAGCTGCGAATCCCAATCCTTGTGGTTCTCGTCCACAAATGCACTGAGCATCGAACACAGAGTACGGTTAAACCGTTCGACCATCTCATCCGACTCTGGGTGGTAGGCTGTCGTCTTTGTCTTGTCAATTTGTAAAAGTCGACACATCTCCATGAATAGTTTGCTCACAAACTGTTTACCCTGGTCAGAATGAATCTTTTGTGGTATTCCAAATCTTGTTACAAACTGTTCAACAATGATTTTAGCAACCGTCAAAGCTTCCATATTTGGCATTGGATAGCTCTCAGTCCACTTTGTGAAATAGTCAGACAGGACGAGAATATATTAATTGCCATTTTCAGTCTGTGGTAGTTCTCCAAGAATGTCTACAGCTATACGTTCCAAGGGGTATCCTGATCGAACGATCTGCATTGGTTATTTAATTGTCCTCATCGGCCCTTTTCGCTTCATACAAACTTCACATCCCGAGACATAAGCTCTGACGTCCTTTTGGAGACCTGGCCAGTAGTATCGCTGTCTCACCTTGCTGAGAGTTTTCTTAATTCCAAGATGTCCTGATGCTTTAATGTCATGAGAAAACCTCAACACAGTTCGTCTTAGAGATAAAGGTACAACCGCTTGCCAGTACACAGTATTCGAATCAAACACATCCCATCTTCTTTCAAGGAGGCCGTCACGCACACTAAGTCTGTCCCACTGTGCTAGAAGAGACTTGAGAAAGTAACTTCTTTCGTTTACTTCTCTTTGCGGAGGGCGCTTTCCCTCCATTAACCACTCTTTCACTGAACGAATGTCATCATCTTGTTTCTGTGCTGCAAGAAGCCCATCGTGGTGTCGTCACACATGGTTTTGATCTCATTTAGTCGGTGTTGCACAACCGTGTTGTTCACAATGTCTGGCTGAGATGGCTGGCAGTCCAAACCACACTGTTTGCAAGACTGTCTGCTAAAGCCATCTGCGTTCTTGTGTAATCGTCCTGGCCTATGTTCGATTTTCATTTCAAAAGATGAAAGCGTTTCTAACCACCGCGCAACTTGGCCTTCGGGATTTTTGAAGTTCATCAGCCATCTGAGGGAACTATGATCGGTCCGAGCGAGGAATTTTCGGCCATACAAGTAATGTCTGAAGTATTTTGTGAAATGGACTAATGCAAGTAACTCCTTTCTTGTTACACAATACCGTCTTTCAGACTTACTTAAAATTCTACTAGCATATGCTATCACTCGCTCCTCTCCGTCTATTTTCTGTGATAACATCGCTCCTATCGCCAGATCACTTGCATCGGTATCAAGTATGAAGCTTTGTTTAAAGTCTGGATGGGCTAAAATAGGGGCCTGTACAAGTCTCTGTTTGAGATATTCAAATGCAATGTGGCAGGTCTCGGTCCAAATGAATTTGTTTCCTTTCTCTGTCATTTGATGAAGTGGTTTTGCTATCTCTGCAAATCGACTGATGAAACGCCGATAATAACTGCAAATTCCAAGGAAAGAGCGGACATCACGAACACACGCAGGTGTTGGCCAGTTACGGACAGAATCGGTTTTCTTTGGGTCCGTCATAATTCCTTCTGCTGTAACTTTATGACCTAAAAACTCAACCTCTTTGGAGAAAAGTTGGCACTTCCTTGGTTTCAATTTCAGGCCCGCCTTCATGAATCTATCAAAAACAGAACTTAGATTTTTTACCATATCCTCAAATGTTACACCGGTGACGATGATATCATCAAGATATATCAAACAGATGTTCCAGTGTAGACCTGACAAAACGGTTTCCATAAGTCTTTCGAACGTGGCGGGGGCGTTACAGAGCCCGAAAGGCATAACCTTGAACTGGTAAAGACCTTTCCTGCAAGAAAAAGCAGTCTTCTCCCTGTCATGTTCATCAACTTCAACCTGCCAATACCCAGAGTTCAAATCCAAACAAGAAAACCACTTGTTTCCGGCTAGCTGATCCAGTGATTCATCGACTCTAGGCAATGGGTAGGCATCTTTTGTTGTTATATCATTTAACCGTCTATAATCCACGCAAAACCTCTGCGTACCATCCTTTTTCTTTACTAAAACGATTCCGCTTGACCACGGACTTTTAGATGGTTCTATAACATCTTTTTGCAACATTTCTTCTATCTCTTTGTCAACTTCATCATTCATATGAAGAGGGACCCTTCGGAATGGTTGCTTAATAGGTCTTGTGGTTCCAGTTGGAATTCTATGCTTAAATATTCCTGACCGTCCAAGGTAACCATCTGAAGCCGAAAAAAATGTCAGAATATTTGAAAAGAAGGTCTTCAACGTGTTTATGTTGTGTCATATCTAGTCCCGTGATGGTTCTATCATATAAGTCACGAAGGTGTCCGGGAAGCTTTGTCTTTGTTGGAACACTCGTGCATGATCCTTGAATCTGTACTTCAGAAACTGCACTTGCAGTGGCAACATGCGTTCCGGGGTAGATAAGTTGTGTCTCATTCGAGAGATTCATCATTCTCAGAGGAACATATGATTTGCATTCAGTTACACATCTACCCACAAGCCCTTTTCCATCCTCATATAACCTCGGAACAGGTTCTATCAAACAACAAATATCTCTCGAAGCAAAGGGAGCAGTTATTTTCCCTTTAATAATCATCTCAGACCTTGGGGGCATGTCAACTTTTTCCGAAACCAAAACTCGATAACATCCTATGGGACCGTCACAGTGCATCTTGCATGACTTATTAGCGATGTGTATCAAGTCATTTTCAACGTCATTGGAACATTTGTTTTTCTTAAGAAAATCTATGCCTATTATGAAATCAGAGTCAATGCAGGCAACAACGACATCCGTTTCAAACCTTAATTCGTCAATTTCGACATTCATTGTGGTTTTACCTTTGATGTCCAGGAGTTCACCACCTGCTGATACTATGTCGACATGTAATTATTGTAAATCAGTGTTATCCTTTAAGATGGATTGCCAAAACTTGTATGAGACAAGTGTCATGGTAGCCCCAGTATCAACAAGACATTCTACCTTACATCCATTGATTTTTGCTGAGACATATAGTCCCGAACCTTTCTGAGAAGACTTTGCAGTGTGCTCTTTGGGCTTGTGTTGATCTTCTGCCACCTGCTTCTCAGATTTTGTCGTTTTCAACCTTGGACAGTTGAATTTGATATGTTGCTCAGAGCCGCATTCAAAAAATTTCCGACGGTAAGATGGTGTTTCTCTTTGCATACGGTTCTCCCGAGAGTTACGGCTCATGCCCCTTGCAAACCTAGAACCAGCACGGACTTTGGACTTAAGCTCCATTAATTCCTTCCTCATTGACACAACCAGTTCTCGTAACGACTGTAGTTCACTGTTCCCCGACCCCGAATTTTCATTAATTGGTTTGCTTGCAGAGTAGAGCGTCCCATGACCTTGCTTTTTCTTCCGTTCAGCCCTTTCAAAAGCCTCGAGCTCAACCGCATGACGAACCGCGTCATTGAGGTTGACAGGACGGGCTTGCTTGACTCTAAGTCTAATCTCAGAACTATGCAAAGCATCAATAAATTGCTCCTTTGCTAAGGTTTCCTTGACATCGCCTGGGGCAGTTGGATAAGCTAGGTTTGTAAGCCGTCTGATGTCTTGTGCAAGCTCTGACAGGTTCTCTGATGCCTTCTGCCGTCTTTCTCGTAATTGAACCCTGTGCAATTCTGTCTGGTTCGGTGGAGCAAATCGTTCCCGGAGGGCTGTGACTAGCTCGGAGTAGTCCTTTGATTTGCCTGACAAATTACCAAATACCCCCTGAGCTTGACCTCTTAACGCAACTGCAAGGTAGAGTCCCTTTTCCTCAGAAGTCCATTGGTTGATCTCAGCACATGCCTCGAAATGTGCCCTGTAGTCTGTCCATGATCCGGTCCCGTCATATGTAGCCGCTTTCATCATAACAGAACGTTTTGGGAAAGCTTTTGTCTTTTCTTCGCCGGGGTCTTTATTTGCCGTAGTAGACCTTCTCCTAACAGTGACAAACCTATCTGGATCACGATCAGACTCACTTGGTTCAGCCTCATTATCTCTCGTTGACCCAGCCATGAACAGTTGTTTATGGGAGGAGGTCTTAAGCTTGTTTGGAGATGCTGGGAAAACACGCCGTCTGTCTGAAACTTCTGCCGTCCTGCTTTTTATATGCGTCTCGTCTGACTTGGTGTCAGTCCCATCTCATGCAGCTCTCTTTCTAGGTAGGTGACTTCACTCTTAATGCGTAACCTCTCATTCTGCATCTTTAACTCTCTTAGCTGACTATATAGGCTGTTAAGCTCCTCGTTGGTTATTGATGAAGCCATAATAAGGGTACTGATAATGGTGGTATTATCAAGTATCCCACCGCTGCCACCAAAAATATGCAACGTATACTAAACCGAGCCTAGCTTCAACAATTAAAACCAAAAGAGACAACCCTGTTTCAAACCAGTTTCAGAAACTATATACAAATATGATAAAATGAATTTTCCTCAAGCTCCCAGCTTATGATTAGAAAAATAAACTAACATTAAGTATTGACCGGAATATGTACAGACAACGCGTGAATTAATTTCAATAAAATCAAATGATCATTAAAACTTTCAAACAACACCATACAGACGAAACCAGAAATATAATGCAAATGTTTCTACCTAAAACCTAAATTCCACTAAATTCAAACAACCAGCAAAGAAAAAAAAATCAGAGTTACCGAAAAAAACTTAAAGAAAATATACATATAATTTATTGCTCGCATTTCCAAGACTATAACATAAAATACTCTGCTTTAATCAATTAACCCTAGCACAGTATCGAACCTCACACCAATACTGTATGAAACCAACATTCCATTCCAACCATAATTCAGCTGAAACCCTTGTTCAGCAGTCTACGACCCGGCGATGCGTGCAAACACTAGGGGACCCAACGAGAATGGCTCATACGTCGCAAACCCGAGGCAACCCCCAGAACCAACCCGAAACGACCAAAGTCCCAGACTTACCAAACAGTGGCTAAAAATACAGCTCCAACCCTAAATAAACGGCGACCCGGCTAACAAACAAGCCCGAAAAACAAAACAACAGGAATGGTACATACGCCGCAAACCCGTGATTTAATTCTCTGCTTATAAAACCCACCAAAGTCCCCATATTATTAAGGGTTTATTATATCTAGCCAATTAATTTGACCGGTCTGCACACCTTGAAGACCTGCAGCCAACTGACAGCAACAAAAATTTCGCTTCCTTTTATAGGTTTCCGTCACACGGATGACTCGGTCCTTGTCGCTTATCCCATATAAACGGAACCCTTTGATTTTATGGTGTATGTAACATTAAGAAAATAATTACAATTTATTTATGTGTGACGATGCGTCGTCACGGGTATAAGTTCAATCTCTGACAACTGCGTCAGGGAGTCGACTCTTTGGCTCAGTGGTTAGAGCATTGGGCTATCACGCCGGCGGACCGTGTTCGATTCCGGGCCGGGCCGTGTTTGTTACATTTGGTGTCAGAAGTGGGATAATGTCAACTGCCAGACCGGAGTTGCCTTACCCACGTATTTCCCAGGCCAAGTCTCGGGTCGAGACTTCTCGTAGGGGGAAGTAATGTGACGATGCGTCGTCACGGGTATAAGTTCAATCTCTGACAACTGCGTCATGGAGTCGACTCTTTGGCTCAGTGGTAAGAGCATTGGGCTATCACGCCGGCGGACCGGGTTCGATTCCGGGCCGGGCCGTGTTTGTTACATATGTATTTATTTATCAAAAATCAGATTATCTTTTCTCAGTATGTTTTAAACATGAAAACGTGTTCAAAATAATTAAGATAATTAAAACAAATGATTGAAATTAAAGTTAAATTAAGTAAACAAGAATGTTCTGAAACTAAACGCAATATGATTAAATCAACGAAAAGCAAAAGTTCAGCACACTATTTAAAATTGCTTCACGATGCTACATTATACCCCACATTTTGCAGTAGAGATAGACAATAAAAACAATTTTTCTTTCTCGTATTTCTGTTGATTTATTACAATGAGTATTTGTACGAGTATTTGTACGGATAATTTGTGTGTTAGAATAGATTTATTCTTTGTATAAACGATTTTAAAATTGACGTTACCAACCAAAAATAAGTGGTAAAATTAAATATACCCAGGACATCCATTAAGTTTATAGAGAGATCTCATGCACTTTTCTCTCTCTCTCTCTCTCTCTCTCTCTCTTGTTTTCAGATATTTCGATCTGAAGAAGTTCCTCCAGTGAAGATTCATATAGTCTCTCTTTGGTTAAGGTAATCGATACATCTTAAAATTGTAATCATGGTCCATCGAGTGATTGTGGAAATTTTATAGTAAATGCAAGCCTTTTTAGACTTTGAGTAAATAAATAAAAAAAAAAATTAAAAATAAATCGATGGTAATATCTACTGCTGAATGTCGTTAATACTTCAGATTTTGAATTGAGGATTTATCAACTTGGTATATATAATAATCAGGTTTATCAATGCTCTAGGCTTGCGGATCCAGACAACAATGGTAACATTGCTTAAAAGAGATTAAATTTCCACCACTCTCAATACAATAATGATTACAAGGTCGTGCTATTTGATGCTGAGAAAATTGAAGCAGGCATTGTTTTGCATTTCTAGGCAGATAACAACCGTTTTGTATATCTTACTTACATTTCAAAAGTGATAAGTTGATTCGTTTTGAGTAAACATTATTTTATATTTCAAAATTCCTTGACATGCAATTTGAGTGTTATGTTTGTTTTAATGGGTCCTTTGTTCCTGCAAACAACCAGTTCGGGTAATGTTGTTATCTCTATGCTATTGTGTTTGTTCAGGAATTGTCTGGAAAAATGCCATCTATTTAGAAATCAAGATAAAAGGTTTTATAAAAATGTTTGCCTTTCACAAAAGCATCCCACGTTCTTACCCCATCCCCATAGCTCACGTACGTGATATAGGTTAAATTTATAATGGCGAAATGTCGTTTGGGTCAAAAGACGGGAAATATGAAATTCATTTATCTCAAATATACCGTTGAACCTGTATTAGCGGCCACATTTATTAAGCAGCCAACCTGCATTTTGCGGTCAGTTTTAATATTACCAAACTAGCATTTTGTAATATGTTTAACCTTCATTTAGCGCCCGCCTCTGTTATACGGTCACATACTCTTGTTCCCTTGGTTGAATGCTAGGGGATAGTTATACTGAACACGGTTGCACTGTATATATCAAGCTAGGAGTTTAACTTGCAGCTGCAGCTGTAATATTGAACGGATCATTCTCAATATACTTGCATCTGGATCATCTAGAATATATTACAACTATATATTAAATATAGCTGCTACGTTAAATTAATAGCTGCTACTGTATATTTATACTTGCTACTGTATGTTTATAGCTGCTATTTATATTTATAGCTGCTTCTGTATATTTATAGCTGCTTCTGTATATTTATAGCGCTGCTTCTGTATATTTATAGCTGCTACTGTATATTTATAGCTGCTACTGTATATTTATCGCTCTTGTATATTTATAGCTGCTACTGTATATTTATAGCTGCTACTGTATATTTATAGCTGCTACTTTATATTTATAGCTGCTACTGTATATTTATAGCTGCTACTTTATATTTATAGCTGCTACTGTATATTTATAGCTGCTACTGTATATTTATAGCTGCTACTTTACATTTATAGCTGTATATTTATAGCTGCTATTGTATGTTTATAGCTTCTGTATATTTATAGCTGCTACTGTATATTTATAGATGTATACTTATAGCTTTTAAAGCGCATTTATAGACGTTACTGAATATTTACAGCTGTTACTTTGTATTTATAGCTGAGTTGAATTGGTATTCTTTGTGCGATTGTAAATTTGAATTTTTAAGCGCGCGTGTGTGTGTGTGTGTGTTTCACCAGTCAGATAAAACAAACTTTAAGGAAAAGTCCCTGTAATGGTTCCGCTACTTTTCGGACCTCGTGGCCTTTTAGGGAGATAACCAATGTTTCCTACTAAAGCCATTATATTTCAGCAGAATAAACTTCCTGCGAAATGGTTTTCACGAGGTTTTATATTTGCGAGATTAAAATTGACGACCAAATATTCAAATCATTTGCAAGTAATTGGATGTAAATGCCTAGGGATATGTGAAATGTGTGGGTTGGGGGTTTGATATGGAGGGTAATTACGGCACAGAATAGTGATTAATAGTGATTAATAGTGATAAATAATTTCTAATTAAAGAAGTATTGATCAAATTATAAGCTGGATGTCTTTCATTTTTTATGGGGAATTTTCGCTAGAAGTAAAAACGAATACCAGAAATGTAGATCTTCAAAGTGCATCAGTTACTGTTACTTTATTTCATAAAAATGATATCAAAGAAATCTACATTAATATCAATTCCATCAAACTGTTCGTTGCCATGACAACGCGCTATAAGATTTATGAAATCCGATATGTTATTTGTAACTCTTTTTACCGTTGCCATGCGCTTTTCACTGCAGAGGTAAATCTCGGCTTTCACTGAGATAACCGATGGTCATAATTAACATTAGATTGGTGTTCATCATGATCTTCAATACTAATTATTTTTCTTTCTTTTTTTATTTAAAAGCTAGCAGCAAACTATGAAACAAACATTTATGTATTTGTATACTAGTATATATAAAGCTTTATATAAAGTATAATTTATGTACAGAGACAACCCTGTCTTAAGCGGTCATTCAATATAACAAAAGAAAGTGACCGCTTAACAGGTGCCTGCTAAATGAAAAAGAAATATAAAACCAAATGCTAGTTTGGTAATATTCAAACTGACCGCTAAGTACAGGTTAACCGTTTAATACAGGTTGACCACTTAATTCAGGTTAAATTGTACTTGAAAAGAAAGAAAAACTATGAATTTCATAATATTAATATATTTTTTTAAAATTTCCACAAACACTATTGAGGTCTGATTAGACTTAAAAATCTTAATTTTGTACAAATTGATCATTCTTGAGAATAACTAGGCTCACAATAATTGTTTGGAAAATGAAATATTGGGATATTTTTAAAATGGGAAACTTGGAAGGTGAAATTTATTCATAAGTGAAATAAGTAATACTTAGCACCTACAAGGGTTGTAAAATTGGAGCCTGGTGAACGATTGCTTAAAGAGCGCCCTGTTTGTACTCAAACGATCATGAATTCGATTCCAGCTGGCTTGCGGTAGGTCGGTGGTTCTACCCGGGTACCTCTGTGTACTCGGGGTCTTCCTCCACCTGTAATTAGCTGGACGTCGCTATATGATTGAAATACTATCGCAGCGACGG
>CM037780.1:1292992-1310390 GCA_021229015.1 Solen grandis | reverse complement strand
GAATTGGCACCTCTGCTTAGTGTATAGAAGAACATTAGAATAAGCTTAACATGAAGGATTCCTGCTTGATTTAACTTTAGCGACTGATAACTTCAATACACCATAATCCTGGTAACCCTAGCATAGATGAGACAAGAAAAACCTAATTCTATGTCAGTCTTGATTGCTTAAAGTTAATTTTAAAAGAGATGTTTTATTCCTGAGACTGAATTCTATGATAATATCCCCCGCTTCACAGAGGCAGGCGGCTATATGGGACCCTGCTTACCCAGACATTTACCCTCCTGTACTCACATAACAGAAGGACTCCATGGTGCAGTGGTTACATACCAGATAAGGGATCCAGAGGTGGAGTTTAATTCTGTTAGGGGCAAGGATTTTTCATGATCTCAGCTGCAGTTTACTGGTCCAACCAAGGAACTGTGGAGAGGGATCAGTATAAGTCAAGTACAAAAAAATGAGTTTAATTAAAACATGAAGTCAAGTTAGGATGTTAGGGTATATATCACCTTCAGTGGTGTTTTCAAAAAATGTAGATTTTCATGATGCATTGATAAAGATAAAGATTTCCTTTTAAAATTAAGATGTGAAGGTAGTGAATTTAAATTCCTCTGGAGCATATACTGGATTATCACCTGGGAAGCTTCGAGAGAAACCTGCGCAGGTGTGTGCCTTTCCCAATTGACCTTGTTTCCTAACTGAACAAAGAGAATATGTTCATAATAGATTACCATTATTGATGATCCTGAATAATGGAACAGATATCTTGTAATGATCATCAGAATCATCTGTATGTGAAAATATCGGGGGCGAGAACGATGAGGTAAAAAGCCACACCCAGTCTGAAATAGTGTGAGTGCTTCTGTTATGAATGGCCGCCCCCTGAAATTGTCCATTTACCTTAACTGCCTCCTCTCACATATAATTGTCCATATATATACTATGGTTGAATGGACTGTGATGAAGAGGGATGGTGAATGTTGCTAGACAGAGGGGCATCCTTGGCATACTTCAAGGTTGTATCAGACACGGCTTGTAGAGAAAGGAAGCAGTGTGTAGACAGCTATATTAAGTTTGTGGTGAATTTCAAGATCATAGTGAATTATGCATAGGCTTGTTTTTATACGTTTTACCATCATGCTGTCTCTTTTTATGTAAACAAAATGGGTCCTGTTGTTAACAATCAATTAGGAGTGAAAGGGTGTCGAATAAGAGCTTGTTGTCAGGAGTAGTTTCCTGTTGTGTGGCTCCTGCATGAATGAAATATTAATGGAAGACTAGTCTAGCTTAATTATTCAGACGAACTGCCATAAGTAATTGATGTACGACGTTTTATATCTTCCGTACAAAGCTTTAGTGGAGACAGTCCTCAGAATGTTGTAATTATGTCTCCCCCCATATTGGGGAGACATATTGTTTTTGTGAGTTGTCCGTCTGTCCGTCCGTCCGTCCTTTTGTCCGTCCCTCTGTCATGATTTTTGCCTGGAGTATAACTTAAAAAGTGTCAAAGCTATTAACTTGAAACTTCACAGTAGATAGATCTCATGAAGGAGAAGTGTCATGCACAAGAACCGTTACTCTGCAAATCATATTTTTAGAGTGATTGCTCTTTGTTAAATTTCATCCTTAGTTTTTGTTCTGAGCATAACTCAAAAAGTATCAAAGCTATTAACTTAAAACTTCACAGTTGGATAGATCTTATGAAGGAGAAGTGTCATGCACATGAACCTTAACTCTGCAAATCATATTTTTGAGTTATTGACCTTTGTTAAATTTCATACTCAATTTTGTCCAGAGCATTACTCATGCACTATGAAAATCATATTTTTGGACTTTTTGTTCATTTTATATTCAATTAAGTTTTTTCTGGAGCATAACTCGTGCACTGTGAGACATATAACCTTTAAACTTCAGGTGAGTAGACATTATGGACGAAAATTGCAATACACTTAGAGCATAATCCATTTCCAAGGTTTCTTATTAGAGTTATTCCCCCCTTTCACAATTTCTTGACTACAAGATAACTCCTGTTCTACTTATGCTATTGAAACAAAATTTCAGTTGAAATTTTGAAGAAATTGATTAGAGGAAGTATCACACACAAGGTTCATAACTCTGAGTGGAGCTTGATCAATATAGTCAGTCCGGATGCTATTGAAACAAAATTTCAGTTGAAATTTGGAAGAAATTGATTAGAGGAAGTGTCACACACAAGGTCCATAACTGAGTGGAGCTTGATCAATATAGTCAGCCCTGTAACTATTTGCATATGTCACTGTGTGCCTTAGTGTATGTGTGTGTGAGGGGAAGGGAGGGTATGTGTGGGGGGGGAAGGAGACATCAGTTTTCTAAGAAAACAAATCTCTAGTTACTTTTTAATTTCTTTTTTTTTGTACTGAGAGTAAATAGTGCATTAGATATATCTGAATTATACAAGCATGTCAGTATGTCTCCTCTACTTGATGACTTAATTTGTCGTTTAGTTCACAACAATACAAAAAGAAATGGATTAAAATATTCAAAGCCATGAAAAATTACAACTGTTTTCAAAATACAAAGCATGTAGGTGCCCTGGAGTGTAGGTCAAAGAACAGGGCTATGGTTTGACACTATGAAATTCTGATGGTGACAAGCTAAGCCCATGTTGTGCTATGTATGTGAAATTTGTATGAAAGTACGGTATGTGATGATATGATAAGAAAATGTGATATGATGATATATATGATGATCATTTTTGTGATGATAAAATAATGATGTATATGTGACAATATGATAAAATGTTTTGTAGAAAAATACATCATAGCAATACAAGCATTGACGTGTTGTTTTTTTTCCTGTGAAATAATAGTTTAGGCATTTTTAAAATTTAATACATTTTCTGTTAAGACCGTTCTTAAAATATTGTTTTATGGCAGTTATCCTTAATACCCTCATATATTTTTTTGACTCGCATTGCATTTTTCAAAAAATATATAATTTTCTCAATATATATTTTCCAGGATTCAAAATAAAAAAATAATCTATGTCCATCCCATGCCGTCATCGGAATCTAGATGGACTGTTTTTAGTAATTGGAGATTTTGGGCTTGCTGCTTCTTTTTGTTAAGACTTTCACCATTGTTGCCGCTTTCTTTAGAAAATCCCTACATATGAAACTTGTTTTTAAAAAATGTGAATGCCATACAATAAGGATGGCTTAGTTGCACTAAAAGAGACATTTATTCAACAAACCGTAAGACACTTATGGCATGAGTGATTTTACAACTTGTATTTCAAAACCTCTTTTTTTCCATGTTAAAAAGAAGTCTTCCTAATTCAACAGGGGTTTTCAGTTCACAGAATTTGCTGTAATGACCATCAAAGCTTGAAAGATGTATGATTGTTAGGAAAGTTATCATATATATCATTACATAGATCTAGTGATTGTGTTCATGCACTTGCAATTTGGAGTTGTAATACTCACACAGTGAACATTAAGTTACTGGCATTGTTACTATTTTTAGTAAGGTATTTAATTCTATTTCAGAGCAACAGGCTGACGCGCTCAAATCCAGCAATGCCTCTGTCTCATTTGAAGCCACACTTGCCCATGAGCACTAGAAGAAGGTTGGTTCGTGCTTTGTCACAGATGAAATCTCCCATTGTATTTCTGCGTCCGCTACAGAGGAAGATAAACAGTGTAAAGGTTGATGAACTCAAAAGTAGGTAGATTTTTATATGTCCGAAAATTTGCATTATTGCCCTATATTCTTGAAAATACTTAAATACAATCTCAGGCACAAATCCCAATATTGAAACTAATGGGCGTAGTTTGAGTTTGAAAATAAATCATACTTCAGTACCCTTTTATTTTTGAGAGCATGGGGCATGGTATTGCATGCTGTGTCTATCAATGTTGATTTAGCTGGAATCTAAAAGACCATCTGAGTTGATAAACCAGGTGTCTTGGTCCAGCAGTAAAGCTTATGGCCAGAGGATGTTGAGTTTGATCCCCATTGGGATAAAATATGTTTTAAAACACCAGAAACAAAAAACAGCTGCTATAAACCAAGACATGTCTTTGGATTAATAAAATCGAGGGCTGTAAGTGAAACTATTTTAAGTGCATATTGAAATATAAAAAGATGGAATAGTTTTGCAGTCAGTCCTTGAAATTATGAATAAATTTCGTCCCGGCTGATATAAAAGAAGATGAAATAGAAGCAAAAAAAAAATTGAATTTATTCAGACTGGTTAAAAAATGATTGATAATGAATTTTGCCTTGCACTCAGGTTTCTGTCCAAAGAATTTGCAGATACTGAAGTTAAAAGAAAAAAGGTCCTGTCTTATTATCAACATCCAAGCTTCACAAGTTGAAGTGTTGAAGTGTTGCAATTTACAGAATCTGATAGGTGTCATATGTGTTGTTCCATTGTATTTGGTCATGATTTACAGCAATTGGGAGTATATACTTTCCATCCTGCACTCATATATTTCATGAAAAGGGGGGGGGGAATCACCTTTTGTTATAGTTTTTTTGGACTTATCAGAAAAGTGTGTCTTGAGTTATGTCCCCTTATTATATTTCATGTGTGTATTTTGTCAGCACTATTTTACAGCTACTATTGGTAAGATTTTTTTTATTTAAATTCAGAACCAATGCTAGTATCTCATATCCTTGGCACACTGTGAATGGCTTGATTTTAAATTCATTGCCCATTGTTGTATTTATTGATTTTTTTTCTGTGTGATATGAATATTTAGTTGTATCAGAGCTCCACCAGTTTTTAGCACACCTTAGCACAACATGCTCATGGTGAGCTGTTAGTAACAACAATTTGTTTAAACAACATCTCTTAAAAGTTGCTTAAATAAACTTGATCCATGCAGAACTCTGGTTGCCATGGCAATGGAAAGAAAAAAATATGAAAACTTAAAATCATCTATTTCAAAACTACTGAATAGATTTCAAAATGTTATAGTACAGATGTTCCTTGGGTAACCGTCTACCAAGATTGTTAAAATTATTTTGATCCGTAAAAAAACATGGCCGCCTGGGGTGGGGCTAATTTGCCTTATATGTATATAGTGAAAACTTTAAACAACATCTCCTCTGACAGAATGGACAGAATATGATAAAATTTGGCAGGGATGATCCTTGGGTGAACCATCACAAAAGTTGCTAAAATAAACTTGATCAATGTAGAACTCTGGTTGCCATAGCAATGAAAAGAAAAAAAAATGAAAACTTTCAAAATTATCTCCTTCAAAACTACTGGCCAGATCTCAAAATATTTAAGTACAGATGTTCCTTGGGTAACCCTACACTCAGGTGAGTGATCCAGGGCCTTTATGGCCCTCTTATTAAGTATCCCAAACAAAGTTTGGAGACTTATTGTTTTTACTCCGTTTCTTCTTCTTATTATTCTTTCTCGTGCCGGTGTAACAGCCCAGATTTTCCCCCCAGTCAGTTTTTTCCCCGGGGAAAAACCTGACTAGTCAGATTTTTCCCCGGGGAAGAAACTGACTAGTCAGTTTTTTCCCCACCCAGTCAGTTTTTTCCCCCCTCTTTTTTTAAAACCAGTCAGTTTTTCCCCCCTTGTCATGTTGATTGTGCGTGATGGTGGGGAAATTCTTGCCTAGTCAGTTTTTTCCCCCCTGTCATTTAGATTGTATTGATGGTGGGGAAATTCTTGACCAGTCAGTTTTTTCCCCCCATATCCTATATATTGTTCGTGATGTTGGGGAAATTCTGGACCAGTCAGTTTTTTCCCCCCTATCAATATTGCGTGATGGTGGGGAAATTCTGGCCTAGTCAGTTTTTTTCCCCACTGTCATTTACATTGTATTGATGGTGGGGAAATTCTGGACCAGTCAGTTTTTCCCCCCTATCCTATATATTGTGCTTGATGGTGGGGAAATTCTGGCCTAGTCAGTTTTTATACGCCCGAA
Organism: Solen grandis; assembly: GCA_021229015.1. NCBI lineage: Eukaryota > Metazoa > Mollusca > Bivalvia > Adapedonta > Solenidae > Solen > Solen grandis. Next base: position 1,304,458 of record CM037780.1, on the reverse strand, counting down.
GGGCTGTATTATGTTATGCCGCTGGTCGTCCGTCCGTCCGTCTGTCCGTCCGTCTGTCCGTCCGTCCGTTAGCAATTTCGTGTCCGCTCTGTATCTTTTGAACCACTTAATATAAATGAAAACTATTTGGCAGAAGTATCACCCAGAGTGAGAGGATGTGCAGAACATAGGTTTCAGATGGCTAGGTTCAAGGTCAAGGTCACAATTCAAGGTCAAATATCTTAACTGGTGCAAAATTAGTATTTTTGTGTCCGCTCTGTATCTTTTGACCTGCTGGATGTAAATGGAAACTATTTGGCAGAAGTATCACCCACAGTAAGAGGATGTGCAGAACATAGGTTTCAGATGGCTAGGTTCAAGGTCAAGGTCACAATTCAAGGTCAAATATCTTAACTGGAGCAAAGTAAGTATATTTGTGTCCGCTCTGTATCTTTTGACCCGCTGGATGTAAATGGAAACTATTTGGCAGAAGTATCACCCACAGTAAGAGGATGTGCAGAACATAGGTTTCAGATGGCTAGGTTCAAGGTCAAGGTCACAATTCAAGGTCAAATATCTTAACTGGTGCAAAATTAGTATTTTTGTGTCCGCTCTGTATCTTTTGACCTGCTGGATGTAAATGGAAACTATTTGGCAGAAGTATCACCCAGAGTGAGAGGATGTGCAGAACATAGCTTTCAGATGGCTAGGTTTAAGGTCAAGGTCACAATTTAAGGTCAAATATCTTAACTGGAGCAAAGTAAGTATATTTGTGTCCGCTCTGTATCTTTTGACCCGCTGGATGTAAATGGAAACTATTTGGCAGAAGTATCACCCAGAGTGAGAGGATGTGCAGAACATAGCTTTCAGATGGCTAGGTTTAAGGTCAAGGTCACAATTTAAGGTCAAATATCTTAACTGGTGCTAAGTTAGTATTTTTGTTTGTGTCCGCTTCAAACAGATCATGACAGGTCCAACCACAGATAATAACTCCACAATTGACCTCATATTCACCAACATTGAAGACTGTATATGTGGAACCAAAGAAGCATATTACACTGACCATAAACTATGTTGGGTTAGCTGGTAATGAGGTAACTCTTGATTAAAGCACTATTCACATAATAAGAAACATGAAAAACCTATTTGTAGCCACTGTTATAATAAAGCCCTTGAAGATTAACATTGCCAATCCTTCTTGTTGAAATAATACTTTATATATACATGTTTGTGCTTATCCTTTTTGTCTTAGGATATTCCCTGACAATACATACCTTCGGGCGTATATTGCCCCGCTGTCAGCGGAGCTCTTGTTTCCCCCCTGTCATTTAGATTGTTCTTGATGGTGGGGAAAGTCTTGACCAGTCAGTTTTTTCCCCCTTGTCATGTAGATTGAGCATGAAATCAGGAAAGTTCTGGCATAGTCAATTTTTCCCCCCTGTCATTTACATTGTTTTGATGGTGGGGAAATTCTGGCCTAGTCAGTTTTTTCCCCCCTCTCATTTTCATTTTCTTGATGGTGGGAAAAGTCTTGACCAGTCAGTTTTTTATTCCCCAGTCATGTAGATTGAGCATGAAGTCAGGAAAATTCTAGACCAGTCAGTTTCCCCCCCCCCCCCCCCCTATCCAATATATTGTGCATGATGGTGGGGATATTCTGGCCTAGGCAGGGGGGAAAAAACTGACTGGTCAAGAATATCCCCACCATCCCGCACAATATATTGGATAGGGGGGAAAAAACTGACTGGTCCAGAATTTCCCCACCATCAAGCACAATACAATGGATAGGGGAGAAAAAACTGACTAGGCCAGAATTTCCCCACCATCACAAACAATATATAGGATAGGGGGGAAAAAACTGACTGGTCCAGAATTTCCCCACCATCACGAACAATATATAGGATAGGGGGGAAAAAACTGACTGGTCCAGAATTTCCCCACCATCACAAACAATATATAGGACAGGGGGGAAAAAACTGACTAGGCCAGAATTTCCCCACCATCACGAACAATATATAGGATAGGGGGGAAAAAACTGACTGGTCCAGAATTTCCCCACCATCACGAACAATATATAGGATAGGGGGGAAAACTGACTTCACGAACAATATATAGGATAGGGGGAAAAAACTGACTGGTCCAGAATTTCCCCACCATCACGAACAATATATAGGATAGGGGGGAAAAAACTGACTGGTCCAGAATTTCCCCACCTCAGAAACCTTAAAAAAAAATTAAAAAAGAGGGGGGAAAAAACTGACTGGGTGGGGAAAAACCTGACCAGTCAGTTTCTTCCCCGGGGAAAAACCTGACCAGTCAGTTTCTTCCCCGGGGAAAAACCTGACCAGTCAGTTTTTTCCCCGGGGAAGAAACTGACTGGGGAAAAACCTGACTGTTACACCGGCAACTTTGTACGGGCCATATCTCAGAGGCTGCTTGACCTATCTTTACAAAACTTCACAGACTTATAGTTGTTAATGAGTAGTGGGGCCTCCCTGATTTTTGTAAATGGGGGGACCCTGGGGGTCAGGCCCTGCCACTCAAAGATAGATTTTTGCATAAAAAAAATGTATTTTAAATATTTTGAATTTCCAACCATGAATCATTTTTAGCTTGACTTTTCGAAGAAAATGAGAGCTTATACTGTCACTCGGGCGTCGGCGTCGCAACACAAGGTTAAAGTTTTTTTCAAACATCAGTAACTTAAATACTATCAAAGGTATTCCACCCAAACTTAAAATACTTATTCACCATCATCACTTCTACCTTACTTCTAAGGCCCACAACCCTGGCTACCCTATTTTTGGAGTTATGCCCCTTTCATACTTACAAAACAGCCAAAATCAAGGTTAAAGTTTTTACAAAGTTGTATATCTTCAATACTATCTAAGGTATTCAACTGAAACTTCAAGTACATATTCACCATCATTACCTCTACCTTACTAACAAGGCCCATAACTCTTGCTGTACTACTTCTTAAGTTATGCTACTTTCATACTTAGAAAACAGCCAAAATCATGGTAATTTTTTTACATAGTTGTACTATCACATGTATTTGATTGAAACTTCAAGTACTTATTCACCATCACTACCTCTGCCTTACTAGCAAGGCCCATAACCCTGGCTGTACTACTTCTTGAATTATGCCCCTTTCATACTTAGAAAACAGCTGAAATCATGGTTAATTTTTTTACAAAGTTGTATATTTTCAATACTATCACAGGTATTCCATCATAACTTGGAATACTTATTTATTGTTTACCCACACTACCTCAACTTTACTGGCAGGGCCCATAATCCTATATGCAGTGTATTTTCAATTTTACCCTTTTATACTTAGATATCTTTTGGCTGTATTTACAAATAGCAAATAGGTTGGGCAACAACCTCTAATAACATCAAAGATTGGCCCTTTCTTTAATGGCGTTAGTATGTTTTGTTTAAATTACGTAAGCACAGACTTTCGACCACATTCTCAAATTGATTCTGCATACTAATTTCACCAATTACAAATTTCAGATATTACCACTGCAGTTGGTGAATCAGCAGACCACATTCTCAAATTGATTCTCCATGCTAATTTCACCTGGGGTTCTCAAATTGATTCTGCATGCTAATTTCACCAATTAAAAATGTCATATTTGTTTATTGGAGGTGATAGAATAATTTCTACTATAACTAGAACATATCATCATTGATATGTACCATACTATTAAAATCTATAAAACTGTGTCTTAGCAACTGAGAAAAGTCGAGCGCCGTCTATGACCCTTTGTAAAAATTAATTTGGCCTTGAGGCCCGGGGGTTCCTCATGATGTGGCACTACTTTCGTTACCCCCAAGGTTACCCAGTTGCAGGCCCCGTCCCCTCAAATTTACTTTTGGCCTTATATCTCAAGAACTGGTCAGATCCCCTTCCCTATATTCCTGTTCCTCATGATTAGTTGGATTGAATGATACTTCTTTTAAGTTCACATAGGTCACCAAGGAGTCAGGCCCCACCCCCTCAATTTTACTTACGACATTATATCTCAAAAAATGTTCTGTTACCCACACCTAAACCATATAGATTCTTGTTCCTCATGATGAGACCGAGGTCACCCAGGGGCAGGCCCTGCCCCCTAAAATTTACTTATCACGTTGTATCTCAAAAACTATTAGATCTCCACCCCTAAACCATATATATTCTTGTTCCTCATGGTGAGACGAATTGGTACTTCTTTTATGTTATGTCACCAAGGGGTCAGGCCTCACCCCCTCAATTTTACTTATGACTGTATATCTCAATAACTGTTCAGATTCCATCCCCTAAAGCATTTATATTCCTGTTCCTCATGATGAGACAGATTGAATGGTACTTCTTTAGTGTCCCAAGGGGGTCTGGCCTCACCCTGTCAGTTTTACTTCTGACTGGTCAGGTTTTTCCCCGGGGAAGAAACTGACTGGTCAGGTTTTTCCCCGGGGAAGAAACTGACCAGTCAGTTTTTTCCCCGGGGAAGAAACTGACTGGGGAAAAACCTGACTGTTACACCGGCAACTTTGTACGGGCCATATCTCAGAGGCTGCTTGACCTATCTTTACAAAACTTCACAGACTTATAGTTGTTAATGAGTAGTGGGGCCTCCCTGATTTTTGTAAATGGGGGGACCCTGGGGGTCAGGCCCTGCCACTCAAAGATAGATTTTTGCATAAAAAAAATGTATTTTAAATATTTTGAATTTCCAACCATGAATCATTTTTAGCTTGACTTTTCGAAGAAAATGAGAGCTTATACTGTCACTCGGGCGTCGGCGTCGCAACACAAGGTTAAAGTTTTTTTCAAACATCAGTAACTTAAATACTATCAAAGGTATTCCACCCAAACTTAAAATACTTATTCACCATCATCACTTCTACCTTACTTCTAAGGCCCACAACCCTGGCTACCCTATTTTTGGAGTTATGCCCCTTTCATACTTACAAAACAGCCAAAATCAAGGTTAAAGTTTTTACAAAGTTGTATATCTTCAATACTATCTAAGGTATTCAACTGAAACTTCAAGTACATATTCACCATCATTACCTCTACCTTACTAACAAGGCCCATAACTCTTGCTGTACTACTTCTTAAGTTATGCTACTTTCATACTTAGAAAACAGCCAAAATCATGGTAATTTTTTTACATAGTTGTACTATCACATGTATTTGATTGAAACTTCAAGTACTTATTCACCATCACTACCTCTGCCTTACTAGCAAGGCCCATAACCCTGGCTGTACTACTTCTTGAATTATGCCCCTTTCATACTTAGAAAACAGCTGAAATCATGGTTAATTTTTTTACAAAGTTGTATATTTTCAATACTATCACAGGTATTCCATCATAACTTGGAATACTTATTTATTGTTTACCCACACTACCTCAACTTTACTGGCAGGGCCCATAATCCTATATGCAGTGTATTTTCAATTTTACCCTTTTATACTTAGATATCTTTTGGCTGTATTTACAAATAGCAAATAGGTTGGGCAACAACCTCTAATAACATCAAAGATTGGCCCTTTCTTTAATGGCGTTAGTATGTTTTGTTTAAATTACGTAAGCACAGACTTTCGACCACATTCTCAAATTGATTCTGCATACTAATTTCACCAATTACAAATTTCAGATATTACCACTGCAGTTGGTGAATCAGCAGACCACATTCTCAAATTGATTCTCCATGAATTTCACCAATTACAATTTCAGATTTTAGCACTGGAGTTGGCGGATCAGCACACCACATTCTCAAATTGATTCTGCATGCTAATTTCACCAATTAAAAATGTCATATTTGTTTATTGGAGGTGATAGAATAATTTCTACTATAACTAGAACATATCATCATTGATATGTACCATACTATTAAAATCTATAAAACTGTGTCTTAGCAACTGAGAAAAGTCGAGCGCGCTGTCTTATGGACAGCTCTTGTTTGTTTTTTTGGTCCTAAAAATGAGGAGATTGAATAGTGCTACTTTGGTGTCCTTGAGGTCACCCAGGGGCAGGCCTCACCCCCTCAAATTTACTTATCATCTTATATCTTAAAAATTGTTCAGACCCCAACCCTAAATCATATATATTCTTGTTCCTCATGATGAGACAGATTGGATGGCACTACTTTCGTTACCCCCAAGGTTACCCTTCCCCTTTTGGCCTTATATCTCAAGAACTGGTAGATCCCCTTCCCTATATTCCTGTTCCTCAGATTAGTTGGATTGAATGATACTTCTTTTAAGTTCACATAGGTCACCAAGGAGTCAGGCCCCACCCCCTCAATTTTACTTACGACTGTATATCTCAATAACTGTTCAGATTCCATCCCCTAAAGCATATATATTCCTGTTCCTCATGATGAGACAGATTGAATGGTACTTCTTTAGTGTCCCAAGGGGGTCTGGCCTCACCCTGTCAGTTTTACTTCTGACTGGTCAGGTTTTTCCCCGGGGAAGAAACTGACTGGTCAGGTTTTTCCCCGGGGAAGAAACTGACCAGTCAGTTTTTTCCCCGGGGAAGAAACTGACTGGGGAAAAACCTGACTGTTACACCGGCAACTTTGTACGGGCCATATCTCAGAGGCTGCTTGACCTATCTTTACAAAACTTCACAGACTTATAGTTGTTAATGAGTAGTGGGGCCTCCCTGATTTTTGTAAATGGGGGGACCCTGGGGGTCAGGCCCTGCCACTCAAAGATAGATTTTTGCATAAAAAAAATGTATTTTAAATATTTTGAATTTCCAACCATGAATCATTTTTAGCTTGACTTTTCGAAGAAAATGAGAGCTTATACTGTCACTCGGGCGTCGGCGTCGCAACACAAGGTTAAAGTTTTTTTCAAACATCAGTAACTTAAATACTATCAAAGGTATTCCACCCAAACTTAAAATACTTATTCACCATCATCACTTCTACCTTACTTCTAAGGCCCACAACCCTGGCTACCCTATTTTTGGAGTTATGCCCCTTTCATACTTACAAAACAGCCAAAATCAAGGTTAAAGTTTTTACAAAGTTGTATATCTTCAATACTATCTAAGGTATTCAACTGAAACTTCAAGTACATATTCACCATCATTACCTCTACCTTACTAACAAGGCCCATAACTCTTGCTGTACTACTTCTTAAGTTATGCTACTTTCATACTTAGAAAACAGCCAAAATCATGGTAATTTTTTTACATAGTTGTACTATCACATGTATTTGATTGAAACTTCAAGTACTTATTCACCATCACTACCTCTGCCTTACTAGCAAGGCCCATAACCCTGGCTGTACTACTTCTTGAATTATGCCCCTTTCATACTTAGAAAACAGCTGAAATCATGGTTAATTTTTTTACAAAGTTGTATATTTTCAATACTATCACAGGTATTCCATCATAACTTGGAATACTTATTTATTGTTTACCCACACTACCTCAACTTTACTGGCAGGGCCCATAATCCTATATGCAGTGTATTTTCAATTTTACCCTTTTATACTTAGATATCTTTTGGCTGTATTTACAAATAGCAAATAGGTTGGGCAACAACCTCTAATAACATCAAAGATTGGCCCTTTCTTTAATGGCGTTAGTATGTTTTGTTTAAATTACGTAAGCACAGACTTTCGACCACATTCTCAAATTGATTCTGCATACTAATTTCACCAATTACAAATTTCAGATATTACCACTGCAGTTGGTGAATCAGCAGACCACATTCTCAAATTGATTCTCCATGCTAATTTCACCAATTACAATTTCAGATTTTAGCACTGGAGTTGGCGGATCAGCACACCACATTCTCAAATTGATTCTGCATGCTAATTTCACCAATTAAAAATGTCATATTTGTTTATTGGAGGTGATAGAATAATTTCTACTATAACTAGAACATATCATCATTGATATGTACCATACTATTAAAATCTATAAAACTGTGTCTTAGCAACTGAGAAAAGTCGAGCGCGCTGTCTTATGGACAGCTCTTGTTTGTTTTTTTGGTCCTAAAAATGAGGAGATTGAATAGTGCTACTTTGGTGTCCTTGAGGTCACCCAGGGGCAGGCCTCACCCCCTCAAATTTACTTATCATCTTATATCTTAAAAATTGTTCAGACCCCAACCCTAAATCATATATATTCTTGTTCCTCATGATGAGACAGATTGGATGGCACTACTTTCGTTACCCCCAAGGTTACCCAGTTGCAGGCCCCGTCCCCTCAAATTTACTTTTGGCCTTATATCTCAAGAACTGGTCAGATCCCCTTCCCTATATTCCTGTTCCTCATGATTAGTTGGATTGAATAGATTGAATGGTACTTCTTTAGTGTCCCAAGGGGGTCTGGCCTCACCCTGTCAGTTTTACTTCTGACCTTTATTTAAAATACAATTGAGATCCCCATCCATAAACCATATATATTCTTGTTCCTCATGATCAGATGGATTGAATGGTACTTTTGTGATGTTCACATGGGTCATCAAGAGGTCAGGCCCCACCCCCTTACTTTTACTTATGGCTTGGTTATTTCTTTAACTTTGTTTGGGAGACTTTGGTAACAGTTCACTGTTACAATTATTACTTGTTTTTGTATGTTTTTAGCTCACCTGAGCACAAAGTGCTCAAGGTGAGCTTTTGTGATCGCCCTTCGTCCGGCGTCCGGCATTGTGCGTCGTCCGTCGTCAACAATTTGCTTTAAACGACATCTCCTCTGAAACCGCTGGACAGAATTTAATGAAACTTGGCAGGAATGTTCCTTGGGTGAGGCTCTACAAAAGTTGCTAAAATAAAGTTGATCCATGAAGAACTCTGGTTGCCATGGCAACAAAAAGAAAAATAATTTGAAAACTTTAAAAGTCATCTCCTTCAAAACTACTGGCCAGATTTCAAAATAAATTGGTACAGATGTTCCTTGGGTCAACCTCTACCAAAGTTGCTAAAATTATTCTGATCCATAAAAAAACATGGCCGCCAGGGGCGGTGTAACAGTCAGGTTTTTCCCCAGTCAGTTTCTTCCCCGGGGAAAAAGCTGACTGGTCAGGTTTTTCCCCGGGGAAGAAACTGACTGGTCAGGTTTTTCCCCGGGGAAGAAACTGACTAGTCAGGTTTTTCCCCACCAAGTCAGTTTTTTCCCCCCGGGAAATTCTGGACCAGTCAGCTTTTTCCCCCCTATCCTATATATTGTTCGTGATGGTGGGGAAATTCTAGCCTAGTCAGTTTTTTCTCCCCTATCCAATATATTGCGCGTGATGGTGGGGAAATTCTTGACCGGTCAGTTTTTTCCCCCTATCCAATATATTGTGCTTGATGGTGGGGAAATTCTGGCCTAGTCAGTTTTTTCCCCCTGTCATTTAGATTGTTCTTGATGGTGGGGAAAGTCTTGACCAGTCAGTTTTTTCCCCCCTGTCATGTAGATTGAGCAAAAAAACTGACTGGTCAGGTTTTTCCCCGGGGAAGAAACTGACTAGTCAAGTTTTTCCCCGGGAAAGAAACTGACTAGTCAGGTTTTTCCCCACCCAGTCAGTTTTTTCCCCCCTCTTTTTTTAATTTTTTTAAGGTTTCTGAGGTGGGGAAATTCTGGACCAGTCAGCTTTTTCCCCCCTATCCTATATATTGTTCGTAATGGTGGGGAAATTCTTGCCTAGTCAGTTTTTTCTCCCCTATCCAATATAATGTGCGTGATGGTGGGGAAATTCTTGACCAGTCAGTTTTTTCCCCCCCTGTCATTTAGATTGTGCTTGATGGTGGGGAAATTCTGGCCTAGTCAGTTTTTTCCCCCCCTGTCATTTAGATTGTTCTTGATGGTGGGGAAAGTCTTGACCAGTCAGATTTTTCCCCCCGTGTCATGTAGATTGAGCATGACGTCAGGAAAATTCTGGACCAGTCAGTTTTTTCCCCCCTATCCAATATATTGTGCGTGATGGTGGGGATATTCTGGCCTAGTCAGTTTTTCCCCCACCCCTGTCATTTACATTGTATTGATGGATGGGAAATTCTGGCCTAGTCAGTTTTTTTCCTCCCTGTCATTTAGATTGTTTTTGATGGTGGGGAAAGTCTTGACCAGTCAGATTTTTCCCCCCTGTCATGTAGATTGAGCAAAAAGTCAGGAAAATTCTGGACCAGTCAGTTTTTTCCCCCCTATCCAATATATAAGCGGGGCTTATTTGCCTTATATGTATATAGGGAAACCTTTAAACAACATCTCCTCTGAAACCACTGGACAGAATTTGATTAAACTTGGCAGGGATGATCCTTGGGTCAACCTTCACAAAAGTTGCTATAATAAACTTGATCCATTTAGAACTCTGGTTGCCATGGCAACAAAAAGAAGAAAAAAATGAAAACTTTAAAAATCATCTTCTTAAAAGCTACTGGCCAGATTTTAAAATAAATTGGTACAGATGTTCCTTGGGTCAACCTCTACCAAAGTTGCTAAAATTATTCCGATCCATAAAAAAACATGGCCGCCAGGGGCGGGGCTTATTTGCCTTATTTGTATATAGGGAAAACTTTAAACAACATCTCCTCTGAAACCACTGGACAGAATTTGATTAAACTTGGCAGGGATGATCCTTGGGTCAACCTTCACAAAAGTTGCTAAAATAAACTTGATCCATGTAGAACTCTGGTTGCCATGGCAATAAAAAGAAGAAAAAAATATGAAAACTTTAAAAATCATCTTCTTCAAAACTACTGGCCAGATTTTAAAATAAATTAGTACAGATGTTCCTTGGGTCAACCTATTTATCTCAGGTGAGCGATTTAGGGCCATCATGGGCCTCTTGTTATTTTCTTAATCTCCTATTAAAACTGAAACTTTGTCCTCATAAAATGTAATTGCAGAACTGAAACGTTTGAGTTTGAGGCACCAGGTGGTTTATTGAATATATTGTAGGAGTGAACTTATTATCAGGTTGATTTAAATGTCATTGTCATTTAAAGAGAACAACTATATACCTGGTACACCATTATAAAAAGGAAAGAAATAAATATAGGATAACAAAAATGTGGTTTTTTATGAATGGATGAACCTCTGTCATTTAGAAATAAATATAGGATAACAAAAATGTGGTATTTTATAAATGGATGAACCTCTGTCATTAAATTTAAGATTCAACATCTAACTTTATTGTTAAACAAATATGACCACATCAAATAAACAGATCATTTCAGGAGATCATCCTGAAGTTTGCTATATTTTTTTTTAGCTCACCGTGCTCAAGGTGAGCTATTGTGACCGATGAATGTCCGTCGTCCGTCGTCAACATTTAACTTAAAACGACATCTCCTCCTAAACCACTGGGCCAATTTTAAAGAAACTTTACAGGAATGTTCCTTGGGTGAAGCCCTTTCATAGTTGTTCAAAGAATTTGATTCCATGCAGAACTCTGGTTGCCATGGCAATGGAAAGAAAAAAAAATGTAAATTTTGAAAATCTTCTCCAAAACTACTGGCAAGATTTCAAAGTTATTTGGCACAGATGTTCT
>CM037780.1:1242892-1292892 GCA_021229015.1 Solen grandis | reverse complement strand
CATCAAAATGAGGCAAAGGGTTGATTGGGCTAGTTACATTATTGTTTATTTATTGGGTTAAACGATCTGCCAACAGTGTTTCAGTCATTTGGAACATATGTCTACTTGAGACAGATATTGTGCTGCCAAATTGCAGTATCACGCCGTAGATATGGGGCATTATAGCACACCCAGTCACATTATCCTGACACCGGGCCAACCAGCTATGGAATTACCATGTATATGCTGAAAACAAACGGGCTGTAATTTAAACTGATCATAAATCGTATTTTATAATCACCACTGTCCAGTATTCGAGACAACTACACAGCCTTGCGTCAACGTCTGGAGGAGATTCGAACCAATAGGGAGCTCAGTATCTCGAAAGTCGGTCAGCTGACACAAGAAGACCGGAGATTACAGACGGAAGCTGTGAGCATAAAGCGGGAGATTAACTCCGTCACCAGGGAGATAGAGGAAGTTAAAACGTAAGTTGTTTATCGATACAAATTTAGTTCAGGAAACACAAGATCCCATAAAAGCAATTAAACATTTTGTGTATTCCTTCCTTTATCAAGTTATCTTATATTTCAAAAAGGATGTATAAACAGTTTACATGTATTAAACACACACACACACCATAATCATCATCGTCATCATCATCATCATCATATTCATCGTCGAAAATCACATTCGCTCAATACGCTTTGCTTCTTTATCGACCGTGGATTATCTGATTAGCAAAACTTCTTACCCATGAATTTCATTGGATCCGTTACGCAGAAAGACAGTACATGTCACCAGGCGTGCGTTCAATATGACAAACCGTATGCAACCGTACGCTTACAATCAGCTATGAAACTATCTCAGTGTCATAAACTATGATGATGACATAAACCCATGAACAGCATAAGGAGCACGTGAACAGCATGCTATATGGTCTTAAGACAACTCCATAGCTGAATGTAAGCGACCGGTTGCATACGTTTTGTCATGCTGAACGCACGCCTGATCTATGAAACGGCGCGTGATTTTTGAAAGTCGGCTTGAGGTGACGCCACGCCCCTCGCCTATGCGTAGGGCAAAATGAGTCAGCGTTTCAAGAAAGAGTATCAAAATAATCGCGTGATTTGTAGCTGATTAATATTCATGGAAACGAAGTTTTGCCAGTTGAATATCCTAAGGTATACAAGGAAGTGATAACGGAACATATACCGTGGCTTCCGAAGATGGTGGGACATAATAGTATGGTATCTCACAGGTATTTGGTGGAAAATAATATCCTACCTCACCTTGTGGAACGCACGTGGCGCGTGATCTGTGACAAAGAGAATGCAAAAGAGTACCTGAGGAGCAAACCGGAGGGAACCTTCCTCTTGAGGCAGAACACGGAGGGAGACGAGGACTCCTACAGGCTGTCCATCGTGTATGTACACCTTTATAATGACTGTCATGCACCAGTTTCATAGGGGCTCGGCACATGGGATTAAAGACTCTGAAAATCTGACCATTATTTTTACATACATATGATTACCTGCACTTCTTTTAAATGTTTCAGGTTTGTTTATTTAGCATTTTATGAATAATATTTCAATATTAATTTAGGTAACATCTTTCCTGTCCCTTTGGACCAGCACAAGACTTGACTATTTGGGTTTATTGCGCCTCAACAGTATTTCAGTTATATAGCGACGTCCAGCTAATTACAGGTGGAGGAAGACCCCGAATGCATGGAGGCATCTGGGTAGAACCACCGACCTACCGCAAGCCAACTGGAAGGTTTCCTCACATGAAAACCGAATGACACTAACTGGATTCGAACCCACGCGGTGAGGGGCTGAGTAAGTGTTAAAGTCAGCGCCTTTACCCTCTCAGCCACGGAGGCCCCTGGACCAGCACAAAGTTTAACCAGTGATTCAGTTTCCCCTTTCCTATTCCAGGTACGGACAGCGCGTGGTACACTGTCGTGTATACCACACCGAAACGGGTTACGGGATAGCCCAGGGGTTCTGTCACCACCCCACCCTCCTCGACCTGGTCCTGCATTACGAGGAGGTCTCCCTAGCTGAACACAACTCTTCCATCGACCTCACGTTGCGGTACCCGTTCCGGACGGAAGACGCCTGTTACCTATACGATACTGAGCCCATATATTCCTGCTAACATTACGAATTAAGCGCTGTACAATTATTAATTTTCGAGGGACATGAAGTTTCGTTGATTTCATGGAGAATTTTTCATGTATTACAAATATTAATCCCCACGAAAACCTTACCTTTTAGATCCTACGTTTCCTTGAACATAATCTATGAACAAATATACGCCTGGAATTTTCTCTTATCTACATTATCAACGAAATTTACTTACAACGAAAATTAATGACACTGGAGTAATTGTGTCAAGGAGGAAAGTGCTGATAGAGGGAGTGAGAGAGAGAGAGAGATGCATTCGTCAATGTTATGTTGTATTTTCCGGTTCGGGGAATAGACTTAGCCTCACAAGAGAGAGAGAGAGAGAAAGAGAGCATTTGACCTTATATTATTCAAATGAATTTAAATCAACAAAAACATTCATATATATATACATATAATAGAGCATACAGTGGTCAGTGTTGGCCATAAGTGTATTTTAACCCATTACCTCATTTATAGTATGACAAACTGCAGACTGACCAGGGTCTCCACTGTTTGGCCATACAATATTGTGGCTCAGATTTGACACAGCCTGCACAGAAAAAAAAAAAATCTATTGTTTCATTTTCCATTTAAAATTCAGGTAAATTAATATAAATCAAGTCATAAATTTGTACGTGGATATTCATGGGGTATAGGATACATACACGTGTTTATGAATTTTTGGGCCCATTATCACATTAATGATCCAGGACAGGGATACCACTGGTATCGAATTTCTCGTCTGCAGTATGCCATATCTTCCGGTGTGGCAGTTATCATTGAAGATTGAAGTCATGTGATTTGAGAAAGTCTCGTAACATGAAATATATTATACCCCGATTTTATATAAATAGAAAATGCGACAATTAACAGATGGAGCCACATTCAATGAATTCGAGCCACAGGCGCATGTGGCACCTGACAGCGTGAGCCCTGCTTTATGCATACGTGGTTAATACTTAAGCGGTAGGCTAAGTGCTCTAAATCACAAAAGGTAAGGAAGTAAATGAATATGAGGGTGACATGTGTACAGAAATATACAATGCATAACACAGGTGAAGAATGTTTAACATGATATACTTCCCCGTGGGCTTACGTGTCACATTTAAATAAATTCAATTACAGAAAGTTACCTCTTTGCACGATTAATGTAACAAAAGTCTCATTGTTATAGAAATGTCTGTACGACACGAATGAATCTGAATTTCTATGAGACATGAAACGCAACGTACGTTTTTTCTTCCAAGTTTATGGATAAATAATTGAATGTTATTCAGCCCCTACCGCTGTAGGTCAAATTCACGGTCTTACTTTTTATTTGAAGACGCTTTCAAGCGACGTCCGTTAGGTCGGGGGTCCTACCCGGATGCACCTTGTGCACTAAGTCAATGTCGCAGCGACGATAAATTTGAAGTTTTTATCATGTATATAAATATTATGTTTATGATGTTTATCACAAGAATTTATTTTTCCTTTACTTTTTTATAAACTGATATCATACTATGATTTATATTTATATTTAATGTTCTCATGTTGCTTTGGCGTTATATGTAATTAAAGGCGAATTTTGCTCGGTGCTTTACTTTGTTTGACCTCGTGTATGTACAAGGTCTGAGAGAGTGAGTTATTCTTTGCAATGCTTTTCGTGAAAATTTATCAAATAAAGTTGTCATAAAGTCATTAAAAGCTTTTAATATGTTTGTGATATTTAACCACTGTTGACTGACAAAGTTATATTTCTGTATTTAGCAGCCATTTCATCTATTTACATACTAACCACCACAAATCGATGTCATTTAAGTTACAAGTTTGTTTGTTTACTGGGTTGTATTTCAGTCAACTGGAGATTATGTCTTGACTTGACTATTTGAGTTTACCGTCGCTTCGACAGTATTTCAGTCATAAAGCGACGTCCAGCTAATTACAAGTGGAGGAAGACCCCGAATGCACGGAGGCATTCTGGTAGAACCACCGAACTACCGCAAGGAGACTATGTCTACCTGAGAAAGATTTAGTGCTGCCACATTGCAGTATCTCTTCGTAGACATTGGCATGATACAACACCCAGTCACATAATCCTGACACCGGCAACAAGTCCTATCAACAAGTCCTGGAACTACCCTTATATGCTGAGCGTCAAACAAGGAAGCTATTCCAGCATTATATATGCGACTTTGGTATATCGCGGAAAGGGATCGAACCCACGACCTCCCGATTCCAGAAGTTAATTTAATTGTCAGCGTTCTACTGTGAAATCACTAATTTTCATGGGGCACGAAATTCCTTTTTTTTTCTTTCATTTTCTTCTTTTAAGTTATCCGCGAATATTAATCTCCACGAAATAAGTTCATTTAATATACTTCGTGCCATCCACAAATAAATGTACCCATGAAATTCCCGAGCGCAAATAAACGACGAAATTTAATGTCAACGAATAATAACTGCATTTACTGTTTTGTTTTCATGTATTTCAGCGAAGACATATTCAATATACTAGTAGATTGTTTAATAGGTCTTTGATGTCAGTCAAAAGTTGAAGATGACTTTTTCACTAGAAATCAGCATATATAACTAGTAAATTATGCACGGAAAAAAACAAAAACAAAACGAAACAAAAAAACTACTAGGTCTAGTGTTGAATGGGCTTGGAGTACGTAACATAACAAATACATCGTGCAACTAAAATCCTTTACATGAACGCTAATCTGGTATAAAGTGGCCAGGTATAAAGTGAATTCACCACGCCCATGAGTTGTGTATAAGGAAATCCCACCCTAGGGTTGAGATACGTCCAAAAAACCTAGGCCTGCCGAGGGTTTTTGGACGTATCTCAACCCGAGTGTGGGATTTCCTTATCCACAACTCAATGGGCGTGGTAGATTTATTTTCTCACCTACCAACGATCAACGAATCATATTATACAAAGCTCTTGCCAAAAATTCATTATTAAATGTCAGTAGCAAATATACAGCTAACTTAGTCATAATCACACACTGGCTATGAGCATCCTGCTTTATCATTCTGATATACATGTATTCCCTCAATCCACAGTTATCTATAATAAATCTCAGAGTGTGCCTCTTAATTCACAAAATTGTATTTGGTGTACAATATAATTACCTGTTCGCACACCACACCTTCTACAGATCCTAACAAAAGGTCTAGAGATTAAATGTCCAGTAATAAACAACAAACCTCTGCAGTACGGAGTTTTAGTTGCGTCACCTCTTAACATTGTCCATAATGGTGAAGAATTACCATCAATTAATACAATACTGAGTAGACTACACAATTCATCATCTGTAGTCTGTAACCTGACCCGTTCGTTCTGTTCATTATGAAACATGCATTTCTTTAAAATAGCCTTCCACGAGTATTTAGAAGGAAAATGTCCAGACATCAAATAGAAACTTAAAACATCCAGGAGTCTATATTTCTGTAAAATTCGGTATATATCAGGAATATACCCTCGGTTCTGGATCTCTGTAAAGTTCCAAAATCTTACAAGTCTGTCTATAAATATTTGTTTGGCAAGATATTTACATACCAATCTACACAACTGACCAAGAAATTGTAGTTTTTTATAATCAATCATGGTTTCAATACATGATGAGTTGATTAGAGATAAAATAAAATCTGTATTAAAAAACCTTTGAAATGATTGGAGAAGTTTGACACAGAAACGATGTGCTTTTTCAAGCTTGTTCACGCCAGTATATGTAAGATCATTCCACATCCATATAGTGCCTTTAGTATCACTACAGTATAATAAATAGTCTTCATGGTAAGAGGACTTAGTGACTTTGGGTGCAGACCGCTATTACAAACTGTAAGAAATGTCCCTCGTAACTTTGTACAAGCGCTGTCCACTGCACGCTGTTATGATAAATAGCGATTAGAGGGTATACCCAAATGCATATAGCTCTCCGCTTCACAGATCTGATTATTTCCCATCATAAAAGTGCGCCTTGTTTTCAATCTATTTGCGCTTTCATTGAAGACAATTACAGCACATTTATTAGGGTTATATTTATAACGCCACCGAACAGAATATCTATGGCAAATATCCAACATTGCGTTCAGCCCTTGTGCTGTGAAGGATACAAGAACCATGTCATCAGCTACAGTTGGACAACTAACGCTACCTAACGAACTTAACCCTTTCCCTCATAGAGGACACCATGAAAAGACCTATGCGAACAGCATAAAACCAGATCAGGTTTTATGCTATTCGCTGCTCCTCAGTGGTCTGGAAATGAGGACTTTATAATTAAATTTGGTAAGGTTTAACTGTGGTTTTCTGCAGATCAGGCTTTATGTGGTACCTATTGAGTGCGTCAAAATGAGTCTATATGAGGGAAAGGGTTAAACTTGTAACTGATTGGCATAGCATATCAACGTTGTGCAAAATGATAGCAGAGGAGTTGCTTATCTGGATTTTTTTTTTTTAATCCGGTTTAAAAGAATTTATTTAAAACTCACCTTGTTGAACAACTGTATTTTTAACTGCAAACGTAATGAAATAATGTCACTCGCGTTATTAATCCTTACAATGCTATGGGTAATTGTGATTGTTTTGCGACCAGTGCAGACCAATATCAGCATGCACATTGGTGTAATCTGATCATGGTCTGCACTGTTCGCTATTTAGTCAATAAATTTTCAACAAGCACCCCTGCAAACAACTAATGGCACAGTTTACAGATTATCCGCAGAAATTAAAAAAAATAAAAATATACTCTCCCTCGTCAATGTTGGTGAAGATATTGATCTCAGCAAGTGTAGGTAACATTTCACGGGAAAACGCTTTTTTCGTAAACGCAACTTCTGCGAAATCGGTTACATATAGAATACGGTTATCACCGAAGCAAATGCTTGCGGTACTACTTGACACGCATGAAAATAGAAAAATCTAAATATAGTTTTTATAACATGTATATTAACAGTTTGAAGCAAATGAATTGGGCCATATATACGTTCCTACGTCGTTATGTCCAGACCTGTTATTTTCATAGTGTAAAATGAATAGTTCAAGTTTTATTAACCTTCTGCATTGGTCTACAGATTGACATAAAAAAAAATAAGAGCTACAGTCACATGAACGCAGTGACGGCTGGGGGTGGGGGTAGTAGACCTTGAAGGTCAGGGTCACTTGGTGGGTAGAGCTCATCAGGTTGTATGCACCTGTGAAGTTCGGAGGCTGTAGGTGGATATCGTCATGGTTAAAGTTTTGGGACAAACATACAGATTAAAAACAATATACCCCGATCTATCGATCCGGGGGCATTAAAAGCCACTAGTTCATACCCACCCTCAGGACGGTTAATAACGTTATCATTGAAAACATCGCAGTATATTGATATAACTTCCGCCGATAAATGTTCTTGTATTTCACTGTTAAATAAAGTGCTGGAAAAAAAAATGACGTAATAAAACGGAAAAAACAAAGGGAAAACACGGAAGAAAAAAACCTAAAACAAAATAAAAACACAAGATGTAGTATTTATCGTTTCGGTCATTTTATTAAAGGAAGATAATGATAATAATATCTTCATAACAACGTGCACTTGTAATGTATAAAAATATTTACCAGTAGGATTTATCTTTGCATCCCTTTGAAGTTCGGATATTGCCTTACAGCCAATTAACCTGACTGTAAACCAAATAAACCCATCCAGACTTTAAAACCCTTCCCCAAAGGGAGAATGTACAGAAATTAATCAAACGACAACCTGAATCGGCGATACTTTGGTAATAGAATATTCCTCAGACAAAGGCAGCTGTTTATCAATGCTATATATACATAATAAATATTTTATTAGCATAGAACTTATACATATTCATAGCCATAGATAGAAATTTAAAAAAAATACTTATGCAAAGAGTTTTACACAAAGTAGTTAACAGAGAAGTTAAAGTAAATAGTTGAATTTGTCTGTGAAGTATTTAAATAGCATTGCAGAAATTAAATTTTTTGAAAAAAAAAATAAAAAGCGAAATACATGTATATAAAATAGACAATTGTTCTTGTTGGTGAAGTTGACATTAAGGATTCAAACTTTCTTAAATTAGGCCAGTGATTAATAGTATTGAAGTAGAAACGTTTTTTTTTTTTTTTTTTTTTTAATTCCCTATATTTTGGACATAGACATACGTCTCGGAACGTGCAGTGTAGAACAAAGTTACGTCTACGAACGCAAATTAAAATAGATCTACAATATAACCGGCCCAGTTATGACTGAAGATAAGGAAGATATAGAAGCCTACGAAATTTGTGTAATTTGACTTCGAAATAGAAATTAAAAAAAAAAAATGTATTTATGAAATACGAACTCGGGGCAGGAATATTACTTCCAAATACAAGAATTACGGATTAACATTATACTTTAAGTTAAAATAAATTTGGTAAAAATCGGGATCGAGATAAAACTAAATTATGAATTAATTAATGTAAATAATAAAAATATGTTTGTATAATACTGATTGAACGATCAAGATCGGTTGTGAGACACGACTAAAGCATGGAAAATATGCGTGCACGGAAGATATGTACCATTTGTATAGAGCTGATTTTATCTAAACGAAGTTTAATTTTTCAGCCTCGAACATTTTACACAGTCATAAATTTTATCAACATCATCCAAGTAACAAGAGCTGCCCGTAAGATAGCACGCTCAACTATTCAAAATGCTTGCTGATAAAATCATAGTGTATTTTAATTATTGCCTTTAAAGTAGTTCGTTCACAGATGGTCGGTAGAGATTAAAAACAAGATATTATGCCAAAGGATGTGACGCATATTCATGGTTTTGCGAAAATTTTCCCCGACATTTCATTTGACTTTTCCCTGACATGTTTAACGGGAAATTACTTCAGTATTATGCATGTACGAAATGCACAATATCTAAGAATTATATGAATAATTGAACCATAATTCCTCTACCGGTCGTGCATATTTTGATTTTTTCCATTACCATAGCAACCAGTATTTTCATCCAAGAAAATATCAAAGTGAGGCGCATAATCTCCATTATATATAAAGTGTCACTAAGCTAGCTAATAATATGTTGTTTTTTTTAAGTTATCATAACATCTCAATTTCTGAACAGCCGGACGGACGGCAAACCAATGCACAATCAGGGCTTATGACATTCGACCTCTTAGTGCGACCATGACCTTTCAGTTATGAACCTGGGTATTGTAGACAACAAATTTTATCATTACGGTGCACATTTCCGCATAAAAAAATAAATAAATCAAAATCCGTTTGAGAAGTGACAAAAATATGGAGAGGACTCCAAGTGTGACCTTGAGCTTCGAGCTACAGACCTGGGATTGTGCGACATATTATCTCATGATGGAGAACATTTCTGCCTGTAATTCAAAAAGCCATCAAAGAATGACAAAGTTATGGGACAAACATGAAAGATAGACCACATTTTTTTTTTACCTCTGAGCTCAACGTGTGACCTTGATTGGAGCTATAGACCGGGGAGTTGTGTGCGACGCATCGTCTCATGGTGTTGAACATTTTTACAAAGTAATTTCAAAATCCTCCAAGGAATGTCGGAGTTATGGAGCGGACATAAAAAAGACCCCATTTTTGACCTTTGAACTCTTAAGTGTAACCCTGACCTTGGAGCTACTGACATGGGGATTGGATTAGACACAACGTCTTATGGTGGTGAACATTTCTGCCATGTTATTTCAAAATCCACCAAGGTATGTCAGAGTTATGGAGCGGAAACGAAAAATACACTCCATGTTTGACCTTTGAACTCTTGTGACCTTGACCTTGGAGCTACAGACCTGTTGATTGCACGCGACACATCGTTTCGTGAATGTGAACATTTCTGCAGTTATGGAGCGGAAACAAAAACAGACTCCATTTTGACTTTTGAACTCATTAGTGTGACCCTAACCTTGGAGTTACAGACCCGGGTATTGCATGAGACACATCGTCTCATGAGGGCGAACATTTCAGTCAAGTTATTTCAAAATCTATCAAGGAATGTCAGAATTATGGAGAGGAAACGAAAGTTCGGACGGACAGTGCGATTACTATGTGCAAACATTAGGGGGCAGAAAAAAAAAGTTCTTTTGTGAAGTCTGTTTCCTGACAAATAATCTAAGAAAGTGATGGTCACTTTGCACAGGAAAACGCTATTTTCGTAATTCAACTTCAACGAAATCGGTTTAATATCGAATATAGTATCCCCAAAACAAGTGTTTCTTCACCTGCATATGCACCTTATGGAAGGGCCTCAATGAAATGTTTGGCTAGAAGTATTGTTGCATGACATTTTGTCAACAAAACTTTGTAACACTTCTGTACACATCTTTAACGGTCTTTTTATTGATGTCTTTGAAGTAACCATCCATATTTTATTCAGATCAAGTGCTTTACAATGAGAAATCCTGTACCAGACCATTATGTGATCAGCATCAAGCACAATGAACGTACACCAGTATCATTTGTAAAGACTTTTGATGTGCAGGAACCCACAACTTCCAAGATACCACGTGATCGTTCTAATCACACAGCCACAGCTTTCTTTTAGTTGAAACTATAGCTATCACTGAAGGTGATTAATACCTCCCGCAAAATGCTTTGATACAGGAGAAGCCAGACTCCAGGCGGAGCATAGATAAGAACCTATATAATAGTACATTGGTAATGATAGTAAGTAAAAAAGTAAATAAAGTCTTTATTTAAAGTGGATAGAGAGTCAATTATGGTTTTTGGCACAGTAGTTTAAAAGTGTAGAGTTACAGTTCTTGGACAATGCACTTCTCCTTATCGCCATCCGTCTATATTTTAAGTTTTAAGTCAATACCTTGTATAATATTCGAGTAATGTTTCAAACAAGAAAAACAGAATTAACCAAAGGGAGATAATAACTCTGCCATCCTTGAGACAACAAAAGTGAGATTTTTGTCACGTACCTCTCCACTTACTCATTCATGCACACAATTAATTTGAACCAAATCAGTCAAGAAATGTAGAAGTAGTCGCATCTCAAAATATTTAGACAAATCAGGAGCAATAACCGTTATCCTTACGTGAATGCACGTGAAATTTGTTTCTTAAATAACTGCTCCTAATAAATATTTATGCCAAGTATTAGGTGAATCAATATGAAACTGAAGGAGTTAACCGGAAAGACTTTTCAAGTTGATTCAGGGGCAACAACTCCACAATCCTTGTACGAACGAACGTGAATGATGAATATTTATGCCAAGTATCAGGTGAATCGGAAAAAGGGATGGAAGAGTTCACCAGACACGATTTTGAAGACAGACCGCATGACCAACCTGGCTGATTCCAGTATACCCCCTTCAAACTTTGTTTGCAGGGTTATCATTAAAGTACAAAAAAATGTATACTTACCAAGGCCTGCAGCACCTGTGTAATGTGGATTTTTTTTTCCACTGACAATTGTGGGGTATTCCTTTCGGAATCTTTATTTTTTTTATTTTTTATTTTTTTTTCTCCATTTGGTGGCTATGCCACATCTTTTAAAAATTTGTACAAACATATATACATCAGTGAGATTTATTTTTTTCCCATCTTTATGAAGCAATCTTCATTTTTTCATTCATATTTTTTTTCGTAGTGCTTCATTCTTTCTCTTTTTTTTTCAAACTCTCAAATTTTTCAGTACAAGTAAAGGCATCATATATTAACAAAATGAACAACAAAAGAAAACATCTTCCTTTCATCATTACATTTCTTATAATTTTGATTTAAATAATTTGATTCATAATTCAAACAAACTTTTAAGACATGGATACTGGAAATACCACTGAATAAAACTCACAACTCTAGCGTTTTCTTTTGCTGTTCTTATCAAGTTAACACAAAGAGTAATACAAAATAAATATGCAAAACAAATGTTCCACATCAACAAATTACCTAATCAATAATTTAGATATAAAACAGTCCAAAATTGACAAAAACGACCAGCCTTCTACACTAGGAGGCTGTCTGCATAATAAAGGTGTCAACATATTCTAAGTATGCCAGTTTACTGGACTAGTATCTTTCAATGTACAAATGCAATGAAATCAGAATATCTAAATAATCCATATGTACTTCAAACATTTGATGTAAACTCATTTCCAATCAATAATTCAATGAATATATACAAGAATGAAGACCATGGCTGTGTCAATGAAAATGTATTAATGACAAAGTTTAAGACACAGGATGAAAGACAGCTTAACATATCAAGGTCTTAAAATCCCTCTTCACATATCAGTAACTAATACACAAAACAATTCAATACAAAGTAACAAGAAACCCAATCTGTACCATATCATAATGAATATAACATTGTAATCATTATAAAGAAACTCTTGGATTTCTTCAAAGCACTGTGGCAGAATATATAAATTAAAATTTACATATTACAGTTTAGCTACTCTCACTTTGGGGAGACAATTCAATTTACTGAATCGTAAATAAAGTTAAATTCAGGTATCAACTGAGAAATGATGGCAATATGTTAGAACATATTTTACAAAACTTCTCAATATTAAGTTTTTCACCACCCAAATGCTTTATAATAAACTATTTTAAAATTTCAAAATAATGAAGATTCTACATTTTAGGAAAATCCAAAGTTGAGATTTTTCATGTAACACAGGCCAAAGGCCCTATTTATATCACAATCTTTTATTTTGAAAATATCTTAAAACCTTTCACAACTTATGATAGCATAAGAGCATAATGTAATGCAGTGCATTAGTTAGAAAAAAGCCACAACAAAATCTTTTTCCATCTACTCTCCCATCCAAATATTCACCCTGAACACTGTTAAAATGCTGGCATTGCCCAATTTCGAGCTTAACAATGAAAACTTGACCTAATACACCTGAATTACACAAATCTGCAGGAATTATCAATTGCTGGAAATTCTTTACCTCAAATTGCATAAAAATGACTCTACAAAACCCAATAAAACAGATCACGCTGATTAGCTCAAGTCTGGTGTTCTTAGAAAGAATTTACTGAAATGGCAAAGTCAGGACAAAGCAGTTGTCTGCTAGATGGATCTGATGGTACAACTTTTCAGACTGACCGCACATTTCACAAATATTTATTAAATCAAACTCCCAAAATCTTGTTTGAAACAATCATTTTAGCCGGCTGTTGGACCTTACTGAGAAACTGTAATTCCTTACTCGTCTGGCTTAATTTTAAAAAGGGAACACCTTAAAATAAAATCAGATTGAGTACTGGTACTGTTGTTGGATTGATCAGGCGTTTGGTTAACCATGGTGCTTCTATAATGAAGGAGTGCATAACAGACTGTCACTTTCAAGTTGATTTATACAGATTTTAGCCTAGAGAAAGATGGACGGACAAAACAATGGAATCCAGCCACATAACACTGAATTACTTGGTCTTGAACAGTTTCTGGATTATCAAAAAAAAAACAACAACAAAAAAACACCTGTCAAAATTTAAGCATGTATTCTTACCCAATTACAATAAAAAAAAGCAATTAGCAAAAACTGTATTTCATTCTCTTTTTATAATAAACTGTAAACCAAATTAGTTTGTCATTATCAAAGATAAAATAAGCAAATTTTGGAACCTTAACAACAATATGAATTTTGAGAAAAAATAATACGGAACACATTATATCAAAATCTCAAATACTCAATATCTTGTGACTGTAAACATGAACATGCTATATCTAATCCAGATAACAAAAGGATTTGCAGCTTGTGACAAGGACCAAATATGAATATCACTTCTTACACGGAGTACATTTCACACATCGTTAATACCTTATATTTTTATGCAACCATGCACAAGGTCCTTTTTGTTATCTAAAATCTTGATTTTCTGAACAGCATCTTACAACTTTATTAACTGTTATTAAACAAAATGTTAATAAGAAAATATGTCATTGAAAGATATACAACATATTCTTACATCTTACAAACAGCTATAATTGCTGATGCTGAAACCTGTGCTAGACCCTGCTGGCTTTTTTGAAGTTACAGAGGTTTGTCCATTTTAGTCTAGTGAACAAAAATATCAGTATCTCATTGACTGCATACAGTTTTGCAACAATTAAAGTTTTACTATTCATGAAAAATGCTCACTTAAAATGTGCAAAACCATTCAAAATTTTACAGCACTCTGGATAAAATGCTCCACAAACTAACTTCTTACCTCAAACAATGTAATACACAAAACATCTTTAATCTTTCCTTGTATCCAATTTAAAAACAACAAACTTTATGGCCAGCTTTATACCAGTCCACAATTACCCACTTCTTGATATCCTTCTGAAGTCCAATTTTGCATCATCTGTACAGTATATAGTCAAAAATCCTCACTGTCCTCACTGAGATCCTTATCGTCGCCATGATCTGGTGTCCTCATCCTCCTCCTCATCCTCAACACCAGCCAGGAGAGCATCTTCATCTATCTCCTAGACAGTTGGACATATATAATAAACACGTGAGTTTTTATTCACATAATATTCAAGTGGTAGGAGAAGAAGCCTTGATTGTGTTTGTTTCTTTATTACATTAACATCCCACCAACAGTTTTTCAATCATTTGGAGACTATGTTTACTTGAGACAGATATAGTGTTGTCACACTGTAGCATCATGCAGTACATGTCTTATGATGCCACGCCTGGTCACATTATCCTGACACCTGGCCAACCAGTCCTGGAACTATCCTTATATGTTGAGTGCCAAGCAAGGCAGCTATACCAGTACCATTTTTAATGACCTTGTCAAGGGGAAAATATCAATAAGCTCTAAGCTTTCGATTTAATCGTATTCTGTATTATATGTATGTGAATTATTCTGTTATAATATTTGATTAATAAATATGTTTAAACTTTGTGGAAACCAGGCTTACTCTGTGGTTTTTATGATGAATTGAACTGAGTGACCTGAATCTACAGACAAGGAATATGGTAAGTGTGTCAAAAAGATGTACCCAGACCTGCTTTAAGTGAAAAAGAAATGAAAGGTACAAACCTCTGGATCCTCCGTATCTCCAGATGCAGTACTGATACTCCGACTTAAGTCTGGCTTTGGAACGTACCAGGTGAACTTCAAATCTTTTCCCTTGAACTTTGCCCCTGCATGGATACCCTGTAGCAACAAGAGCAGATATTTTTTTGTAATGTTGAAGTTAAAAAGTACAGACATAAGACTCAATATAGTACCAATGACATACCAGTCTCAAAAACACAGCAATGTCACTTGATATTTTACCCAGAAAGTCTTCCCCATGTGGTGATGCAATAATTTTTTCATAGATGACCAAGATTGCAAGTAAAAGGATATTCCGGTCTTTATGTCATAATTGAAAGTAAAAGCACCATCTTTTCAAGCTTGGAGAAGAAAACCCAGGGGTACATAGCAATATTGGGGGAAAAAAACATTTCAAGGTCCCTGATAAAGACTGGAAAAATTAAACAAGAGTGTTCTTTGGAACACCTGTCTACTGCTGAAGAGTGATGGAAAAAGTGTGATGGACGGAGGTTCTCATGTATGGATACATATGTGGCTAATCTTTTGTTCTCTCTAGCCACATAAGAGCCAATTATAGCCACATTAGAGCAAACGGAATGAATGACATGAAAGTAAATTTACTGTTATCTATTGTTCATATAGCCACCTAAGTATGTATATGTGAACTAGGATGAACAGACAGATGACAGAAAAATGATCCCTATGTGTCACCTCTGCTCACAGAAGGTGACAAAAAAAATAAGTTCAAAGTTTGTTGAAATCATAAATATGTTAGTAGATAAACAGGGGCAGGACTGGACCACACAGGATACAATGTAACATCCCCCACCTCAGTATAGTTCTCATTCTACAAAGAAGAACAAGACATAACTGGCAAGATAGACTAGGGACCCACCATCTCTGCATCCTTCCTCGTCTTGAAGCTCACTATTGCACTTGGAATGTCCATGTTGAACTCCACCTTCTCAACCTCCTTCAAGGCCTGCAAGAAGCACATAAGTTCTCAATAGAAATCTATAATGTATTCTTTTTGCACCTATTAGGCCACAATTCAATTCATATTTCTATAGTTTTGCTATGACAATTCTTTAACTACAATATCAACTATGCCTTCAAATAACTCTGTCAGAGTGTGTGTTAATGAATTCAAGAAGATCCAAATACAACTAGAAAAGAAAATCTTTTGTCTTATTTTTCATGCATATCTTACCATCTTGTGATTAAATAATTCTACTGCTCTTATTGATTGATTCACAATGAATCTGCAGCGTGCCTCATCTATTACCACATAAAATATCATCAGTAACAACATTAAAGTATATCTTCTCTCTAACAAATTTGTCTTACAGTGACTTAATATTTATATTGCCATGGCAACCATTAAAAACCAACTCACATTCAAATGACTAGATGCCTCTTCCTTCTCCTCTGAGTCAAAACCTGTGACTTCCAGGACCTTGGGCCGTCTATCTAGAGAGAGAACAGCCCCAGCCTTCTGACCCATAAAAGCCCCTCTGCCCCGCCCCCTGCCGACTACAGGGGGTGTAGCCACTCCCTTGGCAACCCATGTGGTGGAGCCCCGTCCTCTTGGCACGTAACTGCCCCGCCCACGACCTCGTCCCAGCAGTCCCATGCTGTTTGCCTGTTAACCAAACATACAATGTACTATAGATATGAAAATTTCAATTATAAGTTATATGAGTTCATGTCAGTTAGAAAAATATGAATTCAAAATACCTAAACAAAAATTATCAATTACTTGAACTTAGATAAATTCTGCTGATGTTAATATTTATTGGAATAATGGAATGCAGCCCACATATTAAACAATGCCTAAAAATGTGCATGGAAACTCAAAATCTTATTTCTTACTAATCATTTGGGAATTTTTATTCACCAGAAAAGGTCTTGAGAGAATCTTGCCACAAGTGGGGATCAAACCCACTCAGGTCCATTCACACCAAACATTACCACAGGACAGCCAGATTGAAAGTCTGGAATCTGTCTAAAAGACACAATAAGCAATAACCTCCAACTAAGATGGTTTATTTGATATTTGACATAACATCCCAAGACGTACCACTTGTGTGAGCTCTGCCAGTTTTTTCTTCAGCTCAGCAGTGTCATCACCGCTGGTTGTTTTGGTCATGAGTTCCAGCTCAACGTCCAGAATCTCCTTTTTGGCCTGCTCAGGGGATTTAAGCCCTGACGTGGACGCAGAATCCAACCTGCGACCTCCAAGCTCAGCTTTTAACTTCTCTATACTGCCTGTCAGAGTCTTAAGGGTCTGTGTGAAAAAAAAAGTTAGCTTAGGAATGTGCCTTGAAATGGTTCTTTTTCAGGTAGTTATCTTTAAATTTATTGGAAATGGATTATTTCTATTTTAACTCTTGAGCTCTAAAGTTTTAACTTCTTTTAAAGTTTAAATATCATTAATCAAAAAAAAAAAAAAAAAAAAAAAAAAGAGTCCTAGTACAGCTAGTACAGTCTATCAGCAGGTAGCTTATGATTTGAGCCAAAATCATAGTTTTTTTCTGCAACTGGTTAGTTCTTATAGACAAAACTTTATAACATATTTTTTTCTTTACCTCCATGATAACTTTCTTGCTCTCTTCTTTCATGTCCTTATTCTTCTCCAGACTGGCGATCAGTTTCTGTCAACAAAAAATAACTGTTTAGAAAACACAACAATTGTGTATCCTGCATTTTTTTAACCACTCAGCTCAATTATTTTTTATAGAGTGATAAAAAATGAGTTAACAGCATAAAAGCTAAACAGGTTTTATACAAAGGAATGTTATATCTTATCATTTAACATATCAGTTCTGGAAAATATGTAAATAAATATTTGTCTAAAATTCCATGAAAAGATTAAAACCATGGCCTTCAAGACAAATGATAAAATCCCAAGCCCAAGGTTCTTCAACCCTGCAATCTAATCAAACAATTGACTTCAACTGCAACTCCACAGTCTAGTGTGTCGTACAACTATCACTCACTTTCTGTTGCTCTATCTGTTTCTCCAACAGCAGCTGTTTTTGTTTCTGGATCTCCAGCTTCTTCAGAGCTGCCTCCTGCCAATATATACATTAATATTTATTTTTCTGTTCTGTGTCTTTATGTAACTAAATTAATGCAAGACAAACTTACACATGATGCTGATGTGCTGAGACTTAATGATTCTGTGACACTATTTCACTCAATTATAACATCCAGTTATCAAATTTAAAGTTGAAGAGTGCACATAGGCCCTTACCCTTACTTAAGACTTGACTTGACTATTTGGGTTTACCGTCGCTTCGACAGTTTCAGTCATAGTGACGTCCAGCTAATTACAGGTGGAGGAAGACCCCGAATGCACAGAGGCATCCAGATAGAACCACCAACCTACGGCAACCCTTACTTAAGTATAAAGATAGCATGAGAGATTAAATAAAGCAATTCTTTTTAATTCTAAGTAAATGTTCTATTTAATTGATATCAATTAGTTCATGTGTTTTACAGTTGTAATGACTATGTAAAATTCTACGTCCAAATAATATTTCAAAACAGCTAACTTTCAAATATTTTTTTTTTTTAATTTGACATTCTTATAACTTTCTTCATTTTTTTTTCTTCTGAATTTTAATGAGAAAAAAAAATCTTTCTCTGAATCCTTTGACTTACATCATAAAATTGGACTAAAAACATAAACATTTTGAGTACTTGGAGCAAAACTATTTTATAGTTTCTTAAATATGAACTTTTCAACATTTTGCACAAATCCCTGGATTTGCATTTCTCAGAAATAGTTTGCATCTTCATTTCCCTTTTGAACTTCAACAGATATTTGCCATTTATTTTCCTTGTAATGTTTTCAGTTTCTGCACTGCACAAACTGCCATAATTCTGCTACACTGAAAAAAAACAGACAGACACCATTTCCACAAGTAACTGTCCTGATATGTACAAATGTCCTACCTTCTTCTCCACCTCAATCTGTTTGACCTTTTCCATCCGGGAAACAAAGTCTGCCGCCTTCACTGCAGTCGGGCTTGTCAGAGTGGCTTGTGCTTTAGCCCTCTGTGCTACTGCTGCGGCAATCGCAGAACTGTACGCTGCCGCCTTGTTGATCCCCATGGAAGATGTGTAAGCTACCTTCTGCTGTGGAGGGAATTGGTTGGATATTATTTCAAGTTCTACAGTCACAGGCATCATGTTAAAGCAGAAGAAAAGCTGGGATAAACTTATTCCAGTGCTGTGATAATATGTATTTAAATGTTCAAAGTAAGGGTTAACATAAGAAGTGGATCATTTCAAGAGAAATAAAGATGGTTTGTTTGTACTGAAAGTAATAAAGGCCCTGATGAAGAGAATGTAATTATTTTAAAAGTCTCGAAGCAGAAATAGTGTGTCCATACGAATGAAAGAGAGAAAAACAGACAGGCAGACTTAAACAAGTCGAAAATGATTGAGACAAAGATGAAATAAAGAGAAGTTAGAGATAGAGGCATAAAAACTGACCCTCTCAGCAGCAGGAGCAGCAGTATCTGCAGCAGCAGCAGCTGTGGCGGCCTGCTGGGCTCTCTTGGTCACATTGTTTAGCTGCATCTTGCTAGCAGGGGGTATGGGCCCAAGACGTGACTGGAGGCTGGGGGCGTGATCCTCCCCAGACCCACCGGAGGCACTCTGGCTGGTGGTGGAGGTTGGGGACTGCTCCTGTGATTGCAAAAAATCAAATTTGGTTTTCACACTTTTTTTTGTTTACTGGGAAACAAGTTCTCATGACTTATTGTTATAAATATTAGAGTATTAAGTACCAGTATATTTAGTGCTGGGCAAGGTTTAGAGAGAATCCTGATCCAAACACAATTTGATCTTTTCATTTACATATTCCATTCTGACATATATCTTTCCTTTTATTGAATTTAAAAGCTTACGGCTAACCTTTTCAATGTTTTTGTCTTCATATTCTAATTGTTATTCATGGCCAGTCATGGCCATATCCTAAATGTTATTTGAAGCCAATCCCCACTCCATAATTTAAAGGTTATTTTTTGTCAAAAATACAATTTAAGTAATAAAATGAAGAAATACCTGAGTATTGGAAGTGTCTGACTTGTTCTTCTGGTGCCAGAAGACCTTGATGAAGCGGTTGTTGAAGACAGGTTCACTACACTTGTAGCAGCTCAGAGCCTCCTCATTCCTAGAGTATGTCACCAGTGCTCCTTCTGGGTCCCCTTCATAGTGGACCTGAACCAACATCCAAATCAAGGTAAAAACAGTACCTTTTTAAAACTAAGGTCTAAAAGCATAGCTTTTTTCTACTTATAGTTTGTGTGTATGTTAGAAGACAGTAATTAACTGCAAACAACTCTTTAACTGCTTTCTTACATTACTTTATTCTAATCTCTACCAACACTTTGCAGGTTGTATCAGTACCATGCACATGGACTTATAAAACTTGCAACCTTCTGTTCTGTTGAAGTGTTCCTTAACACATGTGTCAGCTGCTGAAAGAAACACCACAGAAAAAGTGTAACACACAGCCTGGTGGACAAACAAATGATTGAAAAGTGATCCCTTTGTGTCACCCCTGCTTTCAGCTTACACTACAACAAGATCAAGGTGCTTTTACTGGAGATCTTGTTATATTGCTACAAAGGTTAGCTGGTTCTTGATGTGGGAGGATATACACACATTAATTTTATGCCATTATTTATACCATCTATACTTTTGATAAATACTTACAAACACTTTAAATCAACAAGATACTGACCTGAAGGTTAACAATGGTTCCAAATTTCCCAAAGTGTTCATTAAGTTTGGAGATGTTATTGAACTCTGTAGGGACCTTCCTCACTTCAAGAGAGCAGTTGGATGTATCAGGTCTCCTGAAGCCTGCAATACAAGATACCGACACCTACAAGTGTTGCATCAGCAACATTGAAATAGACTTACAGTTTACTCCATTAGATTATATTTCAATGTTTGTTCATATCAAATCTGCAACCCTGTTAATAAATTAATGTTATAAGTTTCTCTTAAAGGAGAAAAACACCATTATTTAGTATAGTAACTATAAATCCCATTTTTAAGAGTCTATACTAATCAATAATGACTAACAAATTCCAGAAAAGATCTAGGCCTTTTTGTAGGCTATTTTGGGATGTACATAACTTTCTAGAATTTCTATTTCTAAACCCCTCTAAATTAGCTGATATATAATTCATATGTAAAAATTTGCATAAAATTTAAGAATTATGAGACAGGAAAGGGTCAAAATATGAAAAAGAAAACAAGAGGCCCATGATGGCCCTAAATCGCTCACCTGAGATAAATAGGTTGACCCAAGGAACATCTGTCCCAATTTATTTTAAAATCTGGCCAGTAGTTATGAAGAAGATGATTTTTAAAGTTTTCATACTTTTTTTCTTTTTGTTGCCATGGCAACCAGAGTTCTATATGGATCAAGTTTATTTTAGGAACTTTTGTGAAGGTTGACCCAAGGATCATTCCTGCCAAGTTTAATCAAATTCTGTCAAGTGGTTTCAGAGGAAATGTTGTTTAAAGGTTTCTCTATATACATATAAGGCAAATAAGCCCCGCCCCTGGCGGCCATGTTTTTTTACAGATCGGAATGATTTTAGCAACTTTGGTAGAGGTTGACCCAAGGAACATCTGTACCAATTTATTTTAAAATCTGGCCAGTAGTTTTGAAGAAGATGATTTTTAAAGTTTTCATTTTTTTTGTTGCCATGGCAACCAGAGTTCTACATGGATCAAGTTTATTTTAGCAACTTTTGTGAAGGTTGACCAAAGGATCATCCCTGCCAAGTTTAATCAAATTCTGTCTAGTGGTTTCAGAGGAGATGTTGTTTAAAGGTTTCTCTATATATATAAAAGGCAAATAAGCCCCACCCCTGGCAGCCATGTTTTTTTACGGATCGGAATAATTTTAGCAACTTTGGTAGAGGTTGACCCAAGGAACATCTGTACCAAATTATTTTGAAATCTGGCCAGTAGTTTTGAAGGAGATGATTTTTAAAGTTTTCAAATTATTTTTCTTTTTGTAGCCATGGCAACCAGAGTTCTTCATGGATCAACTTTATTTTAGCAACTTTTGTAGAGCCTCACCCAAGTTTCATTAAATTCTGTCCAGCGGTTTCAGAGGAGATGTCTTTTAAAGCAAATTGTTGACGACGGATGACGACGGACGAAGGGCGATCACAAAAGCTCACCTTGAGCACTTTGTGCTCAGGTGAGCTAAAAACACGGATAAAACTATTTTATACAAGTAACAAAATTCATGTCCTTCCTCAAGTATCTGTTTAGTTATTATATGAACTTTGAATACCAATATTAAGGGTTATTCCTCAACAAAGCTCCTACCTCCAACTCTGTTATAATCAAAGCCTTTCCTGGGCCCTGAGTATCTTGGGTTTTGCTGATACGGGTGGAACCTGTGTTGTGGGCGGGCATGCATCTCTGGGCGCGATGGCCGGACAGTATCCGTCACCCCTGGGGGCGGGGGCTCTGACACAACCTTTGGCTCTTCTTTTGGTGCAATCACAGTCCGGGTGGAAGAGGATGAGGGTTCATCCTCGTCTTCAGGCTCATCTGAAACAACAGAAGTGGTAAGAAACTATATTAAAACTTCTCAAAACAGCAACTCTGAGCAACGACTACTCCTAACAAGAAGTTTTATTCCATCCCCACAAACAGTTTAACATGGGCACTAGTCGATTCCCCTGCACAGCAACACTTTTCTATGACACCAGCAGATGTTGTAGAAGAAAGGTTCCACCGTATATTCAATATACCGTACACACAGCCAGATTAGGCACAGCT
The DNA here is from genome assembly GCA_021229015.1 of Solen grandis. Classification (NCBI taxonomy): domain Eukaryota; kingdom Metazoa; phylum Mollusca; class Bivalvia; order Adapedonta; family Solenidae; genus Solen; species Solen grandis. The sequence goes on along the minus strand of CM037780.1, from coordinate 1,269,894 downwards.
ACATATAAGGCACACCTAATTTTCAGGGTAACTTACTTGAAAAAAAAACACAAAAAAAACAACAAAAAAACTTATCATATCGTATACGGGGAAATATTGTTTTGAAATTCGTGCCTTCATACATTTTGACAGACTTAAAGCTATCCATACGTCACCATGGCTAATCATAAGTTGAACAGTTTTATTTACACATGGCATAAGATTACCATTAGACCGTTACTTTAAGGAGGGGTAGGATTTTCATAACATGACATTACTCAACCGTGTCCCTGCATTCTAAATAACACTGGGGACCAATGTCACCTGTCAAAATTCTCCCAACTAACAAACATTACGTAACAATTGCCACCTGTCAAATTTCTCCTGTACATCAGGATGTCTTGTAAAATAAACTTATTTGTATATAATGAAAATGGCTTCCATCAAGTTGTTTCAGTTTCTCACGATCATTTTATCAAGAAATTTACAAGTAGGATAACTAATAAAAACAAAAGCAAAATTTAATATGTCAAACTCTTTTTCTTCCAGGAGAAGAAAAAGATACAGATTTGAAACAAGCTACATTTGAATGAAATCCATGCCCCCGTTAGAGGCCTTAGACCTTGGGGTCAAGGTCATTTGAAGGTCAAGGTGACCTGGTGGGTAGATCATATCAAGGTGCATGCACCTGCGAAGTTTGGAGGCTATGGTGGAAGGACTTCCGTGTTATGGTCAATGTTACAGTTTTGTGACAGCCAGACCAAAAACAATATGCTAAAAATCTCATTCTTCCTCATGTCTGAGTCTACTTACCTTTCATCTCCTTCTTGATAGTGAGGTTGACCAGATCTCTATTCCCCAAGCGGGCGTGTACAGGAAGATGGTTTGAAGTGGGTGGGCGAGGGGGGCCATCCTTACCCCCTGGGTGCAGTGTGTCTGGTCCCCCAGGCCAGTAAGGCATCATTCCCTGGCGAGATATGGCTGGTGCCTCAGGGTTGTACGGCTCTGTTCATGGGTCAGACAAATAAAGGATTACAAACTGTACTTGTAAAAAAAAAAAAAATCATGAAATTTTCATAAAATGTGTGTTAATCTTATAATTCTTATGTTGATTTGAAACTTTCCAGGATATATATACAACATATTATTAGGTAATTGTTTTGTTAATTCAAAACATTTTCATTATCTTATGATTTAAAAAAAAAATTCTAAGAAAAAAAATCACTGTACCTGGTCTTGGAGGTCGCATCATATGTGGGGGTCCTGGCATCCTGGCAGGGAAGAAGCCAGGGGGTGGTATGTTCATATGAGGGGGGTGCCCATGGGGTGGGGGTCCCAGCAGGTGTGGAGGAGCACCTAAAACATAGGGAGTATCTAAATATCTTTTCTTCTTGTTTTTCATTGTTACTGCTCTCTAGTTTTTCTATAAATACTCACCGTAACAGATAATTTGCAATTTTGTTCATTATTTGGGCAACAATAGAAAGTTATTGAAAAACAAGAGGCCCATGATGGCCCTAAATCGCTCACCTGAGATAAATAGGTTGACCCAAGGAACATCTGTACCAATTTATTTTAAAATCTGGCCAGTAGTTTTGTTGAAGATGATTTTTAAAGTTTTCATATTTTTTTTCTTTTTGTTGCCATGGCAACCAGAGTTCTACATGGATCAACTTTATTTTAGCAACTTTTGTAGAGCCTCACCCAAGGAACATTACTGCCAAGTTTAATCAAATTCTGTCCAGTGGTTTCAGAGGAGATGTTGTTTAAAGGTTTCTCTATATACATATAAGGCAAATAAGCCCCGCCCCTGGCGGCCATGTTTTTTTACGGATCGGAATAATTTTAGCAACTTTGGTAGAGGTTGACCCAAGGAACATCTGTACCAAATTATTTTGAAATCTGGCCAGTAGTTTTGAAGAAGATGATTTTTAAAGTTTTCATTTTTTTTTCTTTTTGTTGCCATGGCAACCAGAGTTCTACATGGATCAAGTTTATTTCGTGTTTCAGACATGTGGGAGGAAGAAAGCTGAAGTCCTTGCAGAATTTGAGCAGAATTTCAATGTAAATTTATGTGTAACATCAGCATATGTTCAGGAATGTCAACAAGGACTTGGACATTCCTCTTTCAAAGTGGAAACTGATCTCTGACCCATGGCGCATTGGATCATCAGGACCACTGATCTAAGTGAATTCAAGGAAAATCGCTTTGGAACTTGGACTTCAGTGAATTCAAGGCATCCAACAGGTGGCATAATAACAAAACATGGTCTACTATGGTAGTTTATGGTTACAGGACCATGAAATACCATTGTAGTTCATGGTAGTTCATGGTTAAATGACCATGAATTTCGCCGGAAATGTTCTACAATAGTTCTTGAAACTTTTTAATATCAATTTTTAGAAAATGCATAGTTCTTAAAATGTTCAACCATGTACTTAATTTTCAGAAAATACTTGAATTTAAACACTTTTAATGTATTTATCATCAACAGCATAATTACAGTCCAGGTAGTGTTAAATCCTTCCAGTAGTGCACAGAATTATTTAAGAAATATTTCATTAAATTAAAGATATAAAAGTTGTCAGCAACATAACTGTTATTATGCAGCATCATCAAAAATCATGGACTGAAAAGGGTAAAAGTTTGATAGTAACATGGCCTTTAAATTCTCCATTCCTCAGAAAAAAAGTAAATTAATGGTATGCTCCCGTCAGGCGACACGTCCAGCTCGTGGAGTTCTAGTTTTACCTTTGCTACTGTGGTTATATTTGAAAACCTTGCTACAGTGGTTATATTTTAAAATCTGGCCAGTAGTTTTGAAGAAAATGATTTTTAAAGTTTTCAATTTTTTTTCTTTTTGTTGCCATGGCAACCAGAGTTCTACATGGATCAAGTTTATTTTAGCAACTTTTGTGAAGGTTGACCAAAGGATCATCCCTGCCAAGTTTAATCAAATTCTGTCCAGTGGTTTCAGAGGAGATGTTGTTTAAAGGTTTCTCTATATACATATAAGGCAAATAAGCCCCGCCCCTGGCGGCCATGTTTTTTTACGGATCGGAATAATTTTAGCAACTTTGGTAGAGGTTGACCCAAGGAACATCTGTACCAATTTATTTTAAAATCTAGCCAGTAGTTTTGAAGAAGATGATTTTTAAAGTTTTCATTTTTTTTTCTTTTTGTTGCCATGGCAACCAGAGTTCTACATGGATCAAGTTTATTTTAGCAACTTTTGTGAAGGTTGACCAAAGGATCATCCCTGCCAAGTTTAATCAAATTCTGTCCAGTGGTTTCAGAGGAGATGTTGTTTAAAGGTTTCTCTATATACATATAAGGCAAATAAGCCCCGCCCCTGGCGGCCATGTTTTTTTACGGATCGGAATAATTTTAGCAACTTTGGTAGAGGTTGACCCAAGGAACATCTGTACCAATTTATTTTAAAATCTGGCCAGTAGTTTTGAAGAATATGATTTTTAAAGTTTTCAATTTTTTTTCTTTTTGTTGCCATGGCAACCAGAGTTCTACATGGATCAACTTTATTTTAGCAACTTTTGTAGAGCCTCACCCAAGGAACATTCCTGCCAAGTTTCATTAAATTCTGTCCAGCGGTTTCAGAGGAGATGTCGTATAAAGCAAATTGTTGACGACGGACGACGACGGACGAAGGGCGATCACAAAAGCTCACCTTGAGCACTTTGTGCTCAGGTGAGCTAAAAAACCTTTCTTGCTTAAGATAATTTTATGACCTCTTTAAACATTCTGTTCATACCACAAGTAAGTATCAGTTTGAAAAACATGTCTTTCAAAAAAATGAAAAGAAGATGTTTAACCCTTTACTTCAAAAGACTCATTTTGACACACTTGGCAAGCAGAGCAGACGCAGATCAGACAGCTCCTATAGGAGGGTCTCTTGTTTGCTCATACAATATTGAAGAGTAAATTTTACACAGTCTGCATGGCAAAGAAAAGTCCATTATTTCATATGCCATTTAAAGTTCAGTCAATTAATATTCTTCAAGTCATAATATCTGTACATGAATATTCATGAGGTAGAGATAAGCTACTACTGAGAATAAACCTGTCACATGGTATATGAATACTGACTACTGTTAAACATGTGAAGACTAAACATACCAGGAGGATACTGTGGGATCGTGTTCTCCACTACCACTGGGTCCGTCCCATGATCATAAACACATGTGTCACCTCGAACACAGAAACCTTTCTCTGAAATAAAGAACAATACCATGACATTAATATATATTTTTTTTTTAAATATATAAAGAATCAGAATTTGATGATTTTTATATATTAGACTACTGATTGTCTTCCTCTCATAAAATAAAGTACATACAATCAAAATTAACCAAAAGTCATCTTATGGTTCCCAGTATTATATTGCATAATTTTATTACATATCGGCAAAAGCTGAAGCAGTGGGTGACTTTGTCAGAAATTATCCAATTGGTCTAATGACTGCTGCCTAGCCAGCATCATTCAATTTCTGAAAAAACTTACAAATCTTCGAACACATTCATCTTCATTTTAATAACTAAAGATCAATCAAATTTCACTCCAGCCCGTCAACTCACCATCAAAGTCTCGGCAACGAATCCTTGAGGCAGATGGTGAGTCAAACCTGGCACTACTATTTGTAAGTACAGAAATGGAACTAAGTGAGTCTGTGGGGCCAGGATTTGTGCTGTCCACCAGTCCGTTCTCCTGGGTTGGGGTTGGACCACGACTGTCCTGACTCTGTCTGCGCACTGGAAAAAATTAAGAGAAAAGTGAAGAAAAAAGTGCAAGTGAAGAATGTTTTAATTTTATTTTTTATGTTATTCTACTTTGTTGAATTTACAACTACATTCATTTTCATGACAGTCCTTCAAAGCTTGCTACATTTCTCTTTATAAGCAATCTCAAGTCATACGGATCAGCATTTCAATATTCTATTTTTACAGTCACAAAAGTAAAGTTGTGTTTAACTTATCTAAACATCAACAACACCACTCTAATTACCTTTTCTAATGGGAGATTTGGAACCAGATTTCCTAGGCGACCTTGATCGTGATCTTCGAATTGGACTTCTTGACCTTGACCTGGAGTATGACCTGCCCTGTGATCTTTTCCTAGGTGACCTTGATCTCCCTGGTGACCATGACCTTTTACGTGGTGATCTTGACCTTCCCCTTGGAGATACTGACCTTGATCCTTGTATTGCTAAAAACGACCTCTGATCCTTGGCCTTGGACTTCTCGACCTATTCACAGGCCGCAGTGGTGAGCGTCTCCTATAGGGTGACCTTGACCTTGGTCGTCCACCTGGTCTGTATCTTGGACTGATAGACCTTCTTCTTCCATAACCTCTGCCATACGGTCTGCGATCATCATTCCTTCGTCTCCTATCATCTCTGAAGTAGTCAAAACAAGAAAGAGATCAATGGTAAAATTAAAGAAATATCACTTTTTATCAGTCATTCCTTATTTTTATCTTTCAGAATAACCTTTAAGCTTAATATCAGTACTAAAATTACAATGACAAAAAGATTTGTGAAATTTGCTTTTCAAGACATATTAGGGAAAATCATTTTCTACATCTTACTCAAAATCTTGATATCTGAAAATTAACCTTGAATTTCCAAAATCCATTCTTCATAACCCTTTATCACTCATATTTCACAAGTTTACAGGCAATGTTACACAAAGGAAAGGGCATATCAGATTTTAAAATTCGGAATATGATTATGAATAGGTTTCTCATCTCAAAGATACCTTATTGTATGAAACCTGATCAGTCTGCCGATTAATTGCTTGCTGGCTAGGTTTTACAGAACTGTAATTTTTGGTTCTTTGATAAAATTCTTTCCTATCTTTCATTTATGGTTAAGGAATAAATCAAACTGTCATGGGGAATAACCTATAAATTATTGACACATCATCTCCAGCATGCCTACTTACTCTCTAGATCTGTAACGAGGAGATGGTGACCTCCTCCTTCTCTCCCCAGGAGGCACCTCTTCTTTCACATCCTGAAAAATGGATTGAAGTATCATGTTTAGAAATCCAATTTTCATATACGTACATATATAAATTATCTTTAACAAAAGTGTCTAAACCCATAGTAACCACGAGAGGAAGAGGGTTAACATTTGTGCACCATATTCTTGACTTTGAACATTCCTGAAAATTTCACAGGGGAAAATGCCTATCAACATCCCTAATGAAGGAGAGAGAAAAAAGCCAAGTGTATGCAAGAAGTTTTCCCATTTCAATGCAAGGTGCAAATTTGCATAACCAAAATAATTCCCCATTTTAAATTACTGACATGTTGTTTTATCAACTTGTTTTTTGTTGTTGTTTTTTTTATCCCTGTTTATATGCAAAAGAAAGACATGTATATGGAATAAACCATCTAGTCTGTTACTTACATCTTTTTTACTGAGATCAGTTTTTGAGGTGGAGGTAACCAGTTGGTCACTAGATGGGGGTACAGGTTCTTCAGAGTCTGGTCCTGGTTCTACTGCTGCTGGGGCAACATCATCAGGGACAGGGGGAGCAGGTTTTGGCTCTTCTTTCACTATGTAAGACTTGTTCTCCAGAACCTCAAACAGGGTCTCTACAAATGGCTTTGTTTCTGAAAGACAATGATCATATAATGGTTTGAAATCCCAAGAAATATGATACATATGGTGATGTCATTTAACTGATACAGTAAATCATAAATAGTGTAAGTTAAAAAGTATTCAAGAACATTTTGTAGATTCTTTTATCAATTTAATTATATTTATTCAAGCCAAAACAAGGCACTGGTTACAGTGTTGTGCCCAGGCCGCGGAATCGCGGGGTTCCCGCAATTTTTTTAACAATGGCCCCTTAAAATTGAACAATAGCGGGCCGATGGGAGCGCTCCATCGATCCGGCCAATTTTCACTTTTTTTGCATTCTTGCCGTTCATTTTGCTACTATAGTACAACGCTGCTATATCGAGGACTGCTATTTCGCTTTGAATAGTTTATGGACCTCAAAATATATTGCGTCATTTGCATAGGCTTACCGCCAAAACTTATCTATCTCCTTCTATATCTATATGTATTTAAAAGAGTTTTGCGGTCAGTATTTAACATGCTAGTGCACTGACACGCGGAAGTGATAACAATAAACACCCCAGGTGGTAAGCTTTTGTGTTTGGGGACAGTAGATGATTACACAATAGAGTGTTAATGATCGGCAACAATGCAGGTTGGTCGGTATAATAATCCAACCACAGTAATCAGCATTTAATTGGTATGGACATTCAATACCAAGCAGATACTCGATAAAATACACAAACATTGTCCAAAATCCACTGCATAAACCTAAATAATGATATTTTTGTTTATTAATTTTACCATTGATTAAAAAGTCCCGGAAAATAGCCAATCTTTCTCAACCGGAAGTAAACAATAAATGGTAATTAGATCAGCGTTACCTGTTTATTTGTTTCATTTAATCATTAAAAAAGCTCCTCATATCAATACATCATAATAAGTACACCACAGCTTATTATCAAATAGCAATAAATTGTGACTGAATGTCAATTTTCACACCGATATTGTTTTGATAAACAATGGACGGCGTATAATTTATTATAATGAGATATGCTGAAGAATTATGTAACCACTTCACATCACCATACCGTACACGCTACTCTCTGAATCATCGGCAATTTTACAGTACAAAAAAAAAGAAAAGAAATCCCAGAATCAATGATTATGATATTATTTAAAATAACTAAATAACTCAATAAATAAAATAATGTTTATTGCTTTATATTAGGGTTTTTCAAGAATTTACGACTATCACAAATTAAGAAACTTGTATTATATAGTATTCTCAAACCTACTACACGGACCAACAGAACGTGGTATTTGGGCTTGGACCCTAAGAACCGCAATATAGCGGCGTTGTATGAGGATTGTCAATTCTGGGGTAAGTTATGTATGTTTTGGTTAACATTAGTTTATGTCCCCCAAAATTATCAAATGTCCCCCGCAAAAATTAGTCTGGGGGACACTGGTGTCCCCTGGAAAATCTGAGCTAGGCACAACACTGCTGGTTATGGACAAATGAGTAAATTCCAATGAGTAATTCATTTACAAAGAACCAATGAAAGGTGTTGACTTGAAGTTGAGCTTTGCCAACAGCGATCTTGTCAGACTTGTGTGCTGTGGTACTCACAAGGAAGCTGCTTTGAATGTAGAACATTACTATCTGAAAAAAAAACCTTCTTTCTTTTTCACTTCTATCATTACCTCCATGCTATTATGTCCTTGTCTATTTCTATCCTATATTTTCTCTCTTATGCTCTTTTACTATAGCATACTGCTGAAATAATGTCAGGACAGATGACCGACAGCTCAACATTTTATATTGATACACACACATACACAAACACTTAAAATGCCTGGACAGCAGCGGTAACCTGGTTTGTTTCTCACCAACAAGTCCAAGGTTCAATTTTTGGTTACATACACTTGGGTTTTCTTTCCACATTGACTGCCACTGCAAGAGCCAATGAGTGTGTCTGTTGTGATTAACTTAATTTTGATAAGATTTAACTATTTTGAACACTTACTAGACTGCAGGAAGACATCCAGCTGGTCCACACAGCTGTCCTTCAGCTCTGCCAAGGTCTTGTCCTTCTTCACTAGGGCAACCACATACTTTGCCAAGGCTCCAGGATCAGCTTCACAGCTACAAAAATTAGGTAGATATTAGTCATAATTATTTATATATATATGACCATTATTGGGTGAAACTGAAAGAGAAATCAAATAGTATACAGTAAAACAATCTACCACTTTACCATTCTTGTTGTTTATATGAATTGTTACATTTACTTATCATACTTTTGTAGGGGGAATTTTGCTTGAAAATGGTGGGGGGACATACTTGTGATTTTAGCTAATGGCATATAGGCCTATACTTACATTGGAGCAAGAGAATTTGTCAACCAATCCTTCAGCTGCTCAACATATTCTATCAACATTTTGCGTTACTGACTGATAAACGATTATCAACGTATCATTCAGTGGGTGGAGTAAAAGTGTAGCATATTTTTTTCGACCGAGTGTTTCAGAAATACATTCAATATCAAATAATACTTTGCAGTATCTGAATTAATTTCAAATTATCGAGCACCTAAATGCTACTCATTTGCATATCAAAGTCAAATTGCAATGGCAAAACAGTATTCAATTTCGGTTTGGTCAGTCCATCTGGCCGTGTACAAAATCTCATATAAGGGTCACGTGACGTGTGAAAACCGAAAGAAGGGTATCTCGCGAGATTTACCGCGCCATCGGCGAGATGTAAACAAGAGCATGTGCAGTGCAGTGCAATGTGCGGTGAAACATGACAGATGAGATTTTAAACAAAACGACTGAGTTATAACCAGACATGCCACCAAAATCAAAATCGCCAGAATGGCAGCAATGCCTAAAATGCAGTAATATAATCAGTTATAAGGAACTGTCAAAGCACAGAAATGAATGTGATGCTGACAAAATTTTAACACATGGATATATCCACCAAAATACTGTGTATGGTGTGATATCGCCTTTCCCCGATGGAACAGGTGCATTATTTTGTGTTTATTCCATAATAATTTTATTTATTTATCGATGCTTATGTTTTTATCCACATTTCCTTCATTCAGAATTCGGACTCTAGATATGTCGTACCCAAATTTGGTTGAAATGTTCATAGCTCTGAGCTGTAAGTCACAAACCTGAGCAGTTGCTCCGCTGTAATCAGCATGCCCATTCACCCCCAATAGAGGGTTTTTTACCCCCAAATTTTGCCATGTACCCCCAAAATGGTAGGGACTCTCTAATGAAGGGTACAAGTTCGCAGCATGTACCCATCAAATTCAGTGGGCACCCTGTAATATCGCAGTCAGTGTGTAGAATGTAAGCAGGATACCAACTGCAACTGTTAACTAATGTGAGCTAATGATTGCTTTTACTGAACGCATTGCAGTGCTTTATCTTGCAGTACTATATACAGAGCATTATTTCATAGTTTTGTTAAAGGCTAATGAAGCGGCTGACTTTCAAAATACAACATTTGATTGTTCTCATGACCCCTGCTTAGCCAATGAAATGTACATGTCACAGTACCACTTACTCACAAAAGGGGATACAGATGTGTATGCGGCCAGGTATCTCAGTCAGTAGCACATTCGCCCTGTAAGCTATAGGCCCTGGGTTCGAGTCCTGATCAGGCTGCATAATTTTCTCACCTTGTGATATTTGACGCCCAACGTGGGACTGTGGCATAGGTGCTTAGTCTGTCTAATGACATCTGCCCATGGTCATATTAAGTATATAATTTTCCCTATAACTCCTAGAATTCAGGGACAAATTCTAAAATGGAGGAGGATAATGTAAGAGTACCGCTTACTCACAATAGGGGAGAAAGACGTGTATGCAGCTGGGTATCTCAGTCGGTAGAGCATTCACTGTGTAAGCGAAAGGCCCCGGGTTCAAGTCCTGGTCAGTGGTATGATTTTCTCACCCTGTGACATACCACTCTGTCTTGAATGACTCGAATTATCTTATTTCTGGCTATGAATGAAGGCCCTTCATGGCGTTCAGTTTAGGATAACATAGAATGCCTGTTTGTAACAACTCGCAACTGATTGCCCCCTTGTTATACTATGATACAACCGGGAAGCAAATGCTTACATTATGGATTTTTAACAGTAACTGAACTTAGGGCTGTTTACATTTGTTAGGGAGGTGGTTTCCTGCTTGCATTCTATATCTAATGATACAATGGATGCGAATGCTAAAGTTATCAGTGACTGAACCCAGGATAGATGTAGATGGTATTAGAATTATTCATGCTCCCCCATTCTGAAATTGAAAATTTAGAATTACTGCAACTTCGTCTGAAGCAAGTGGGAATCAAAGGATATTGCAGTATGCAGGTTGATGCACCATACAGATCTTCAAGCACTTTCAACTTGAATGATAATTTTTACTTCAAGTACCTTACCCTGAGAGTTCAGCTTCTGGCTCAAATTATCCATATTAAATTGATTACTTCAGCTAAGAAACATCAGGTTTGCCCATAAACATGAGAGATTTAATTGTAAATGGTGCAGAGCAATGGCCCCTAATTGTAAGTCCTGTTGTGTTCTCTGCCGATGTACTCCTCTTGGGTTGCAATGAAAAAAGAAAGTCAACTAAGGGTGATGAAAAAAAAGATGATTTCCATATTTTTCGGAGACTCTGGTGTAGTGGTTGATAGTTACAGTTACTACATAGCAGTGTTGCGTTAGTGTTAATTCAAATCATTGTAAGAAGCTTTAAATGCAATACTGGCAAGCACAGTTGATATTGTTGATAATTGATGTTAAATTTCAGGGGAGAAACTGAGCCTTCCTTTAGACCAGAGGGATGACCTGGTGCTTCTACATCCATCATTGATGTACTTGTGTGGCTTCACAATAGGGGGACTATGTATTGTCAACAGAGTCAGTGTTAAGAGGGTTTGGCCAAGTCTTGGGCTGGCGACCACTGCAGTGGGCTTGTCTGATAAGGGCAAGGCTGAGGTTTCATGTGGGGAGGAGAGACTGGTAACAATTATCCATTTTGTGATTCACATCATCTGGTAGAGGAGCTGTAATTTCTCCAAGGTACATTGTATTTTGGTAGTGACCTGTCTGTAGTGGTAGAGTTAGAGAGGAAATGACCTCTGAGCTACAAATAGTCTGGGTATCTTCGTATATGCTATGAAAAATAGAATAATAATTAAGAAAAAACATTGTCTTTGAAAATTGGGCATACCAAAAACCAAATGAAAACCTTTATACTCAGATTCTCTTTAAAATTACAGTGCATGTAAAGTTGGAATGTCTATGCATTCAAATTCGCTAGACTGGTTTTGTAGTAATGTACTAGTTCTAAGCATCTTTCATTTGATTTCATTTCTGACATTTCTGCTTTCAAATGTTGCTAGATACACAGATTTATTAGATGAAATAATTATTCTCTAGCTACAAAAGTTTCCTGTTATGCAGTTGAGATTACAAATACCCAATGACTCAAAAACAGTTGGGTAAATACCCAATTGACTTAAAATTGTATCTGTTGTCCTGCACTGTGGTTGCTAAATAGACCTCTCAGAGCTGTACTTCCCAAATTTCTTATATATTAACGCATTTTGGTAAACAGAGCAGACCCAGATTGGACAGCTCTTGGAAAGAGATGTTTGATCAGGGTCTCCGTTGTCTGCTCATACAATCTTGTAGCTCAGAATCTACTTAGTCTTCAGGGCAAAGAAAATTTCATTGTTTCATATACCGTTCAAAGTTCAGTTAATTGATATTTATTAAGTCAGAGATTTCTACATGAATACTCATTAGGTAAAAGGTTAAGTTGTAATTGATTCCTTTGGGTCGGAAACTTAGAGGTTGCTTTCATTATCTTTTCAGTAATCAGTTTTGTCACTTTCTGGATATGACCTTCAATATTTGCCGTAGCAGAAAATGAAGGAAAATAAGTGAGAGAAATTCCCGAGAAGTGAAAAATAGTCATGAAGATAAATCATTAAACATAAAAAAGTTTTAAATGAAGTACTGAGGTTTGAATATTAACTTAGAATTGATTCATTTGTTTTCTGACAGCTGTTATTGATTTTTCTTTCAGGGAATGGAACAGCTTATTTGATGAAGAAAATTTTAAGAACTTTATAAAAAAGAAAATGTGTAAGTAAAGTATTAGTTATTTTCATGTTCTTATACCTCACTTTTTTTAACAGAATGTGAGAAAACCTCCCAGATTCCCAATATATTGGCCTTTTTTCCCACTTGATATGTCATCATGTCATTATCTAACTAAGTCACTATTTAAGATATATTTCTTTAAACTTGTTTATTTTGTTTTGGATGGCAACTTGAACTAATCCCTCTCAATGGTTTTTGGGTCGGATCAGTATGTGGCGCCTAGGAAGGCAATGAAAATCCTTGCTCCAACTGGGGTTCGAATCCAGACTTTTCAGTCATTACCACTAGATCAAGGCACCATAAGATACTGGTACTAATATAGTAGTTTTCAAAACAGCAACAGTTTAAGTTAAAGGTTCATAAATATTAGAATAAAAGCACCCCATGATTTTACTCAAACAAATACATGTATCTGATACCACAATAAAAGAAAGATATAAAACTTGAAGTTTTATACCCCTGCATCAGAGATGTGGGGGCTAAATAGGAATGATGCTCGTCTCGTCCTGTGTACCTACACTCATATTAAATGAATACAAGTGTGATGCGGGGGTATTAACCACCTTCAGTGTTAGTTAAGTCTCCCAAACGAAGTTTGGTGACTTATTGTTTTTACTCTGTTTCTTCTTCTTATTATTGTTCTTTCTTCCGCAGGCAACTTTGTATGGGCCATATCCCTGATTTTTGTAAATGTGGGGTCCCTGGGGGTCAGGCTCCACCTCCTCAAAGATGGACTTTTGCATAGAAAATGTATTTCATAGAAAATGTATTTCACTTAAATATGATGAGACATATTGAATGATACTTCTTTGATGTTCACATGGGTCACCCAATGGTCAGGCCCCACCCCCTCAATTTTACTTATGACCTTATTTCTCAAAAAACATTTGTGTATGATTATCTAAGGAGAAACTTCGTTTGGAAGACTTAGTAATAGTTCTGTGTTACAATTATTACTTGTTCCATTTATTTTTCTTACAAAATTTACAGGTGGCCTGTATGTCTGTGTAGGAGGCACTGTGAACCTTTCTTACTTTGGACAACATTTCCAGTTCAAAATCACCACCATTCAGAGACACAGCCCAGATAAACAGCTATATGTAATAAGCAGCAAACAGCAATTAGAACTAGAGAGTCTTTCAGACAGTGTTGCTGAACTGAGTTTACAATCCCTGGAAGAACAGCAAAACAGTAGTTTGAAATTTGCAGACAAGTCTGTTCATGAGGATAGGGCATTGTCTTCTTCTGATGGTGTTTATATGACCCCTGTTAAGTCTGAGAACTTGTCAGTAAGATTAGATGGGACCCCAGATAAGTTGGACCAGTCTGGATTAGACTCATCACATGATGGTAATGTTTCTTTAGGCTCTGTTGGTACTCCTATTTCGAGCACACCAAATCGTGAAAACTCAGTAGAGAATCGTAAACATTTTTGTACTCCAAAAATCAGTCGAGATGGAACAGAACTTGGTATTTCAGATGCATTCAGCAAGTTTACAGTGTGTTCTAATATTGTGATAGATAAATCAGAGGTGTTTGGTGTTAGTGAAACAAAGACAGATGCAGATAGAGGGGTGTTGTATGCAGATATTGGAGGGTTGAGTCGGCAAATTGACAGTTTGAAGGAGATGATTCACATGCCACTAGAGTCTCCAGAACGGTTCAAAATGTATGGTATGTAGAGTGATTTATGTTACATTAAAATTTAAAAAAATGAATAAGTATTTTCAAAAATAAGTTGGTTGTAAAAAATGGTACTTGTATAGCTTCCTTGCTTGGCGCTCAGCATATAAGGGTTGTTCCAGGACTGGTTGGCTTGGTGTTAGGATAATGTGACTGGGTGTGGTATCATGCCACATGTCTACAGCGTGATACTGTATTGTGGCAGTACTATATCTGTCTCAAGTAGACATCGTCTTCAAATGACTGAAATACTGTTAGTGGGATGCAAATAAACAAATATGAGTTGATTGTGGCCATGGTTGCCAATATTTGACAGCATTTCCAAATAAGTAATTAATTGCAAAGGCAATAACTCTAAGCAAATTGATAGATTATAGATTATTTCTGTCTGTGGTTTGGTTGCCATGGTAAAGCCTTGTTCCCTACCATAAGCAAGTACCTTCAGTATGTAAACTACTTGTGACTGCTTTTGTGACCATTGCAGACCAAGAGCAGCCTGCACATCCTAGCATTCCGATCAAGGTCAGCACTGTTTGCTATTTTGTCAAGCGCCCCTATAAACAACTATGAAACAGTAAAGCCCAAAATGAAGAGAGTCCAATTAAAAAAAATAGCATGATAAGGATTAAAGCATGTGTCATTTGGACATATATCCAGGATGCAGACCTGTGATATTTTATGTGTTTGTCTTTTGTCTTGGGAGAGAGACCAGTATGCAGAGATATCAATGTACCACTACATGTATCTTCCTTGTTTTGCTTCAGGGCTGCCCCCACCCCGGGGTGTACTGATATTTGGACCAAGTGGCAGTGGCAAGTCGCTGCTGGTACAGGCAGTGGTGTCAGAGGTCAAGGTCAACACTGTCCATATCTCTGGGCCAGATATTTGGAGCAAGTGAGTTGATCCTTAGGGTTTTTGGGGAACATCAGTGGATGACTTTGGATTTATGTCTGTGTGTATAATTTTAAGTACAGGGTTATTTATTCATTTATACCATGCATAGTGTGAAGTTACGGTGCTTTTCTATAATATTGAACACAGGGTTTAATGTTTATCTTCCTATCTCATCTTGAGGATTCCATTCTTCATTGATAATGTACGTTGAATCTAGATACAAAGGTTGAAGGTTTGATTCCCAACCAAGAAAGCCAGGAATATTTATTAGTATGAGCTCATAAAAATAAATAATATTCCTAATGGATCTTTCAATTATTTACTAAGATATTCAAATAAGTTTTGGGATAATTTTTATTCGGATACATTGTGATAAATGCTTAACCTAACTTACACAATACATTTGTGATATTGTTTTGAAGCAGTTGATCTAGTCATAGAAAGAAACTTCCATAATAATGCACGTTTTTAATTTGGTTGCAACATCGGAAAGGTCCATAAACATACTGAAATCAATTTAAATTTATATATCTTCAATTGTAAACTGCTACATCCACCTATAGATTTTCTCACATTTAAAAATATATTCTAACAAAATGATCAAATAATCCAAAAGCTATATTTGAATATCACGTGATCATCAGTGAAACAGGCTCACAAAAAACAGAACACAGTCATAGGTTGGTTTGTTATACGGCTTGTAAGCACTTGATAGATAAAGGTAGGGTGTGAGTTTACATTTAAAAAACTAAAAAGGTACATCTGCAGTGAACAAGCCTCTATGTAACAGACATAGAAGGAGGTAGAGAATAAATCCTGATCATGCAACATTTGAGAATCAGAATATGTTGTTAACCCTTTACCACATATGTATTCATTTTGATGCATTTTTAAACAGCAAACCCTTGCCCCATGTTCTCAAAAATAAAATGGTATTTAACCCTTTCCCTCAAAGAGGACACCATGGAAAGACCTATGCGAACAGTATAAAACCAGATCACCAGTTACTCGCAGGCTGATCAGGTTTTATGCTGTTTGCTGCTCCTCAGTGGTTTGGAAATGAGGATTTTGTAATTAAATTTGGTAAGGTTTAACTGTGGTTTTCTGCAGATCAGGCTTTATGTGGTACCTACTGAGTGCGTCAAAATGAGTCTATATGAGGGAAAGGGTTAAGTATGATTTTCATACTTATATTCAAGCTATGCTCATTAGTTTTGATAGGGATTTCAGTATGATACTCAAATTTGAGTCTGAGTTTGTACTTAAGTATTTTCAAGGACACGGGGCTTGATCTTCCCGCTGTGGAATTAATGTCTCCTGAGGTAAAGAAGATTCACTGTAAATTAATCTATATTTTGAAGGTTTTATGGGGAGACAGAAGCAAAGCTGAGGAGCATGTTTCAAGAGGCAGTTGACAGGTATAATAATTGATAACGTGTTTTAATGCATATTGAGAAACAAAAAATTCCACTTTACAAATTGGTTACTTAGCAATCTTATCTCTTAATTTTAAAATGTTATTACATAAAATATTTTAGGATAGATTTTATTGGTAAGAGAAAAGGATTTTAATATTTTCCATCTGCATGTACATGTATTTGATTTATGACTACTGAGTGTTTTGCATGGCTATCTATGTGTTTAATTAATTTTTAATTAATTAATTAATTTTTTAATTACTTTACAATTATATGGAGTAAAACTTCAGTACTATGGAGTGTGGGAGTGTGTGGGGCCTCCGTGGCCAAGAGGGTAAAGTTGCTGACTTTAATACTCACTCAGCCCCTCACCGCATGGGCTCGGAATTCCGGCATGGTCATTCGGATTTTTATGTGAGGAAGCCCTCCAGCTGGCTTGCGGTATGTCGAAGGTTCTACCCAGATGCCTCTGTGCATACGAGGTCTTCCTCCACCTGTAATTAGCAAGACATCGCTATATGACTGAAATACTGTCGAAGCGACAGTAAACTCAAATAGTCAAGGCTATGGAGTGTGTAAACACTAATTAAGTAAAGTTTACAATACTGCAGGGCTCCAAGTCTTATTGTGATAGACGAGGTTGAGGCCATCTGTCCGAGACGAGACTCCACCCACAGTGAGCTGGAGAGACGTGTGGTGGCGAGTTTTTTAACCCTCATGGATGGTGTCACAACCGTATGTCTTCTATACTGCCTAGTTATTTATTTTAATAATAACCTCCACATAGAGAAATTTCATGTAAATGTTTGCACTAAAGTAGATGGAATTTTTCAAAGATTTTTCTGTGCCCTTAAACAGCTTACAGTGTATCTCTCTAATTACAACTTTAATAAAAAATTTCAACAAAGATAACATGAACTTTAAAGCTGTTTTAGGAATACTTCATTGTTTCAACATCAGATTGATAAATGCATTATGGCTGAAATTTGGCCCCATTGACAATTCCAAAAAGTGTTGTATATTTTGTTCACCCTCTCAAAGTTAACACTGCAGTTAAGGCTCAGAGGTAGAGTGTCTGCTTTGCGTTTGGGAGGTCTGTGGTTTGAATCCCAGCAGGAGCACTTCCTCCGGTGACTGCGTCAAAGATGTATAAAATTGGTACCAGATGCACCCTTGCCTGGCACTCAGCAAAATGGGATTCCTATGGGAACTTGGGAGTACTCAGTACTGGATCTACCCAGGAAACATGTCTCTTATCTGTCAGTGCTATACAAGGCGCACATAAAAGAACCAAGGGGTCTATTCGCAAAATGAGCTAGGGTATCACACCCGGACTACCTTGTATCCTTGTCTCTTTCGATGCTGTCTCGTCAGCAGAAAACAGGACCGACATGTGGGTAATCCCTGAGTGTAAGGTCTAGAATATGACCATAAGAATCAGAAAATGATTGCTAGGCAGTACAATAGAAGAAGTAGTTACAGTTCATGCATTATTAAAACTGTAACTTATTGGCTGACAAAAACATTCCTCACAATAATGGTAGAATACATCTCTGAAAGTATACTTAATAATACAAATTAATATATCATCCTGATCAATAGAACACTTTACCTCATGAATATTCATGTATAATTGAGTTTATGACTTGATGTTCGTGTGTATATTAAATTAAATTGTATATGAAACATGAGGTTTTTCTGTACTGTGCAGATTGTGTCGAATCGGAGCTATAATATTACACATGAGCAAACAAAGAAAACTCTTATTTGACAGCTTTAGGAGCTTTCTTATCTAAGTCTACTATGTTTGCCAATGTGTATAAACGGGTCCATGAGGTAAATGTTTAAGACTGATTTCCTACTTTCTTATATGTAAGCTGAATATAATTTCTTCACTATTTATGAGTGCAAAAACACTATTCTAAAGGCCCTGACGATGTACTTCTCTTGAACATGATTTTCAGTCAGCTGCTGACAAGTTTGTTCTTGTCCTTGGAACCACAAGTAAGCCAGATCAGATAGATCCCGCCCTACGTAGGCCTGGCCGATTTGACAGAGAGATAGAAATTGGTGTCCCGTCTGCATTTGACAGACGTGAAGTGAGTAGGATTTTTTCATACATACAGCGCAGTTGCATTTCAATGATATACTTTTGGTCCAAGTTTACTGGTAGATGCTACATTTCATGAAATTGCAAAACATGTACATGTACCTGAAGTCAATTAAAGAACTCATTAAATAAAGGGGTCTAGTGTTTCACTGTATTTAATTTTACTTTATGGTAGAGGGAGTTACAATGGAGTCAAAGTGTAATTGACTAATACATGCAGTTAAAAGGGATTGAAGGTAAGCAATTCAATCTTGATTTTGACTTATGATATTGCATAACTTTAAATGACAGTGTGTCATTCTTTCTCTGCTTTACCTGATTAGGTAGACTTGGCATTCTGTTGTCTTGACTTGACTATTTGAGTTTACCGTCGCTTCGACAGTATTTCAGTCATATAGCGACGTCCAGATAATTACAGGTGGAGGAAGACCCCGAATGCACAGAGGCATCTATGTAGAACCACCGACCTACCACAAGCCAGCTGGAAGTCTTCCTAACATAAAAAATCCGAAATGACCCTGCTGGGATTCGAACCCACGCGGTGAGGGGCTGATTGAGTGTTAGAGTCAGCGACTTAACCCTCTCTGCCACAGAGGCCCCCATTCTTTTGTCAATTTATGAGAGAGAGAGAGATAGAGTGGTGGGGGGTGTGTGAGATGTTACTTTTTATGACAAAGACCAATTAAATGAGGAATAGAAAACAGTTAAGTTTTGAAAACATGTAGAATAAAATGAAGGAAAAATAATTTAAAATTCAGAGAAAGGAACTAATTACCAGTTGTTCATACAGTAGATATGCCACTGTTTCTTTCAGATACTGAAATGTTTGTTGAGTCAGATGCAGCATGGTCTAAATGATGCAGACATCAACACAGTGGCAGATGCTGCCCACGGATATGTTGGGGCAGACTTGCAGTCTCTTTGTAAAGAAGGTATAAAGTTAACACAGTTTTGTCTTAAAAAGGCCAGCACAAAACAGATTTTGCATTACTGTATTATTTCCATGTTTTGATGGAGCAAGATTTTAATTAAAGCATCTAAAGAACAAATTTGTAAGGTTATGTGTCAAGGTACTAGTCCAACATGAAAGGTCATGAAAGGTGGTAAAGTATGATTATATGCAGTTTTAAGAACATGTATCCTAATCATTATAAAGGAAATATAAACGTGTAAAAGCATAGCTTTATAAAGACAAGGTCTGTGTTTCACAAATTATTTCAAATTAAGATTTTCCTAAATTCAAAATCTTAAAGATCTAGGACTCACATGGTCATTAACATTTAGATAAGTCTACAGAAATCTTACATAAATAACATTATTGGCCTGTTATTAAAGGAAATTATTTTCAATTTCTTCAGAATTTCAAAATTGTGGTGATACAGAAATCTTGTTATTGAGCTAAGGAAAATCTTTATTTGGGATGTTTTTTGAAAAACTGGTCAGAATCTATATTCCTAGTGAAGCATGCCACCATAACCGGTTTCAGCCAGCCTGTGCGCAATGAAGCATTATGTAGAGGGGGTGGGGCCTCCGTCTGTCTCGCTAGAACACTTGCAGTATGCCATGACTATGGTACAACCCAGTGCTATGAGGGAGGTCCAGTTGGAAGTACCTAAGGTATCTCTCTTTTCTTTCTTTCCTTCTCTTTTTTTTTTGTTATCTACTTGTGTTTACACGAGAGGGGACAATAGGTCTTTTTGCATCTGGCTGACCGGAAATTTGGGTCCCACAATAACATGAAAACCGTATAGAAAGGCTGTTAAAATTTTATATGAATAGATGGCATATGGAGCCACATTGTTTTTATCCTCAGATCAAAAGTCTTGTTGCTATGGTGACACAAAGAAAATACATCCTTCATAGATAAAAAAAAGTAAACAAGCTAGTGAAAAGTATGTACCTGTACATAGGTAACAATATGGAGATTATTTACCTATACTTGTAGGAGACTTATTTGTTGTGAGTTATACCCATGACTTGTTTAATACCATTTCTCTCTCACTTTCCTTCTGTGCTTATTCTTGACACTGGTTTCTATGTACTGTATCTATACTGTTTTTACACATCTGTTTAAAATACTTTCTTTTATGTGAATAAGGCCAGCCATTCATCATGTACCAAATACTCAGTGGACTAATAAGGTTAATTGATTTTAAAATTTTTAGTATGATTTGGAAAGGCTTTATTTGACTTAAAGGTATATCAGAATAAAAAGAGTACATCTGATGTTTATACCAGTACTTTTTCCCTATAGGTGCTATGGTCAGAAATCGGGGGTCAGGCAGAGGTCAAATTGAAGTTGAAACAGGCAGTTGAGTGGCCACTGCAACACCCTGAGGCCTTCGCAAGGATGGGCATTTCCCCGCCCCGTGGAGTCCTAATGTATGGGCCTCCGGGCTGCTCTAAAACTATGATTGCAAAAGCACTGGCCACTGAAAGTGGGCTTAACTTCATTGCGGTTAAGGCAAGTGATGTTTTATTTCTGTTCTTTTGCATTTGTGTTTTATATTTTGCTTGGTAACAAACATGGACAAATGCATTATGCATATCTATAAAGCTGATTTTAGCTGCAAGATCATAACCAGGACATAGACAGTATGTGGTGCCTGGATAGCATAGTGGTAACGCACTTCACTTCTCACCAATGGATCCTGGGTTTGATTCCTGGTCACGTACGCAAGAGGGTAGAGTGGTCACCTGTTCAGACATGTGGTTTTCTCTAGGCTCTCTGGTTTCCTCATGCAGCAATGGCCACATACGCTGCCAGGAGAGCCATCAAATGATTAATATAAGTTGTAAGAACTTGTTTCATAAAAAATATAAACTTTTAGCTGTTTAAACTTTTTAGACAGTATGAATAATGAGAAATAAATTATCTGAAATTTTCAAGTCTTTTTAAGGATTTTAAGTTTTTTCAGCCAGATGAACCATAATCTTTGAAATGTTTCAACATTGTACCCAAACATTTATTTGTCCATCAAACTAAAATTTGTGGTCTTTTTATAGATGCCAAAATGCTAGCCATCAGCAAAACTTGAATATTTGATTTAAAATTGATTTACAGTACTGCAGGGTACTTAAATTGTCATGCCATGAAATCTGAAATTTCTCTTAAAAAAATTTTTTAAAATTGAGGAAAAATTTTTTTTTAATTTTTAAAATATAATTCTTTATATCCAGGGTCCAGAGCTGTTCAGCAAGTGGGTGGGGGAATCAGAAAGGGCTGTCCGAGAAGTTTTCAGGAAGGCTCGTTCAGCTGCCCCGTCCATCATTTTCTTCGATGAAATTGACGCACTGGCCATTGAAAGGGGCAGGTAGGATAGTATACATCTGTACATTTCATGACAGTTAAATCTGACTCACTTTTTACAATACATTGATTTACCTAATTGCAGAATGATGGCAAGTTTATAAAGAAAAGTAAAGTTTTTGATTTATGTATGGCATACAATTCAAAGGTCAAAATGAATTAGGTTTCATATTGAATAAAAAAAATGTCTTTGGACACTAGAGAGATGCAAAATATTTTTGTTTTTTTTTGGTCTTGAGGTAAAAAAATGTTTATTCCTTTATAATAGAAAAATACTATTACTACTAGCTATTTTTATTGCACCTTTTCTGATTTGACTTGAATGTAAGAAAATAATCCCACAATTCATCTTTAAAGTTCCTCTGGTGGTAACAATGTAGCAGATAGAGTACTGGCCCAGTTGCTAACAGAGATAGATGGAGTAGAGAAGTTGAAAGATGTTACCATTGTTGCAGCAACCAATCGCCCAGACATGATCGACAAGGTAGTGAAAAAATGCCAGGATGTTGTTAACGATGTCGTTCTAAACTGCTGAAAGACTGTGTGACCTTATTTTCATGATTCTTAAAATTGAGATATATCCAAAACTGTTTTTCTAAGTTTCTTTGGTCTTACTTACCTGATCATAGTGTCCATTGGTAAATTACAAATTTAAATCTATTGATTACACAAAACTTCAGGCATTACTACGTCCTGGCAGGATTGACCGAGTGCTATATGTGCCACTACCCGATCACGAAACACGATGTGAAATTTTTCGTATCAATTTACGTAAGATGCCAGTGGCAGAAGATGTAGAAGCAGGCTGGCTAGCTGAAAGGACAGCCATGTACTCTGGTGCGGAGGTAAGGTTCACAAATACTTTGTTATCGAGATGGAGTTGTTGAATTTAATTTAAAAAGGTTTATTTAAAGCTGTATCAGCCTCCTTTTTTAAGGCAAGGCAACAGGTTATTAAATGATAGATTTGTACAGAGGTACATCACCAAGAAAATAATATGAATATGCAACTGATGAAACAATATCTCAGATGTGTAATAAATACTGAGAATTGAGAAGAATGATAAATTTCAAAAACTCTGATGAAAGATAGATTTCAAAATGGGAGTCTTGAAATGGGCTGCTATAAATAGGTTGGCTTTTAAGGAACAGTGACCATTTAATTTGCCCATACACTGCTAAGGAACACTATTGGGGGTACATGTATGTAGGAATCCCTTGGTCATCAGCCATCCTTTCTTATCCTGTTTATTGCAATTTGAAAATGAGTTAAATCAAGGGACAGAACTGAGGGTATGATGTCTACCTCCTTTGACACTTCCTTTTATATCCCCTTGTTTACACTGTGAAAGGGTGATATGTGTGAGTGTTTATGTGCGTGTGTTGGGGATTTAGGTTATACTGGAATCATGCATGATGTTTTATGCTCCCCTAATCCTCAGTATCTCAAATGCAGGTAACAGTACTCCAGTGTCTCTTGGAACACTTCTACGGTGTTTTCAGATGATAGATTTGGTTGTCTTGGTAAAAATCACTGTATATAAGATTGTAACAGAAAACTGACTTAAATTCCACCAACAATACTTAGCGCTTGTGATACTTAAGGTCTTAAAGGTATATTCCCCATAATAACCAATTCCATCCAAAGCCATGCATATAACTTTACAATATAAGCTTTTAAAATTTCAAACAATGGAATTCTTAGGGGCAAATTGACATGTTATGTGATATGACAGAAGTTCTTTTATTACCTCCCCTTGATAATTTTGTTGTCATGATTTAACTCCCCTGAAAAAAAGTGATTTTCCTATGGTAAAAACAGAATCGTATCATTTTTCTACCATGAGTTTTTATCAAAAATCAAATTCAGGTTTTCATATTCACAGAAATTGTATAATTCCCATAGACATCAATGTTAACTTAAATACAGATTATCTCCCTCACATGTAATAAATCTTGGAAAAACTCCTGGTGAAACATTTTTTTTTTGGATGTCTTCAAAGTGACAAAGTTTTAAGAAAAATTACCATCCAGTGACAAGATGTGGAATATGGCTATTATGGGGCGTATACCTTAATTAGGCAGAAATGTATCTTTATATATTTTTCAAGTACTTGACAAAGATGACATGAATAATTATCTCATAACTAAAATTTGTGTACATGTATTATTTTACTAGAGAAAAAAAAAAGAATGATGTTATTCTGCCTTAAGGATTTAAGTTTAATGTAGAATTAAGTATTGTTTGTTGAATTTTAGCCAGGATTTGTAGCTATAGTTAAGGGAGTTTATGGTTTAAGCCAAGACAAAGGGATGTTATTGGGGTATTGATTACCTTTTCTGATAACTCTAGTGCTGTTTGTTCCAGATCTCCTCTGTATGTCACGAGGCTGCGTTGTTCGCTCTACAGGAGGATATAACCAGCACGATAGTAAAGCGGGGACATTTCGAGGCGGCTCTAGGCATCGTCACTCCTCGTATCAGTGAATCTCTTGTCAAGTTCTACGAGGATTACTATCATAAGTCTGGTCTTAGTGCAATTTGAATCTGTATTTTACTGGATTAAAGTACATTAATATGACTCAATGTTTTGGATTATTTTAAGAAACACTTGTATCTGTAAGATTTACCTTGCCTGTGTTTTATTTTTTTTTTTTATATACCCTGCTTAACAGTAATGAGGGTTGACACATCTCATCATGTCCTAGGGCCCGTTTTTCTAAACTTTGTACAATCAAATTTGATCCTAGTCCTGAGTCTGTTGCTCTACATAATGTCAACTAGTTTCTTATTTTTACAATAAAACATGAAGAAAGATGACCCGATTTATTGCCTTATACATACACAATACTTTTCGTTAAAAGAAAAATTCATGGGAAAGATACTATTTCACATCTGTGAATTTTCCCTTATGAAGATTTTTTTTTCATACAAAGTTTAGTGAAACTGGCCCCTGTCCTTCACTCACATTACATCATCTTACATGAAGTATGGCAACTGTTGATATATATCCAGAATACCATCAGAAAATCACTTTGTGTTTATGGAAAATTGCCAATGACTCATTTCAGTTATCATTGTTTAAATATCCTTCTATCTATAATTTAAAAGATGAGTACAGAATTTTGTCACTTTCACAGCTCCAAGCAATTTTTTTCAATTCTGTTGGCCTGCTTAGGATTGTCTTTTTTTTCAGTTGCAAAACAACTGAATTTAGGTGTAAATATAAAAGATATCTCCTCAGTATGTTGAATGGGAGATAAAATTGTTATAATAAGAATTCAGTGCAATATTGAACACACTATGATTGTGTTTTATTATTATGTATGTCGATGAAGTTGAAAGGTTTATCTTACAGGTCAAATGAAAACAAATGGTCCAACTCTTAATAAGAACTGCCTTAACATGATAAATCATAACAGATACAATGTACTATTTATTATCAGCCTCTTTTAATTATGTTTCCCCCACCCCATATTTATATGGTGGAGACATATTGTTTTTGTCAGAGTTGTCTGACTGTCCATCTGTCTGTCTGTCCTTCTTTGTCTTGAGCATAACTCAGAAAGTTCAAAGCTTTTAACTTGAAACTGCACAGGTGTATAGATCTCCTGGTGGAGAAGTGTCATGCCCAAGAACCGTAACTCTGCACATATTTTTGGAGTTATTGCCCTTTGTTAAATTTCATGCTTAGTTTTTGTCCGTAGCATAACTCAAAAAGTATCAGAACTTTTAACTTGAAAAATCACAGGTGGATAGATCTCATGGTGGAGAAATATAATGCGTAAGAACCATAACTCTGTGCAACATATTTTGGAGTTATTGCCCTTTGTTAAATTTCATCTTAATTTTTGTACAGAACATAACTCAAAAAGTATCAAAGCTATTAACTTGAAACTTCACAGGTGGAAAGATCTCATGGAGGAGAAGTGTAATGCACAAGAACCGCAACTCTGCACATCATATTGTTTAAGTTATCGCCCTTTGTTTAATTTCATGCTTAATTTTTGTCCAAAGCATTACTCATGCAATATAAGACATATCACCTTGAAACTTCATAGGTGAATAGACCTCACACACAGAAGAAACTTAATTCTGCAAATCATTTTTTTTATTAGTTTTTGCCCATTGTTTAATTTTTCCCCCCCCCCCCCCCCCCCCCTTTGAAGAAGAGGGGGCATATTGTTTTACAAATATCGGTTCTGTCTGTTGGTCTGTCTGTCGGTAGACCACTTTGTTTCTTATCCATAACTGGAGAACACTTGGGCCTACATTCATAGGGTGATTGGTCATGAGTAGTAGATGACCCCTATTGATTCTGGGGTCATTTGGTCAAAGGTCAAGGTCACAGTGACCTTGAATATGAAAATCGTTTCTGATCAATAACCAGAGAACTCATTGGCCCACATTCCTCAAAATCCATAAGATGATTAGTCATGACTAGTAGATGACCCCTATTGATTTTTGGGTCACTTGGTCTCTTGGGGTCAACATTACAGTGACCTCGATGGGAGTTGGGGAGCGTAGAGGGGCATATGATGTGTCATTCCGTGCACTATGAGACTTATAACCTTGAAACTTCATAGGTGGATAGACATTATAGACGAGAATTGCAATACCCTTAAGCATAATCTATTTCCAAGGTTTCTTACAGGAATGTTTTCCCTTTTAATGCAATTTTGTGTCCTTAAAATAACTCCTGTGCGACTCATGCTGTTGAAATTAAATTTCATTAATGGAAAGAAATTAATGAGAGAAAGTGTCATGTACAAGGTTCATAACTCTAGCCTCAGTATTTTTGGAGTTATTTTCCCTTTTCACAATTTCTTGACCGCAA
>CM037780.1:1205292-1242792 GCA_021229015.1 Solen grandis | reverse complement strand
ACCAAAATATACACTGTCAACCCATTTGTTGATTGTAAGACATAACATCTGACTAGGGCATCTAGGTCATCAGTACCAGAATATTCACTGTCAACCCATTTGTTGATTATAAGACATTACATTTGACTAGGGCATCTAGGTCATCAGTACCAGAATATTCACTGTCAACCCATTTGTTGATTATAAGACATTACATATGACTAGGGGACAAACCTGAACTCAAGATCAAAGTCTCAAAGTCCCCATCAAACGATCTGTGAAAGTGTTCAGGGTGAAGATATCCAAGGGCCTATCAAACTGGATTATCCTCATCTCCTCCCATGATCGTCCCACACCATATGACGGCCAGCGACCCGGAGGCCAGACCTGGGCAAAAAAATCTGCCCGCTGGCATCCACAACCCTCTCTGGTAGATGAGAAATCTCTACCTTTCATCAAGGTATACAAACAGGCTTAGAATTCTCTCAGCAGTCAAAACCTTGTGCAAACATTACTAGACTTTGTGTATATATAGTCTATATGAGTCCTTCAATATTTACTCCCCCTTTGTGTCTGCCCTAAGGACAGAAATGTGGGGTCAAAAAAGGATTTAAAAAAGGTCTACTGTCATTAGTTTTCTATCAAATAATAAACATCATTGGAAATTCAATTCACTTGAAAATAGGATTAGGATATACCATTTTTTTCTACTGGAAAATTTAAGACAGATACCCATACTGATTAAATTTTTAATCAGTCTCTAAACTAAGTCTTTTTTTTTCTAATAAGAGAAAACACTTGCTTCAAGTCTTAATTCTGAAAAGTACAATTTGTGTTGTTGTTTTTGCAGCCTGGCAGTGTGTCCACATTTCACCACATTCTGAAGACATTGTGAACCATAATTCATTCCTCAAACAATTCTTGTGTTAACAAATGCTCTTGTAAGCTGATACCAAACTGAGTGTTATTTATGATCTCATCTGGGATGGGAGCCTTAAGTTTGGCAAAAATACCTTATTTCAAAACCACTGCATGAGATTGGAGTGGTACTACATGAAGAAAGCCACAAGTCAATGTTCCTTTTTTCAATTTTTTCAAGACTCAAATCTAGGTAAGAGATAGGCTAATTTACCATAATAAGTCTGTAAATACCTCATTCATATTGACTGATAACACGGCCTTTGATGTGTTCAGCCTTTCATTCTCACCGAATCACTGGTCACTTGACTGGCTAAAATATTGGTGTCGAGTGGGGAAACCTACCAATGAATAAATATGCGCTTGTCACATTAAGTCCCGACTCTGGGGCAGTAGCCATACTCGGGTGGCATTCATTGAGTGCTGGCCTAGCCATTTATCTGCCTTTGTAGGTAAATTAGAACTGGAGGATAAACATATTTGGTGAAAATTTAACACCTATTTCAAGGGCCACAGCAGTGATACCTACGAACAATGGGTCATAAATCTCACACTTGAAATTACATTATATGTTTAATCTTTTAATAAAATTTAAACAGAATCTGGCTGAACAGCAAATACATGTAGGCCATGACTTATGTTCCCATATATATATTTTGTAATGTGAAATTGAGAAGGAGTGCCCCCTTGAAATATTGCAGCGTAATCAGTTTCGTTTATCAGACGTGTATACTGTATAACGGTGGTTTTGTCAGTCTTTGAAGTGGACCTTATCTATAAAGCATAAACTCAGAACATAAAAATACCTAAAGGTCAATAGATTGTTCAATTTAAACACTATGATTAGCCTGAGTGAAGGATATCCAAGGTAGAACTATATAAATGTCTCTCATTTTAATCATCTTAAATCTTTTCTCGACATCCAAATAAACTTACCCACAAACTAAAACACACCATTCACTTTTCTTCTTCCCCTTTCCGTGGTTATAAAATAAATCAAGGTTTTCTATTAAATTAATTAAACATTATGGCATTTTTACACAACTTCAAAGGTATTCAATGCATCTTTAACAACTGACAATTTAGACCCTAAAGGTTGTAGGTTCAATCCTAACTTAGATAAGATTTCTTCATTAAATTTCCTTTACCAATCATATGGAACTGACCACAATGGGTGGTAAACATAGAAGGGCAGCAATGCAACTGTTCACTTGATAAATATTACATGAACCTGCTGAAATTAACACTGGCTGAACACAAAGCCATGTGCTGACCAGAGTAACCAGAATGCTATAATAAGCCAAGTGGCTATAGAGCCACCAATTCTACACTGGCTGCCATTTACACCTGGTACAAGTCAATCTTCTATATTTAAATGGTTTATAAATCCTGCTATCCAATCCCAAACTCACACATGACATCAATTAGTCAATATTTTATATTGTTGTAATTAAGAAGCCTGATCAAATGTCCAGCCCAGTTTGAAGCCCCAGGTAGTGGCCAGGTCCAGCAGTATTGGCGGCCCGGGCTAATCACGCTGACCACTGACTCATTCATATATTGATATACTTGAATACCTAGCCATTGTTGTCTGACCATTACATAGAACAAAGTCACTATGACCATCAGTTTTTAGATTTGGTGATAAAATAGGGACGGCTAAGTCCAATAAGAATTTAAAGAACTCCATTGTTAAAAAAGTTAGATCATAGAAGCCAAGGTTAAGTATAAAAATGTGATTGTGTAGATACAGACTTCCTGACGTTAGCGTGGGAGCTTTAATATTCTAAGCCAAGATTTAGCGCAGTGTTTGACTTTCAGGGAGGTGACAATCAAAGGAATGCCGCCCTTTGCTTTTACTGCAATACAAAGATCCTCACAGAGTGAGCTTGAAGAAATTGTGCCAGTCAAGACAGTAACAATGTCCACATTATGTATAGGCTTCATTCACAAACATGGCTTTGTTGACATCACTATTACACTTTCTTTAATGAATGAAGTCGGGCCAAAATAACCAATCAAAATTAAAGGTTTATGAATATGACCCAATTTTCACAAAAGTTTTTTTATCAGTGAAAATGCCTTGCTTATCAATGAGAGCTTTGTTCAATATCATGCAAGCTTTACATGTACTTAAATATGTTAGCTCTTAAAATATTGGACCCAACATGATGATTCATACATATCAATATAAATAAAATGGGTTTATAGAGAGATAAATAGTATTGGTCCCCCTCTAAAGGCGACCAGCGCCTGTGTATGCCACCTCCATTTAGGGCAATTGTCAGATAATCTTGCAACATAGCCTTATCTGATTAAGCCTGATCTCTGGCTTTATTATCCAGCACCATTATCCATATCAATAGCATATCTACCAGTTCTTATATTAACAATTGTCCCCTATCTAGGCATGGTCAGCTGGTCAGAATGACCTACCAACAGTCTGACCTCTCGCCCAAATATACCACTGTTCCAATCCAGACTAGCCCCCTTCTTCATAACAGACTTCAATAACTAGATAAATGTTGGTGCCTACAATGCAAGAACACTGTAACCAGTGAGCAAGGAGAATCCTGGCTTCAACACTAAAGTGCTAAATACCCTGTTATTCAACAACTTTAACCAGGCTTAAATTTACATACCATGCTAAATCTCCAGTTAAAATCTTTAATGTTTGAAATTGGATCTTGATGACTGACAGCCTCTGGGAGCTCAAGGGTTTGCTTGGTGTCCATTTAAAGGTCATTGAAATGACCAACAGCCATGATAAGATGGTTTGCCACACTGTGGGTCACATACAACTTGATTATACTGCACTTACAAGACACTTTGATGTGCGCCACTTTGTGTCCACCTGATTTATCTATTGTTAATTTCACACTCAGCTTAAGCTTCCATGCAATTATATATGGATAAGGCCTCAGTCTCTCTCAGGTTCAGTTCAACATGGTTTGCGTTTAGTGCCTCTAATAAATGGCTCTTTTTTAAGTGGATGCCTTCGCACAAGCACATTTCCAGGTCAGGAAGTCCAACAAGTTTTAGTGTAAATACTTTACACAATATAACGATGGCATCCTAGCACAAAAACTGTTGATGATATATCTGACAGTGGAGTGTCATCAATTTCAATGTAACCCTAGGTATATAAATATTTAAAAGAATATAAGCATTTTCTCCTTACAGATAAGTCCAAGTTTTGCTACATATAACCAAATCCTTCTCAAAATTTATCTTTTTTTATTAGTTTAAATTAAAAATGTGTTAAAACAGCAACTACAACATTTCTGTTTTAAGCTATATAAGTAACATAGAGGCATATAAAAATATATGGCTTCTTGGAAAAGAAAAAATATAAACTACCAGGTATTTGAAAAAAAAAAATATATATAAATTGCATTATGCGAATCAATATGAAATCCAAGTGTTTTAACTTTTTTGACATATTATGATAGGTATTCTGGACCTATGCCTCAAATATGTGGTCTACCTTTGATGTTTCCACAGGAGTGAGACAGGTTTGAGTAACTAGCCATGTGATTAATGAGGCTGTATCTCTGTTCTGGTTGGTGCCTGATAGTGGACACAGCAGTCCTACCCACCTCAGTTTACCCACTAGTTAACAGACTGCCATCACCTCCTTCAAAACACCCAACCTTACAAATCCAATGTCCCTGCTGATTGTAATGTGCCCTTAATTGATTTACTCACCAGTATTTCAATGAAGTGGCCTATCTTACTATCACCAGGCTGATAAGCCAATATTTGGCTGCTTCTTGTCCACTGAAGTGACTCATGACATTGCATACAGAACTAAATGTACCCTTCTTTTTATCATTTTGTTTCTTATTTTTCTGCATTGGTCCTACCACATGAAGTAATCAATCAAGTTACTTAAACAGTTGCATGGATTAACTTTTTTTCAACATCTACCAAATGAAGTTTTTTATTTTTGGCTTCATCTAAACAAGATACAACTTATAAAACAGAGTTTGTGCAAAAATGTCTTCCAACAGACAGAACCACCCATGATAAGCTTTCACAGCTAATAATTCTCTTCATTTCATTTTCAACCATTTTAGGTGCCAAAGAATTTACACTGGTGCTTATAAATTAAGCCAATATTAATTTATCATTCTTATAATTATGTATAAGAGCACACAAAAAAATGGGAAAATAAATGATCGGATCCTATTCCAGATATCAAGTGTAAAGGTACAGCATTTAACATCCTGATCTTGAAACCGTGATGACCAAGGGTTCAATACACTCATTGCCATAAATTACATGAAGATTATAGAGGGTTGTTATGACACACGCTATCAAACTGACCATATCCCACTACTGGTCAGTCTACTGACCTAATGACAATTTATCATTACCAGTGATACTAAGCAGATAGACTGGTGCGATATGTCAACAGGGCTCACTGATAATGTCCACCAAACACTGGTCTCCCAACACCACCAGTCAAGTCTTGTGTGACAAGTCCTTGAGTAAATACTTGAAACATCTCCGAGTCTGTTTCTGGTTCTACCCGTGTTTGCTCCTTCCAGCTGGACAATGGTGTACCAACATGAATGGAGTAACACCACTGTCTGCATTATCTTCTATTGTTATGAGATAATCTCAATCAACTTCGAGTAATAATAAGCTCGGAGTAGATGTCCAGTCGAGCACATACACATGGTATGCAGGCAAACACACCAGCAATGACTGAGCAAACACACATTGCACCAGTGTGTGCAATACCTTGTGTGCTGTTGGACTTGGAGTTCATCCCTGTGTATGCCCAGTGGTGCACTGCCATCTTCACAAACACTCACCCCACCCCTTCAACCTGACCGTGTGAAAACAAACATCATGGCAGCAGGACTTCTGAACAGCAGAAGATTGGTCAGTACAATAAAGTACCTGATGAAAGTAAAACACTCAGAGTAAAGAAATGACACACTTTCCAGTTAAAGATACCTCTCAGAATCTTCAATGGAGGAAAAAAAAACCATAGACTCTGATACAACAAACTAGATTTGATTTTATGATCAACTAATGGCATGGTTTATTTTACAATACCTATTACATTCATGTTTCTTACAATTTCCATGAATCACAGATGCAATGTCTATTTCAAAGCAAAGAGAAAAAAATAAAACTGAACAATGGAGCAATGTTCTATACATACGATCACATCTGCGAAAATGTAAATTGAGCATATCTACGTATAGGTTCAGTGAAAAAGAACATCAGAGAACATTTTTGAGAATTCTGTTTTTTGTTTTTTTTCTAAATTCAATGAACCTTCATTTTTATTAACATGTTTCACCATTAAGACAATATATGCACAAAGGTTTACAGGAAGATGCCGGGTGTACACTGCTAATGGAGGGAAGTGAATGCAATACTCCACTCTCTTGAAAATTCACTGGCAACAAAATTCAGCCCATTATAAGCTAGAAATATGAAGACTTACTGGGTGAAATTATGCTGAAATTACGGCTTTTGAGGAGGACATTAGATTTCAGACAGCCACAACCAAAACATGATTTTATCTTTCTCATTTGTTTTAAAACCAGACAACATTGTCACTCCTTGCCAAAAATACTATGTGACTCATTTCATATATTATCATCAAATAAGACTTGCACTCTTGTGGACAGAAAGTTTGTCTTTTCCTGGAATTTTTCAATTTCCTTGTATTTCATTGTACAGCTTCTACCATAATGTTTGTAGTATTTTATCAAAAGTACAAATATTATATTTTAATATGAGGGAAATTTGATACCATAGAAAAAAAGACAAAAAATTCTACTATAATTTTAGTGGATTTTCTCTGGTCAATGAGGAACCTGTTTGCCCCACCTAAACCAAAGTGCTGGTATGCATTGTGTACTCATTTACTCTGATGATTGGTGGCTCACTCTAATCTAGACTCAATCAGAGAAACAACCTACTTATATTAGTACAGTGGAAACCTGTGAGCCAGCTGATCAGGGTTATATTTTGTTTACTGCTCATCAGAACCATCTGCTAACTCTTTTCCAACGAAAACATGGTTTATCATGAACCAGTCATCTTTGATTATTGTAAAATATCTGAAGTAAATCAAAAAGTATAAATGACAGAGTGTAAAAACCAAGGTATCCACATGGAAATCTACATGTAACCACAGAGCAACTACTGGGATTGCTATATTGTAAAGATCACAGACTATTCCTTGTCCCTCCCAACCCAGTGACCAGCCATATCTAAGGCTATCAGCGGGACATGGGCCCCTCATGCAACCAATTACCATGGAAACCTGATGCTGCAGATGCACTAGACATCTGTCTGTTGGCTAATACTGCCAGCATGTTCAAGCACTCGATGCCACCCTGCCGCGGGTCATCAACTGCACCCTGTTTATGGTGTAAGCTGGCATAACAAGAGGTCTATCAAGAAATACACATGTACATACTGGTTACATACATGAACTCAGCCCTGCCAGGAGTGATACATGTACAAGCAATGTTCAAAAAATGAAACAAAGATGTTCAATCTCTCGGGGCATAGATAGAAGCTTTTGTGGAAAGAAGCACCAGAAACTCTAACATACTTCAGTTGTATTTTGATTCTCCTGTAGTACCAAAGGATACCCCAGTATCACTGTATTATTTGTTTAATAAACTGGGAAGAAAAAGAAATCTTCAACCAGATTTGAAGCAATGTAAAGTCTGTTCCTATATTACAAAGTGAACACCTAATTGGCTTATCAATATATACACAAGTACAAAACAAGAACATGTTTACTTCTATACATACCATCCTTGTTGATTAAATTTGGAGATCTATAGCATACTAAGAGAATATGCTTTTAAGGATATAAAAGGGAAATTATGCAATACACTGAATGTGATTGTGAAAAGTTACTATGACTACCACACATCATACAGTGCACCCTGATGACCATCTATAATTGGATGACCCACACATCATCCAGCCTCAAACCAAACCTTTCCTTTATCTAGAGAGTGAGAAGGATCCCCATCACACAAGCAACCAACTCTGTCTCCAAAACAGGCCTTTGTATATTAATGCTCCACTGTTCCCACTCCTTGTTAACCTTTTAATCAGGCCATAACACTTTATGACTGGATCAGACAGACAAATCCCACTGGAACCGTGACTCACATTGTACTGTAAAGATTCCAATGATTTCATCTTTTACCGGGACAGTTTGACTTTCTTGGAGGCTACCACTGAAAGGCTTGCCAATAAGCCAAAGAATGTTACTTAGCTATGACAATGTGTCCAGGACATGTCACAGTGCCTTCTTGGATCTCCCCCACTGATAGAAGGTTATCATGAATTCATCAGAACAGCCAGAAAGTCTCTCACACAACAAGGAGTGGTACCAAATCAGGGAGTGTAGGCGGATGCCTCTAGATTTAAATTTCCCATTTTTTGGACAAAAAAAAAAAAAGTTAAAATCCTTCATCATTTCCATGCCTTCATCAATCATTTCTCTAAGAACTGAATAAAAGCAGTTCTGGAGTTGAACATCACAGACTGGGTGCTCCCTTATATAAAGACTTGATTTTCGTAGTTTAGGTGACAAAATGGATGAGATTTCTTCTCATGTAAGTACACTAAATATTTGTCTTTTAAGATAATTTTGATACAGTTGTTTTTGTTATATTATAACTTTTAGATCTTTTTGAAAGGAACTGATAAGGCAAGCTCAAAGAGATAAGAAATAGATGATTGTAAAACTGCATGGCTTCCTGTTAGTAGTTTAGAAATGTAGTTGTTTTCAATATAAATTTAAATTGTATATCATGGGGAAAATGTTTTGAGACCTAGTACATTCAATTTTCTTACAATTAACAGACTATTTAAAAAAAATAAAGATAATGATTTTATATGCCTATAACAGCTATTTCTTTTAAATCTTTCGGACTTTAAAAGATTGTATAAGATAATAATGTAGCTGACTCACTTCCAGATAATTACAATTTATTTATTTATATAAGTATAAAAAATGGAAATAAAACTGAATTAATTATAATTACACAAGGCAATAAAAGTGTATGCAAATTATGCTAGTCACGCTAGCCTTATATATCAATACTGATCATCATCTTAAGGTAAAATGCAGTAGGGTGATTAAACAAGTGAACAAAATTATATAAATAGAAAATTATATTTCTCTACTCTGTCTATTTCAAATAGATAAAACTAATATAAACATGTATTTGTTAAATTCCTCTGCTCTGCCTATCTGTTTATTTCTGAACTCCTGTCAGTCTCCAAATGACAAATAATTAAAAAAATTAAATTCCTCTGTTCTGACTATTTTCACATACAGTAACTCTGTCAAAATTTCTCAAAATTAAAAAATAATATATATTTGATTTTATTTGATTCTGTCTGAGAGATAAAAGCTATTAGTCAGCTGGGAGAGGGAAGGTCCCAGTGACCCCCAACTCCAGTAGACTACTGGACACCTGCCAACAGCACCCTGATATCCCCACACACACATTGTTAGTGACACCGCTATGAGACATATGTATGTAGCCCTCACTTCAAAGGAAGGCTATGCACAGAAAGATCCGAAATATTCCAAGCCAAATATTCTGGTAGATTAATTTTGACTGCCTCTTAATCCTAACTTCAGCCTGGTATACTGATGAAGTTGGGCTTATATTCTTTCTACCTATACCAGAGTCTAAGTCGCGGTCAATGTAAGCATGCAAATATGCGACCTTTCATTTCATAAGATTCTAGAGGCATTATACTGCTTTCAGTTTCGATGAAAAATTACAAATCATTAGGTGCTTGGGATGAATTAATTACAAGCAGTATGTCAGATGATATTAACAGCTCAGCAGAATTAAGCTACTTGATTGTTAATCTATTCTGATGAGTTTACAAAAACATTAAGGGGCAGGCTAAAGAACTTCTTTTATAGAAAAAAAGATCCGAGACTGATTTTGTGGCTAGACGATCAAATATCAATTTTCAAAGGGAGTCATTTACATATCAGATGTGTGTTTATGCTAATAAAAATATGTTTGGCAAACCTTGAAATAAATCCATTGTACAGTGGAGGATAAAAACTATGTCCACAAATACATAAACACCACTTCGTTCTAGTTTTGGCTAGGTCTTTAAAATATTCCAGAAAAAAAGGCAAAGTGTTTTTTTCTATTTCGAGGGAGGCTATATTTCTCTACCATGCTTTTCTTTGAAACAAAAACCACCTCAAAGTCACCATATATCTCCTGTATTCTGTTGAAAAATCTCTATATGGACACAAGTACTTAGTACAACAGCATATTAGAAATCCATTAAATGCATCTAATTAATTACAGATAATTCATTTTAATATACCAAATACATGTATGTGTGGCAAAATGCCAAAAGCATAATTATGTTATGCAGATTTAGGTCCAACATATGGGTCTATTCCCAAGGAGAAAGCTTGGATATTTTCCAAAATCTGATGAGAAAGATTCAAAATTTAAATAAACAAAAGAAAATACAAGATACTTTTGTGTTTTGTTTTATAATAGTTATAGTACACAATAGATAATGGATCCATGACTAATAACCATGCATACAAAATCAGGATTCATGTGCAATACTATAAGGTATTATTTACTAAGTATTACTTTCTTTTAGTATTTATACATGCATTTTACTTTGTTAATTCATAAATGATTTTTTACTAAACCCATAAATACATGTATTTAACTTAGTATATTTATACATGTGTATTACAAAGTCTATCTACTTTACTGTGTTTATCTATACATGAAGTATTTTACTAAGTATACTGGTATAGAACTCCCTAAATTATGTATAGCTGTCTATCAAATCTTCCAAAGTTTGTGACATTTTCTAAGCAAATCAGAGGTTCTCCATATAAAGGGCTGAACAATTTTTCAAAACACTTTATTATCATCATGCAATACAGAAGGAAATTGAAATATAAAAATTATTGATAAAAGCATGATGCCTCTATATATCTACAACAGGGTAGCAGAATACAAAGTTCAGAAACAAGATCATGCATAGATGCCTGCTGATACCTGTCAACAAAGTCAAAATACAGTGTAGTTGATAAGTGTTGAAAGTTTTACTACACAATTCCAACTCTTAATTATATCATATTCCATATGGATATTTTCTGCCCAAACATTATTTATCAATTTGGTCTTATCATACACATAGGCTATCTTTCTGTGTTAACCCGCTCTTACAAATTCTGTATATATTTATGAGACTGTAAATACATACGTCTGGGAGTCTCCTCGGTAACGGACTCCAGGAAATCCTGTGGGGTCATATAGATAACACCCTCATACTGGACAGAGGCAAACTGCTGGAACCTCAACTCCCGGTATGTGGGGGGTGGGAGCACGGGTCCGGCCTCTTCCTCCTGTTCCTTGATCTGGGGACACATACAAAACAAGGGGTTTCCCTTTAAATCTTTCATATGCAATTTCATAACATTTCTGATAAATTCGACATTGTTTATGTGTTATGAAACAGCACTGGTCCAGATAACTGGCAATAATTAATTGTATTGCACAATACAAATACATAAAGATAAGGGCAAGACAGAAAAAATTTACAATCAAAATATAATATGCAGTGATATTTTTTTGTAATCTAAGGTCAATCAACTTGAATACAATTAATGTACAAAGACATTTAAGAACAAAGTCTAATTTGGTCACAGTTACATCAGTGCAGTGTGTGTGTGTGAGGGGGGGGGTCAATTCATCAGTAATGAAGGCCACCTATCATCTGCCTGTCAAAATATACTGTGACATTTACACTGCAAACTGATGCAGCCCCTATTATGTCAGAATAAAAGCAAGTCAGACATCAGATGTAGCTCATGCCACTAACTAAACAAACAAACCAATCCTGTATCAAACAACTTCCTTCAGAACTGTCAAAATATACCAACATTTGGTCTGACATGCTCCATTTAAACAAATAACATATCTTCAGCAGCTCTTTTCCTTGCAACATGTTGTTATGACAACCAGAAAAACCTCTGACCTGATAACTTGGCCACAATGTTACTGCTATCAAACAATATGCTAAAGAATATACACATCCATGGCTGTCACGACAGAATTGAAAAATCAAGGTCAAACTGAAACCAATTCTAAGTTTATTCATTGCTTCAGACCCGCAAAGTTATTGACGGGCTGTAACAGTGTATGATCTCAGTCACATGTTAATTTGCAGGATATTCTCATTCTGATCTGGTTAATGGTGGTTAACCCTTTCCCTCATAGATACTCATTTTGACGCCCTCAATAGGTATCACATAAAGCCTGATCTGCAGAAAACCAGTTAAACCTTACCAAATTTAATTACAAAATCCTCATTTCCAGACCACTGAGGAGCAGCGAACAGCATAAAACCTGATCAGCCTGCGAGTTACTCGCAGGCTGATCTGGTTTTATGCTGTTCGCATAGGTCTTTTCATGGCTTCCTCTATGAGGGAAAGGGTTAAACATTATTTTCCTCAATATATTCCTGTACTTCTAGCATACTACATTGTAGGTGATATATGTATCAAGTACAAGTGTGATTGAAGACAAATGTCAATCACGTACATATTATGTGATTATTTTGAAGGCAGTTTAAGTCATCTGCAGAAAGAAATAAAGAGCATTTTGTAATTGTTTAAGGGAAACTGGTGGATACAAATTCATGTAATCTGCTATTGATGATACACTGGGCCCTGGTGAGACCATTTATTATACACAATTACCACACATAATAAATCATCACATTACACAGAATTCTGATGTTCAGCTACTTACCTCCTGGACTGCATTTCTTCCCTGGATTATATATCTGGGATTGGTGATTTCATACCTTTCTATATCACTGATTGACACAGACATGTTCAATCAGTTGAATGTGTATCATATTTCATAACTTTTTATCTGAACTGTCTTGAAAGTGCCTTCTTTCTCTCTACCGTTCATGATAGATAAAATAGGTTTTAAATGTTGCTCACTACAATGTATATTGGAGTGTTTATATTTTATAAGTTATGTTCATTTAACAACAAAATAAAACTGTAAAGTTTATGTGCAATAAAATCTGTTTTGTTCTGTTCTCTCTACTAATACATCTAACCTAGCTGTGTGTCAAGATTACACTATGGGACTAACTTCTATAAGCATCCATTCACTCAGATGGTCTGACCCCTAACTTTCATAATAAAACCTGAAGTGATTCAGAAGGCAGTACAAATAAAAATTTAGGAGTACAAATAAAATTAAATTGGCAAACTCACTCTTAACTAGAGATTTGTTTTCATAGAAAACTGATGTCTCCCCACACCCCCTTCCCCTCACACACACAATACGTACACCATGAGAATTAAGTCGTTTAAGTAAAGGCTGACCCAGATTATGGACCTTGTGTGTGACACTTCCTCTCATCAATTTCTTTCCAGAACTGAAACCTTAGATAAATAGCATAAGCAGAACAATAGTTATCTTGTGGTCAAGAAATTGTGAAAAGGGGGAATATCTCCAAAAATACTGAGGCCAGAGTTATGAACCTTGTGCATGACACTTTCTCTCATTAATTTCTTTCCATAAATAAAATTTAATTTCAATAGCATGAGTTGAACAAGAGTTAGCTAAGAGTTAAGGACGTAAAATTGTATAAAAGCTGAAAAACTAAAACAAGAAATATTGGAAATGGATTATGCCCTAGTGTACTGCAACTATTGTCCATAACATCTACCCACCTATGAAGCTTCAAAGGTTATATGTCTCATAGTGCATGAGTTACGCTCCAGATAAAACTTAATTGAATATAAAATTAAACAACAGGCAATATATCCAAAAATATGATTCGCAGAATTAAGGTTCTTGTGCACTGCAATGCTCCTTTGTGAGGTCTATTCACCTATGAAGTTTCAAGGTTATATGTCAAAAAGTGCACGAGAAATGCTCTTGACAAAAAATAAGTATGAAATTTAACAAAGGACATTAACTCTAAAAGTAGGATTTGCAGAGTTATGGTTCTTGTGCATCACACTTTTCCATCATGAAGTTTTGTCCACCTGTGAAGTTTCAAGTGAATAGCTTTTATAGTTTTTGAGTTACGTTCCAGACAAAAAATAACTCTGAAATTTTAACAAAGGGCAGTTACTCCAAAAATATGATGTGCAGAGTTATGGTTCTTATGCATGACACTTCTCCTCAATAAGGTCTATACACCTGTGATACTTGTTAAGTTATGCTCTGGACAAAAATTAAATATGAAATTTAACAAAGGGCAGTAACTCAAAAATTCAATGTGCAGAGTTACAGTTCTTAGTTCCTGTGCATGACACATCTACTCAATGAGATCTATCCACCTGTGAACTTCAAGTTAATAACTATGATACTTTTTGAGATATGCTTTGGACAAAAAATAAGTATGTAATTTAACAAAGGGCAATAACTCAAAAAATATTATGAACAGAGTTATGGTTCTTGGGCATGACACTTCTCCACCTGTGAAGTTTCAAGTTAACAGCTTTGATACTTTCTCAGTTATTCTCCGGACAAAAAATTAATATGAAATTTAACAAAGGGCAATAAATTCAATAATATAATGCGCAGAGTTATGGTTCTTGTGTACTGCACTTCTCCACTATGAGCCCATTTGACAAACGATGTGATCCACATCAGGGACATTAAATCATGTTAAAAGGTATAATGACCATTTCCTTGCACAAATATGATTTTATCGGTCAATCAGAAAGCAGAATAGCTAAACAGCAAACCATGCAATGTGAAAGTTACAATATCATGAAATTTACCATGCCTGTAAATTTTGACTCTCATTTTTCAAGAATGTGTCTGGGGGACTCATATATATAACAAGATAATGAGTCCCCAGCAATTCTATGAAAAACAGGATTTCCAAATAATATGTAATACGCTCTTCTTGAAAATCTTATTTTAAATTTAAAATTACTATTGATATATGTTATAAACATTGTATAAGTTGTATGCATAATACACATTTGTATTGTACTGTATAATGAGTAAAGAGCACAGGATGCAGATCTAAAATTATTGCTGGCCATACTTTAGAGAGAAAAATAAATGATTGGTTAACTGTGTTGTTTAGGAGGACTGTATCTGACAGTTTAACTTATTAAATAATATAGTTAAATATATATATATATATATATATATATATATATATATATATATATATATATGTGTCACCAGAAATACTTTAAGAAGAATTACCCCTTCAAATCTTGGGTGGGGCTGGTCGTATGAGATGTATTAACTAGTCTATCAAGATTCAAGTCAAATGGCAATTTTGCATTTGGCTACTATGGTTTAAAACAAACTAAAAGAGAGATAATAGTGGTATAGCAATTTGAGTTATTAAAAAATAGATACAGATCAAATTTATGTTTCATTGAACATTTTCATGAATGCATGAGCACATCAGTTGACTTTAATAATTAATCATGTCAAATTTTGTTCACATAATGATCTTCATCAAATTAATGTCCAGTTGCAAAAGGGTCAATTACTGATATTCACAACAATGATTAACACCTGATCAATAAGTATGTTTTTTCTTTGATATCTTTAGCTAATATGTTCACATTATTGGGTAACATTTAATACAAATGATCCTATTGATTTGGCAATCACAACTTCTATTCAAAATCACTACCTCAATTACACCAAATGTGACTCCTTGATTTATGTCTTTATAAAGCAGGTGGTTGGTACTTTGCTGCTACCAGTAACATACCTTTCATCTGTCATTAAATCTGTCAACACAGCTTGTCACTGATTGGTGTGAAAGTCACACCAACTATCCATGTAAAGTAAGCTGCACACATTTATCTCCCTTGCATCGCTGTGTTATGTCAATTATCTGTCAAGTGTTTTGAATGAGTTCCAATCACAAGTCCATTTCGAAACATGTCATTATATAAAGAAATAAATGAAATTGTATGAATATAATCAACTCATCTCTAATTGGCTCTACTTATACCTGTATCATATTTAGTTAGTATAATAATAATATGATAAGGACGAGGTTTTGATTAGAAATACTGTACCAATGTAAAAATATTTGATGCTCCTTCCGAATAAAGGCGACAACAATCTCAGAAGCATGATCAGACACGCTGAACAGTAAAAGCCTTTCAACTGATGATGAAATTCCCTAATCGTTTATATATACAGGATCAAGACATGAAATACCTCTGTTTCCAGTTTTCTTGCAGCATATACTTTCGGCAATAGTTCATGTTTCTTATAAAGTTTGTGCGCTTTCCATCCTACAAAACATGCACAAGGTACTCCGATAAGCACTGTTGTATTTAAACGCATGCGTCGTTTTGCTATGTTATGGAATTGTCTTGAATCTGGCTTGAAATTTTTACACAAAACAAGAGATTTACGAAACATAGAGGCTGCCATTTTTGTTTCGCCTACTGCGCATGCGTGCAGAAAGGTCACGGTTAAAGGAATAACGTGAAACAAATTTTATTCCTGTGTACAGTTATATCGCGAAGTACGAACTGAGAGAGTGGATATTTATCAGTGAATGTACTTAAGAAGAATAGAAAAAAATTGAAGTGTTGGTATTCATACTTAGATATTTAAACAATTAAAATAAGTGAGACATGGAATTTGGAACAGGTAATAAATTTGTGAAAATGGATTAACACTCAAATGGAAATAAAATTAATTAATAAATTATACTTGAATGATATGCATTTATTTTTTTATTTTATCTTTTAAAATTTTGGGAATATAAATTTTTAGTCGGTAAGTATTATGGATAATGCACAATTTTGTACTTTTTTATTTATTTATTTATTTTTTTCTCCCATTTTCTTAGTGTTTGCCATTTAATAAGTCCGCAAGTTGCAGCTATTGTTTGCTGCACGGTCAGTAATTTAAAGATGATCAACAATAGAAGTCGTGAGAGAAGCAGATGTATTAATGAAACTTTACTTAAGTGTTTATAAAATGTAACTTCTAGAGATATTTGAAACTGCAGTTATTTCGCTTTTCATCATAATTACATGATGAAATTACGTGAGGTGCAGCTATTCATCATGTATAATCACGGATTGAATTATGGAGCACGTATAACTGCTACCATATCTTGGTTTTACTTGCTTAAACTTTGGGGCTACCCTCTCTTAACCTTTCCAATTACCTCGGGGGAAAAATCCGGGTAAACTTTTCGTTTCGCTTTTTATCAAGTTTAATATTAGCCGATATATAAGTCAGATAGCGTATATGTGTACATAAATACAAATAAATAACTGTGCTGTAAGGAAAAGTAAAATAACTTGGCAGACATTCATATTATGGACATTTTATACATAGGTTGAGACAAACATCTAACACATAAGTATGTTATCGGCCGTTATCTCCGTTTAATCATCTCGAGAGGGATACGGCATGTGTATATATCCAAGTACACCGAGCTCGTGTCCGCATACATGTCCGTGTGTGGTCAGGATCTCGGTATGATGAGGCATAATTTAACTTACATTTCGGTGGATTCAACTATTTAAGTGCTAAGTTGTACAATTCTTTACTAAGTGGGTGTGCAGTCACGGTTGAACTTTTTTTCACGAAGTAAAAGGAAGTAAAATTAATACGACACTTAAATATGCCGATTTTCACATATTTTTCTTGATTTATATTTACATTATCATTATTATTTAACATGAGATAAGTAAATAAATGGCTTAAATAGGTGCTCATATTTAAATAGAATGAAATGATAAGTACCTGGATATCCTAAACATGTAGATATATTCATGTTATCGTGTTCACATCAACTACATAAAAAG
This sequence comes from Solen grandis, assembly GCA_021229015.1. Classification (NCBI taxonomy): domain Eukaryota; kingdom Metazoa; phylum Mollusca; class Bivalvia; order Adapedonta; family Solenidae; genus Solen; species Solen grandis. The sequence continues at coordinate 1,225,031 of CM037780.1, read as the reverse complement.
AAAATAAAGTTAATTAGGTTATGATTATATTATTTTGTGTGCATTTCGGATGAACAGAAAAGCTCATGTTAAATTTAGATGAGTTTAGAAAAACAAATGAGAGATTGCTGAAAGGCAGTGATTGTTACGAGCGAGATCTCTTTAACATATTTGGCTCGTTGACAGTTTCTAACACTTCGCTCAGGTCCCAAACATACAGGTAGTCCGAACGTTAGTCACTTGCAATTGCAAACGCTGATTATGTCGTACATACCGATGGCTAATTAAAATTCAATGAACCGTGAGGCCTGGACTGGACAGCGGTGAGACAGACAGCTGGACTCGGCACTGTTTGAGTAGGCTAATTAACCTTTGTGTTCAATTTGGACAGCGACAAGTAGGCTGTGCCTTCCCGGGGTATAAATACCAGAATTGGTTTGTTTTAGGACATTAAGATAATCCAATATTCACACTTTGTTTCAGGAATTGAATCACTAAATCGGCTTATTAGACGGATCTTTTTCGGACAGTAAGTGGAGCCTAGCCTATCACAACTCTGAGTGGATTACAAGGGCACGCGGATATAGCTGCTGATAGCTGTCGATTGGATTATCATTAAGTTACAATTGTGTGTTAAAGTTGGATGGTATCAAACCGTGGATTTCTCGGTTTTGTTTCTCTGAAACACCTGTAGTTGAGCAAAGGGCTACATTTGCAAAATGTATTAATGATTTTTGTGCGTTTCGTGCAGTGCTGAAAAGGATATTTATTTCGAAATAAAGCCAGGACCAATTTGGATACTCACACGGATAAAAGTGAACGGATGTAAAGATAGTATACATGTTTTTACATTCTACGACAACTGTGTGATATAAAAGTGAAGTATACAAGTTTCATGTGATTATACATCGCAAATTATTCTCTAGTGTGCACCAGAATCTGTGGAAATATTAATGTACATTTGAATGAGTGGCTTATGTGTGATGCCTGGCGACGTCACGCCTCTGTGATGTCCGTAAGCAATGACCCCCGCGCCATTATCGCATGTAAGTTCCGCAAATAGTTCTGGAGTCGGACCGCTACCTCCCATCCCAGCCTGGAGCAACCCGCTTCCGGATACGTATAAGATCCTGGACGACAGGCGAAACTTGCTCAACTCCAAGAATAACCGCTTCCTCGAGATGCATCCGAACGGAACCAGGGGAGTTGAACGAAAGACCGAGTATTGTAAGTATTGAACAATTCTTTAATCATTGTATTTTATTATTTGCCCGTGAAAATAATTCAGTAGCTAATTTACACGTGTTGCCATATATATGTATATATACACTGTCCATGATACACAGTGACTACTCGAATTGGTCTTACCAAGAATTGAACTTAGTTATAAATATATGATAACATAAAGCTCAGATCAAGATAAAAAGGAAATTGTATTAAAACACTGCAAATCCAGTGAAGTACACGTGCTTTACATAGCCTAATTTACCCTCAGAACGCTAGAATACATCTTCCATTTGGTTATTCAATCATCCACGCATTTATTTATACTTGGCGGCAAAGTACCAGACGAAGTCTGTTTCCATCTTATTCGTTCCAAAACATACATTTTCTCAGTTAAAAAAATATGGGTTAAAATGAAAGTGTTACAAGAGTTTCATAGGAATCCGAAGAGCAAGTGCAGACTAATTTGTAGCATGAAGTCTGTGTTTTGTGGCCTGTGCGTTCTTCCTGTCTGCTCGTAGCATAGGGAGACCATAGCGATGTATGTGAAACTAATTAATACTAGTAGACTGAATTTACCTCCAAGGATTGAAGAGTATGTACAACAGCATCTCGCCAGTACACTTGTTAAAGCATGCTGCAGAAACCTGTTGTACTTTATATTTAGCCGCGAGGGCATGATGAAATGACTGAAAATAAATTTAATCCAGAACCAACAGGCGATTATGTATGATTACAGAAAAAGGAATTCCAATTAGTTAGAGATATAAATATAATTTAATGTCACTGAAAAACCTAATGCATCTTTTTAGATGATATTTCTTGAACTCTAGGAGAAGGGGCATGGTTTTTATGCGCCATTAATTTCAATTTCGTCCTGTCATCATTATGTACCATTTGTAACAAGACGCATTGCCACCTTATATGTTCCTCATTTATTTAAAACATCAATCACATGTTCGTAATTAGGAGAATGATGGGGAAACCTTCATTAATTGGCCATTTTCCCTCTTAGAGGTAAGAAAAGGTAGCGTAGCAAGAAAGACGAATACAACAGAGAGAGGGGGATTTATACATGTCCATCGGTATGCTACATATATATACAAACCTACACCAGAGTCCTAATCAATCAAGTGAAGGTTAAAAATGTCGACTCACTTGTTGAAACGTTCAAACATTTAGTTATCGCCACTTCAAAGTAGAACATTTGCTATCTATATGAATAGCTAGCAAGCACGATTAAAAGCAGCCTCTTTGTAAGACAAACTGCTTCGTGATAGTCCTTCGTCCCATTGTTAAATACCTCACCGACATCCAAATGAACCGTTCAGCTCAAATGACTTGCTTTAATCAAAATTTTGCTGTTCACGAATTCTTATAGAATATTTATAGAAGCGTGTCAAGATTGATATGAATCGGAAATGTTGCAATGCACTTGAAATATTCTAAGTATCTCGAAAAAAACCTTTTAATATAAGTTAATATATCATCTTACGTAAGCATTATTTTGAAGGAGAAAAATATGTATTTGCTCATCGTGAGTTATATTTCGCTAAATGAACAGAAGCACACTTCATTCGGGTAACATCGATTAAACCATGCTAGATGTTAAAACACAACTGCCTTTCTTTAAACTTGGCTCTTAGGCGGTTAACGTGATTTGACTAAGGTTATCAACATCTAGATGTTGACGCTACGCTCGGTAACTATTTCATTGATAACTTTTCATTAGGAGAGTAAGTGCTGCATATGTTTGATGTATGTGTATTGCTATCAAACTTGCAATGCAAACACATACCACAGGAGGGATTATTGTATGATCACTGATGCTCGCAGGCTGATCTGGTTTTGTACAGTTCGATACTCAACAGTAACTGTTAAAAGATGTCTAGGTTTCTCTTTCCTCTCATATAATGCAGTAATAATCAAGCACCTGTCTTAATATCCATGAATGAAAGAGGCAACATCTCCTTTGTCATTTTTTTTAAACGTTTGTTCTTTATTGCAGTTATACAATAACTAAAGGCGTTTAACCCCACTCTACTAATTTGTACTTTAATGTTAGAGAAGGCAAAGATTCCCTTAAATCAAACATATGTTTCTTATCTCTCAGTTTCTTTTTCATAACCGTTTTTGTGGTTTTGACAAAGAGGTGCATAACCACGCTGAAATTGTGAGCATATGTTGGCTTTGTCTTACGTTTCAACACTTTGTTATGGGTCGGAACAAATACAGCTATTGTTTTAAAAAATATTAACGTATATGGATAGGTAGGAATTTTTTTCCCCGCTAATGTTCAGTGTACGAAGCTTTTTGTCAGCCCCTAAATGAATTATGACTAATGGGTGAAACTATTAATGATGAAACTGTTTTGGGACTCTCAAGCGCAGAAAATTTCCATTAATGGACAGGTTGGCTATGCATACTGTATAATATTATTGATTTGTATATAAAGCATGCAAAAAAAATGAAGAATTTTCCTTTCGACAAAATTGTCCTAAGTTATGTGAAAATAAATTTCTTTCCTTTAAAAGCAGATCGGGTGTAAGGCACGCGCCTCCATGTTTTTCACACGTGCTGGTGCATTTCTATGCCTCGTATCACGAGTGGGTGCACAACCATCGCTCGTTTTTGTCGCCGCATCACCTTTTCAACAAAACCCCTTTCTTTGACAAGCGATAAACGTTCCCATGTCTGTCTTCATGTCGCCACCATTTTCCTTTCTTATTCTTCATGCGCGGAATTTATGCAGTTTTCACAGTCAAAATTTGTTCCCTTTTTACGTTCCTTCAAATAATCACCTATCTACCTATTGGTGTTTACAGCAACAGAACACTTTAATAGAAACTCTAAAGGAGGCCCGAGGCCTTCCAAACTTTCTGACACGGTACCAACACTGGGTCATGAAAATCACTTAAAAGAAAACATAACTTAGCCCCCGCGCCCTCGCAATCTCGAATCTGTGCAAATAATTTGTGTATCTGTCAACACAGATAATTTTTCCAGTGTATAGATAAATTGATAGATTTCATGGATCATTTACGTCCCTACATCCTTTCTTATTATTTTTCCCTATCATCCTTTGAAATACGACAGCTTTAAAATAGCATTTAAGTGAATTCCTTTATATGGGATAGAATCGTGTAATCGTCAGCTATCTTGATATGGTTGAAGCTACCTTTGAACCAAATGAGAGTAACCTATGAATAAGAGGTATCTTTATTTCATTAAAATTTGTAAATCGCATCGTTAGCAATATACCACTGAGCTAAAAACGGCTTTTTGAAACGTCACTCATTGGATACATATGCAATCATGCATTTCACTGATTATATAATTTATTGCCCACCCGAGCCTTACCAGCTAGGCGCTTTCCATCGGTGATCCGCTTCACTGTTTCCAGCCTCTTCTAGAAAATCTTTATGAGGGTCCATCACGTTTGATAAAAGCCGTCTTCCAATGAATATATGATACAATATCAAAATTATTAAATGACAATCGAATAAGTTTTGATATTTTTTTTACATTTTTTATTTGACTACACACAGACAGGAATAACAAATAGCCTGAATCGCAATGTACTTTAACCGCCGTCTCGTATGTTAATTATAAATGAAGCTCGAGGATAAATATTCATCAGTATACAACACGGAAGTTATTTTCCACAAAACAGCTATAAAAAAAGTCATTTCTCTTTCTTCTAAATTTGGACATAATGAATCTGCCATGATGTTACAAACCACCATTGGGCCAATTCATCATTTCATACATCACTGAAATACCTCTACAACAGAAATATGTCCGATTTTTTCCCTGTCTCACTATAAATAGAACTAATTATTAATTATGTTTCCTTTTTCCATGCATGATCATAATACTAAAAACGCATTTAGGGTTAGGTTTATATATCATAATCTACTTTGGTTTCGTAGATTCAGCATATTTTTATGAACATTTATCCTTTTTTATCGGGTAATAGAAAGAAAGCGATAACAACATGATTTGTTTTGTGCGAGTATCGTGCAGCAGCCGGTGTTCCCGCTCTTCATCTGGTACCCGTCACTTCTATAGAAAGGACTATTTTTCAGGTAGTTTTGCTAACAAACTCATAACTCGATAAGGACCGAGGCGATCTGATTGTTACTCTTTCCAGATGATAACGGCCCACAAATCGTATCGATTAACCTTGGATGCAGATCTTGTTTTTGGCCCACACAAGTTATGAGATGTTTAACAATATACGTGGGGCTGCCAGATTTGCAGATGTGAATGTCGTAAACTGAACTTTGCAGGACAACCTGTGCTAGTATTAGTTAAATTAGACTAGTAACTGCAAGGGAACATTCAAAAATTCAAAGCAGTTGTCTACTCAGATTTTTCTTCATAATTTTATTTTGTTCCCACAACCAAAATCTGACGGTGAACTCATTTAACCATTCGATTGATAATCATCTTGTTAAGCAAGATTGTATTTCTGAAGGTCATAACAAGAAAGACATTCTTCTGTTTTACAATTGTATCATCTGAGAATTTTCTTCGATCACGTGACTGTATCATCAATGGTGCACTGTTAATTAATACTGACGGGTTAATCTGTACCATGTGAAAATCGTGGTTATGTCTGCTGATCTTGATCAAAGCCGGTGTGAACATTTCAATATGACAAAATGAGACTATCTTTTACTAGATCTGCTGGAACGATTCAGTCCGCCATGTTCGGTGCGATGTTCCATTGATTCCCTTGTTTTCGGCCGCCGTATCGATCATCTTTAGATTCAAACTTAAGATTCTTATCAGGGTCTTATTGTTTGGGATATGGAGCATCAGACAGGGCAAAAACATCATTGATATAACATCGGATTATCAGTTATTGAATATCGAAAATGCACGTGAATTGCCTTGCATCTTTTTTATATAATCAATCAACTCAGACAAAGGGTAATGTTAAAAAAAAAAACATTTCGTCTCGCAGGAAAAATATTCTTTTAACCATAGCTTAACTGTTAACTTCGTCCCAGTTTATTGCCGCGATTCATTTCTCGTATTCTAAACAGTGCACTGAGGCTGTAATTAGCAGCATAAACATAGCTTCGAGAGGCTGTTTCAGGAGGGATCGCTGTATACCACACAGACGCCTAGGCAACGCTGCCAAGACGGCCGGGTATCGTCTGCTGGACGAGTATACTACGTTTTCCATTTTCTCTCGTAAATCATAAAAAACGCTCTTTGATCAGCCCGAGACTCGGAAACTGAGTCCATAAAATAAACGAGTCGAGTTAAGGAAGGGTCACTACCGACGACAGGCATACTAAAAAGCGCGGGCGAGCTTGAAGCACCGATTACATTGAGTTAACTGATGCGATTTATTTATTTACTTATGTTCTTGCGTCATTGTTGTTCTACCAAACTGTCATAGTTTGTAAATATATTAAAGCCCAGCGCGAACTTAAAATTCATTCATTTTGAGCAGTGAGTTTATGTATACTTTCTTCTACCAGTCCTACTAATGGCCTATTGTTTTGGCCAAAGTCGGGGTGCATTCCACCGTGGTGCATTACCTAACTCTCTTTACATACACTGGATATAATGTCAGCTTTTCCAGTTATTACTCTTTCATATTTTTTCAGCAGAATTCGATACATGTATAAAAAATTACAGTCCGCAGGTCGTAAATAGCAAACGCTTTCCCTATTATTCGCCAGTCTGGTACAACAAATGCTTGGTAGGCCCTCCACTGATCCCGCGTATTCAGTTTCAAAGTAACAAAAGCATCAATTATACGCGATGAAATCGCGAATAAACATGTTTTCTCCGGTTAATGTTCAAATGAAACTCAAATAGGCAGAGGGAGGACCCTGTGATTCGGCGTTTAACCCCTGTTCATTGTCTGCATTGTAGTGGTCCATGTGGGACTCATTTGCGACTAGTTGAGTCTACCCACTTTTATAACAGTTGTATTGAGGAAAAGTATGTTAGTACTATTGAAGAAACAGGTTGGAGAAAGACGCCAACGTGCTTGTTTTTAAGCTAACAAACAGTGAATTGTACATAGGAAAGCACCGAAAAACTGGGTTCAACTTTGCCACTGGCGCGTTTTGATCTGGGAAGTTTCATTTGGCCCGACTTTGCCTGGAAAGCCTGGCCCAGTCGGTGTCCGACCTGATTCTTTTGATCTCTCAGGTTTAATGGTGTCGGCTGCTGAGAACGAATGCCTCTTATTAATATTTTTGTTAAAATATAAATTAGTTTCATTTGATACGGACTTAGAATATTTTCATCCGACAAACCAGCACCATAAACACGATGTGTAACCCCATTGTCTGTCTGTCTACATGTGTTTGAATATCTCAGTTATAGTATCCACAACAGCTTCTGCACGATATAATGAGAATTGAAAGGCGTAGGTGAACAAATCAGAACTTGCTACAACGTTAATTATTTGATACCTGTCTACCATCTCCGATCACAATAGCGTCTCACACGCGCCTGATCTCGCCACACTACATGTTTTGAGACTAGGGTTACTGCCTTTATTAAACAAATCCTAACGGAGGAATGCTTTTTCTTTCTTCATGAGACGTGAACTAGCAAAACACGATAAGTCATTACTTATCAAACAAGTTTAAAACGCGTTCATTTAAATTGTGATCTGCTTACAGTGACAAACTTCTATCGTTTAGAACGGTGATATATTCACCTGAAGATTTGTTATGTTTAGTCATATTCGATCACGTGTGAAAATGACATTAGATCTGTAATAACTAGATAAGATTTCTATACTGTATTCGCCGTGTTGAATAACTGCCATTCGGTTTATAAAACATTGGTTTGGTTATGAATATGATATATTTAAAATGCAAAGGCGTATTGATATTTTACATATAAACAACAGTGTTTACTTATCTGCCGTGTTTCGCATTTCACCTTTTGTTTCCAAGAGTTAATTTAGTATATAATGAAAATACTGTAACTCGATTCTGTCCTCTATAAACCAAGCTTACTTTGACATTGTTGATCCAATTCCACCTATATGTAATAAGAAAAAGACAGTAGTATTGTCATTCGAAGGTTTTGCAATGTTGAAGCTGAATTATTAATCGTGAACAATTTCTAATTTATCATTGACACTGTTGTATTTTGTGTTTCTGCAGGTATCCTGACGATTCTGATACTGAACGTGAGTAACCTCAGCCTGTGGGGCTGGAAGGAAGAGGGCCTGGAAAGGGGCGGCAAGAAGCGGGCACCCAGTCGGAACCCCTCAAATGACCCACTCCATGTCATCAGGGGCAACAAAACCAACCTGTACTTGTGTATGGACAACCACAGCGTCTTGTACCAATCCGTGAGTGTTTTTAAATCATGACTAATACTTGGTATTGATGTGCAAGCAAAATAAATAGAGGAAGCAAATAGTGTCAACCTCTTCCTCTTTATTTTCTATAATGCAGTTTCTCCTATCTCCTTTGTAATACATTATCAACATTCGATATTCGTTTATAACCATTTTTTATTATTTTTTGGGGTTAAAAAGAACTATTGAAATGCTTAAAATAACGAAAATATTTTACTTTTTTTTCCAGCCAACCTTCAACAGACAAGAATGTGCGTTTAGGAACGAGTTTAACGTTAAAACGTTTACAGACAGATATTATCGACAAGTTAATAAGACTTCTCCCAAGTGGTATATAGGTATTAACAAAGATGGAACTGCGCGATGTGGAAATGTGACTCGAAAACATCACAAAGGTGCAAACTATGTGCGAGTTGATGTAGGCCTGGAACGTGACCATTCTACCTCGCCACCCTTCGAGGAAAATAAAAAAGCCTGTTGTACAAAAGACAAATGTAAGAATAAAAATAGGGGAAAAGGAAACAAAGAGATTGGGACGGTTAAAAGAACAAAGCGTGATAAGTGTTACAAAAAGTGGTGTCGAAGACATAGAAGAAAATTTTTTAGTCTAAAATTAAAAGATTTAAAACGTTACTATAAAAGATGTATTAAGAAAGTGCGCCGTTGTCCGGAAAAAAGGAAAGGAAGATGATAGTTCCTTTATTGATATTTAATAAAGTTAATAAATTATCTGCATTTGCTTCCGCCATCTTCCCGGCTGTTAGACGGACCAAGGACAGGAAGAGAAGGAGCGCCAAACCGGCTCAGACGAACGTTTATATGGCGGCAACGGAGAGAAGCCCTTTGTGTGTACAGAAGGATTATTTATTTATATTACTGAGATATTTATTTATAACTCATTATGTCTCGTGTAAGTGTTTTGGAGCTAGAAAACGGACTAGACGCCATAGAATGGCAAAACCAATGTGGTGCTGAATCAGTATGTTTCACTTCCTGCGTTCAGTCACGCATGCGTGACCGGAAGTGGTTGGACAGTATTCTTATGAGAGACCTTTCAATAAGGCTGTATGTCATTATGTTTTCTACGCATATTATGCATTCCTAATTTTGTCAACTTTGTGTTGAAAAAGATCTATAAAGCAAATTTATTGTATGTATATTTTGTTAAGAACTTATAGTCAAAATGCCCATCTGAATTTGCATTTAATTGTAGAGCATTTTATCGCACTCTGCACTTTGTTCACAGTCAGTTTTCTTAAATATTCATATTCATCAATTTCTAACACTCAGACATAGCAAACCGATATATCATCACAAAGCATCTCTTGAATGCATACGATAAGGGTTGAAAAATAGTGACACAAGTTGTATAAAGTAACATACATTTGATAATTTATGATGAATTGGGTGCGTGGTCAAGGTAGGGCTATGCAAGGATGGAACTAGGTCAGTGAAGGAGGGGGATATTGACTGTGATGGACGGAAGGTGTGTAGATAAGGGCCTAATTTATTGTAAGTGTCTCTACGTCTGGCAGCATTTGACTACCTACCTCGAGACTTAGCATCTGTGCTTATTATTCTGTAAAAGGAATCATTTGATAATGATATCCATTGAAAGACAGTACTTTACCAGATTTGGATTTCCAAGTTTGATAGTATTCTAGTCATACGTACATTTGAATATGAAAAATAAAATGTACTGAGAAAAATGCATTCTTAAATGAGCACGTGGTTTACCGTGCAGGTAACGTCAAATGCTGCTAGAGCACAACTGCATACTCACGCGTTTATTTTGTTTTCTTATATCTGATCCTCAAATGATATTTACATTTCATTCTGCCCTCATCAGCATTACATACTAATGTATATATACTCACAATGGGCGTCATTTCTACCAGTAACATTGTAGGGTCAGTCTCGTAAAAATGCCGCAAGTATAATTTTGGCGTCATTTCGCTAACACTAAACTAGTAGTTATTATCGCAAGTAGACATTTGAGAGAAATTCTTTAAAATCCAAATTAGGGACTTTATCGTAATGTGCAATACTTTTATACTTTAACACAATTTCATCCTTGTTTAAAACCATTCAGAATCCCATATCTTGACGTCATTACTTCAAACTGTGCAAAAGCAGTCTCCACTATAAAAAATCTATTAAACATTCGTTTTTTTTTCAATAAACACTTGATACATACACTACAGGAATAAGGTTAGGTTAATAATTTTGCTAAAAATTTGGTATGTCCATAATCAGAAATTGATTTCTTCATATAAATTTTCATATTACTTATTTTATATTTATTTATGATTTGTATTTATATTGTATAGTTATGATTATTTAGAAGGGAGCCATGACTGATTATGGACATAAAGTATAATTCTGTAGATTGACCTTTTGCTATTTTCCCGGACTTTCTTGCTTTCGATTTCGACATTTGTATAGGGGGACATGACAATGGCTCCTGCATTCAGCCCGGACCTTGCGTCAAGTCCTCTACATATTCATTCAAGAAAGTCTATGGCGAAAGCAAAGGGAATATTCGCATTAGACATTCCTCTATCTTTTTATAGTTGGGCCCTTGATCATTTAAAATCATAAACATGCTATTCTTCCCGTGAAATAACGACTTTTTTTTCGTATTTTTTAGATATTTCAGATTTTTCAGTCTATAATCAAGTGTCAATTTTATACAAATGATTTAGCCTTAATGAAAATAAAGTAGAACGCAAATGTACGCTGACGATACTGTAACAGTATGTAATACAAACATCGTCATTTATTTGAGTTTGTCTTGTAGAGTCACTGAAAGTATTGTTCACGACCATGAGTCAAGAGATTAGTTTTATTTAGGAAACAAATCAGAACATTTAATTCTAAAAAACTCTATAAAACTCTAAACATTTTTAATTAATCTGTTTAGGATTTGATGTCAGATGAATTCTGCAGCATGTTTTATTGCCTATACCATGAAATTAATGTCTTTAGTTTCTGAGATTTATACTCGGTATGTAGAGGGAGACACCAAGAAAGGCATATACTGTTAAAAATCTCAAATTGTGTGACATATGCATAAAACTCTTTGCCAGTATTCTCAAAATGACATATGTAATGACTATTAGAATACTTGTGTTTCATTTATCCAACTTACAGCTCGTACCAAAGGTGAAAAACCATTCTCTTTTTATTGGATATTCATGTACAAATATTTGTTTATTGATGTTTTTGTTACCTCTGTACATTAATACGTTCAAATTAATTGCATTTTAGTAGTTATTATGAATTATGTCGTGAAATGTACCCTTTGATATCATCAGTCAAATTAATTTATTCTAATTAATAATCCTGCTATACGCATGCGCGAAATAAGTGCATACATATTTGAACGTATTAATGCACAGTACTTAGTTCGTTAATTCTGACTATTTTGTAAAAAGAGTCTGTACAGGCATTTTCATTGTCAAGAACAATTTTGCTATTTTATTTTGTTGGACAAACATTTTCAACAAAAATTAAAAATAAAACGAAAAACACTTTAATTGCTTTATATGTTATTTCTGTAAAACAGCCCTTCTTTGAATGAAATGCATCTTAGAAATGTCCTGTGTGTGTGTTCTGAAAAATAAGCCTTCTGAAAGTACTTATCCGTAAGCAAATTACTTCCTAATCAAAACCGTTTGCACAATCTTAGACATTAGCGGTTTAATACAACATTTCTATTAGTTAAGCACACGTAATCCCATTTGATATAACTGCCCTTCCACATTATACCGAAGTATTTCACTTCATGAAGTATTACCTCGATGGTTTACTTTATTTGACAATCAAACACTATATTACTTTAAATCAAACACGCACTATGTATAAGAATGATCATTAAAGCTAATTCAAAGACTTATTGTGTCAAAATGTAGACTTTTGTTTTCCTGGCGGTGACGAGGACTGTAGACCTGTGGCACGGAGATCAGAACAACCTGTAGCTACTTATTGTTCCAGTCCTGACCTTGTGCGCCGCTATAAGCCGAGCGTCGACCTGCCACTTGGCTTCTTGAGGCTAATTAACATCAAACGACTTCTTAAGACTTTAATCTTCATTAGCCAATTAAATCTGATACAAATCAAGGGCTGTTTGATGTCAGAACATGAACGCCGGAGGATATCCGAGACGGCAGATGTACGGCCGGGTTCGACCTGGCCAAACGAACTCTTAGTCCAGAGGTAATCCGGCAGAAGTCATGTCATACACAACTATTTATAAATTCATCGAAACGAACAAGGGTATATACGCCCTTTTATCGGACTAACATCCATAAATCAAATTTAATTGAATCTTTGACAGAGGAGTCAAATCGGTCCCATTGTGACGATATCATAGCGTACCCGTTGTGTCCGGCGGGCTGGGTATCGCCCCCTCCTTATTGCATGCAGGACTCCATCAGCACAGACCATTACATAGCAGAAACACTATTGTGTTTAGAACTCATGTATACTGACGGTCGGTCCCATATTACGTATAATTGTAACATTCACGAGTAGCGTTATTTCAACTTACAAAATACGTGGAGTCCACGTCATTCACTCACATGTAAGCTGATATGACTATTTTCCAAATTGTATCCTATATTCAGTCTATATAATTTTTGGTTCCCAGTCATCACACATGACTTAGTCTGGTTCCCAGTCATCACACGTGATTGTCTGGTTCCCAGTCCTCACACGTGATTGTCTGGACCAGATTATAGAGAAAACCCGCCTGAACCGAATTAAATGTGACTCCTTGAAAACCTGAAGTATTTTTGACAGAAAGATAGTCACTTACATCCTCATACATACAAAAGGTCCCGGTGGCCGTGTGAAACAGCTTCCGCCCCGGAATCGGGATGTCGTGTGTTCGATCCCCAAAGCCCTGAATACTGGTACAGTATAACTCCCTTGCTTGGCGCTCAGCATATAAAGGGCAGTTGCAGGGCTGGTTGTCCGGTGTCAGGATAATGTGACTGGAAGTAGTATCATGTCTACGGCGTGATACTGCAGTGTGGCGGCACTTTATATATCTCAAGTAGACGTAGTGTCCAAATGACTAAAATGCTGTCGTCGAAACTTAAAACCAATCAACCAACCAAACCATACATTCATACATATATACATAGCCAGATGAGCTCGCTAACAAAATTAATTAAAAGATACCACAACCACACGCACTTCAGAGGTGGTTCAGACAGTTTGTTTATAATTTTCTGTGTACATCTTCATACAACGGCAAGGATTTTAAAATGTTTAAATACTCCTAAAGTGATTTGTGAAAGTCAGAGCCGCAATAAAAACACGGAGTGAGCGTATCTTGTCTCTGCCAAAACTGTAATCACTAGAAAAATACATGTCGACTAAATTATTCTGAAAACATCACACGAAGGGTTATTCATTTTTTCTTAATAAGTGCGAATGAATTCAGGTATTAAACATGTTTTTATGTCAAATTTACCGAGAGGAATTTAAATGTGACGGGGAGGACGATTTGAATTTGGCAAATTAGCGCGTGTAAACACTGGCCGTTGTTATTGTCGTTAACCTATTGTAAGGGCACCGCGGGACATTATCAAGTCACACTCCGTGTTTATGAAAAGGGCACTTATGAAAGTGCTTGGCCGGCGAGAAATGATTCACCTCCAGTTCTCTTTCCGCCGACAGTCGCTAATTGGAAGTATGACAAGAGAATGAGGTTACGTGTACAGCCATTGTCAACAGTTCAGACACAATGGAAGGTGGTCTTTACACGGAGGGGGGTTGTCTTTCGGTACAGGGGGCCGTTTGGTTGCTCGACCCCGATTTTAAAGAAGTCATAAATTTCTTATCGAACGCTTGACGTGGATTTAGTTATACCCTCTCCCCACACTTCGCTTGTCCCACACACACATTTTGGGATGCGGGATTATCAATCTCAATTAGTGCCAGTTTTAGTTTGATACAGAATTGTTTGATATCATATATACGAATGAATACAGTGCACACACTGTGTTGTATCTCATGATTAAAAACTCAGGTTCAAAAATAAAACATAAAACAGAAATGGGGAAGATGGTGTCAATTTACATCGTAGATTGAAAAAAAGGTGAGAAAATAATCAAATTAAGTTGACGACATACATAAGTAAAATATAAAAAGAAAATAAAAAACGAAAACGCATATCATTGATTAAATAAATAAAAAAGAAGACCGTGATAACATTGCGCTAATCACTTTAAAGTACGGATGCAATTTATTTACAATGGAAAGGCCATTATTAGAAATGCTTCTATTATTTGGGACAGGTGTAGCAAAAATGATTCTGACTTCAAACTTCAAAATGAAGCTGCTCGTATTGTAAATGGCCTATCTGGACGAACTATATATAGAGTGGGGTTGGGAAACCGTTACACAAACGAAGAGAGAGTAAACAAGAGCTGTCAGGGAGACAGCGCGCTCGACTATTCTCAATACTTTACAGTATAAAGGCAAAAGCCATGCTGAATCTTTCAAGGACTATGTATCTGTCAAAATACATGATAGTGTCTGCTCTGATCTACACATTTCATTTATGTTATTATTATTATTACACCACATTTATATAGCACTTTTTTCATATATGTTATACGTTCAAAAGTGCTTTACAATCTGTTTAAACACAAAAAAGAAAATAGGAGATGTAAAATACATGCAATGAAACCATCCACTGAAACTAAATACACCTAAAATAAGGTAAGAATATCATGCGTAGAGTGTTTTAAAATATAAGTAACAACAGTGTCATAATATCAAATAGTATTAAAGTATAATAGTATTAATTTTATAAAGTAAATGTTGCTGAACAAGTATACAAAGTATCAAAGCAATAACATGACTTTGAAATATTCATGGGTGTATTTTTATATGGAATGCTGCAGCTGAACTTGGCCTGGGTGAACTATGAAGAGATCTCCCTTAGTAAATGCATTGGTGTGAACGGCTGATCTTGATAGTTATTAGGGCTGACACCATGATTATCAGGCTAATTTACATGGTTATCATATATTTCACACCTCAAGAACTCCAAATTTTCAAAGTCATAATTCACTATAGCAGGGGAATGACATGTTTTGATAACAAGTGTCAGCTTCAAATTTAAGTCATGATGCCAGAACTTATATTACATACTGATTATTAATAAAATTCACCCCGTTACACAATAATGACCCCTTACACATGTGTGAAGTTTCAAGTGAATACCTTTGGTGGTTGTGGAGATTGAATTTGCACGCAAAAAATCTAAGGTCACAAAGGGGAATAATTCCGTTTAAATCCATGCTAGAGTTATGGGTCTTGGTAATTGTTGTAAAATTAGGAACCTGAAAACAAGTGTGAAGTTTCAATGAATACCTTTGGTGGTTGTTGAGATTGAATTTGCACGCATAATCTTAACCAGGAATTTTGAAGTTCACAATGGGGATTTATTCCGTTAAAACCCATGCTAGAGTTATGGGTCCTGGTCAGTGAGCTACAGTTATGACCCCTAAATACATTTGTAAGTTTCAAGTGAATACCTTAAGTTATTGTGGAGATATAAGATGGAGATATAAAAAGATTGAAAAACCTTAACCTTGAGTGTCACGTCGACGCTGACGCCAGGGTGAGCAGGATAGCGCTCACTTTTCTTCGAGCTAATAAAGTGTTTTATGTATAAAGCTGTGAATAATATCACTCCATCTTATCCCGGCTAAAGTAGGTGATGTAACTGATTATCAGTTGAGGAACTGCTTTTCATAGTAGAACTGAATTTTTAAAATTAATGTGTACCTTCATCTATTAGTTTAATGGAACTCATTGGATACCAAGATCCCAACATTTCAAGGTTTTAACTCGACTATTTGAATTTACCGCAGTATTTTAGTCATATAGCGACGTCCAGCTAATTACAGGTGGAGTAAAACCCCGGATGCCTCCTACCGCAAGTCAGTTGGAAGGCTTCCTCACATGAAAATCCGAACGACCCTGCCGGTATTCGAACCCACACAGTGAGGGGCTGAGAGAGTGTTAAAGTCAGCGACTTTACCCTCTCGGCCACGGAATAGGTATTTATCTGTCATTCGTTGTAGGATTAGAAAAAAAGAATGTAGTGACCTATTTGAGGATCTTTATAGTGATCACCACCGTAGTGACCCACTTCGTCGATGTGGAGAAGTGAAATCTGCTTCTCATTCTTTTATCCATTCTGTTTAATATAGAGCACAACGAATTGTACTTTTTAATAAAATAAAAAAATCTCCAATTAAAGAAACTTATTATTTTATAGGGATCATAAGTTGAATATTGAACAAAACAGTTAATTGTTTCATTCATTTCAAGAATCTATAATAGAAACTAAAATATCTAAGTAAATGTAAGTGTAAGTTGATAATCAAACAGCATAACTGTACATGTATAATTATGAGTTATCAAATTGCTTGTTTGTTTGTTGGGTTTAACGTCCCACCGACAGTATTTCAGTCATTTGGAGACGATGTCTACTTGAGACAGATATAGTGCTGCCAAACTGCAGTATCACGCCGTAGACATGTGGCATGATACCACACCCAGTCACATTATCCTGACAGGGGCCAACAGTAACACTACCATTTTTTACGACGTTGGTATGTCGCGGCCGGGGATCGAACCCACGACCTCCTGCTCCCGAGGCGGACGCTCTAACTACTCGGCCACCGGGGACGGTACCAAATTGTATATACCTTTCTAAAAAGTGCATCATTTTGCTTTAATTAATAATTCTTCTTTCTGCTTTCCTTTTGGTCCTTGGATAGACAATCACATGACTGATGTATTCCCCACTCTCTTTTTACAAGTTTTTCCGCCCTCTTTATTTCCAGCCTTCTGTCTATTTTTTTTTTTCGGTTTCCCCCTTCTAATAAGTCAGTATTTGTTGTCGTTTTTTTCTCCAAAATTTGATGTAAATTTACAAATTCAGGTACATCACTCCAGAGTTATTTCAACTGTTTAATTGTACGATTATTATCATGTTTTTTTCTCTGTTTGGACTTCTTTATTTTTCTTCATTGAATCGATTTTTTTTGTTATTGTTATTTGTTTCTATTTATAATACTATTTTCTCTTCTCTCTTTTTTTCTGATTTCATTGTGGCTTTTCCCCATTTTTCTTTTTTCTCAGTAGTATTCAACATATGTAGAACATTTTTTCTTATTCATGTTAATTTTAAATATGATTTTAAATTTAATTATGTCTTTTTTCAATCATGATAATGGTTTTTTAATGTTTCACTGTGGATTATACATAAAATATGTTCTTTATTTGTTCAAATCCATATTGAATGCCGGTCATTGTAATTTTGTTTCCTATATTTTGTTGAGGTAGGGCTGTATCTAAGAACTTGTTGCTCAACTCCATTTCTGTAACTTATTTCAGAAATAACATATGTTTAAACTAAAACTATGGAAAGCATAACATAAGAACATCTGACACGTATTGAAATGTATTAATTAAATGATGGACAGTCATGAGAGAGAGAGAGAGAGAGAGAGAGAGAGAGAGAGGGGGGAGAGAGTCTCTCTTAAATAAACATAAAACATGTATTGGCATATAATGACATATATCCGATTTTAGCGATAAGCAGATTAAAGGCAATTTTCGCATTTCGTTCGTTACTCGTAATATCATATATTGCTCTTGAGAAGGGCTTAATCTGACAAAAATTAGTTAATGCTGGTAAATTAAGTTTGTTTAATAGTTTTAAAAATCCCCGTTATCTATATACATTTTGGGAATTCACTTTCCTTGTGCCAATCTCTTTATCATTTTGTAGAAAATAACCCTGACGTAACGTATTATTTTTCAAAGAACGAGCGCGTTTGTATGTTTGTGTGTGACCCCGATCAGCGAACGTTATTTGACTTTAAAAATGGCTTCCGAAACAAAGAGAAAAAGCGCGCGCGAAAGAGATTGGTTCTTAATGTACCTGGCTATTTAGTCTTCTGATTGAAAAGCAAAATCTGTTCACTCAAAAGTATTTATAACTTTGTTAACGATAAAACAGCAGTAGATAACCCCATCTCGTCAACAGCTACCCGCCATAACACATCCTGATACAACAGTCTCCTTACCAAGGATGTTCATAAACAAGATAGACATCTCAATTCTGAACATAACGAACATATATTATACAAGTGGATCACAGAAATTTATTTTAAGACTTATATTTTGTTTCAAATTGCATGTGCTTGAAATATTATATTTTAAATCTTTAGCATGATCAAGAGTTAAAGTGAAGATATTAAGATAAGATCAAAATGGTAGTTTTTTTTTTGCATAATAATTTTTCATAGTGGAAACGATGTTTAAAGATAATTATTTAATTATTTGATAACACACTTGAAGAATGCAGTCACGCTGGATCTCTGCAGAAGAAGAACATAATGATGAAACATTTGACATAGTTTTCCGACATTGGTTTCATGCACGGTGGAGGCAATACGTTTATTTCACAGCGTGTTTCATTTTAGTATATTCCAGCGTAGACAGTTCTGTGAACTCAAACAAACTATAAATGTATATTGCATTCTGATCAGGTTTTGCACTGTTACAACCTTTCTTTCTGGAACAACGACGCAAAACGAGATAGAGAGGTCCAGACACTGCACTAGTTAATCATTGCGTAGAAATCCGTCTCCATTCAGTACAGAGATACCAGCAATAGTTGGTCTCTGTGAACGCATTTCACACAGCGACCTCTTGCCTCCGATATAGTCTCAGGCTGCTTTGGCATTCTCCAGTGTTTGTTTGTACTTGGCCTCGTGGTAGACGTTAGAGGCGTACGTAAATTTTATAGTACATTAATGACAGTACCTGCAAACGAGAGACCAATTATCGCTGGGGTGCAAAGCAAAACATGAAAGACGTGCAAAAAAAACCCCAAAACAAACAAACAAAAAACAAACAACAACAACAAAAAAAAAACCGCACTTATTTCAGCTCTGAAATGACAAGCCATTGCATTATGGAATACCTTTCATCTGTCACGCCTTTGAGTTTGAAAGATTGAGGTGAAAAAGAGAGTTTAGATACTTTTGGTACTCCTTTTATGTTTACTTGAAGAACTTCCGGAATTAGGTGAGTCCCAAACAAGCTGAATAGCACAGTACAGTGCAGCACGGTTCTATCGATA
>CM037780.1:1192792-1202792 GCA_021229015.1 Solen grandis | reverse complement strand
AAACTCAACAATATACCGTTACTTAACATAATATAAACGCTTACGCAACAACATACCGTTACTTAACATAATATACACGCAAACTCAACAACATACCGTTACTTAACATAATATACACGCAAACTCAACAACATACCGTTACTTAACATAATATACACGCAAACTCAACAACATACCGTTACTTAACATAATATACACACATACTCAACAACATACCGTTACTTAACATAATATACACGCATACGCAACAACATGCCGTTACTTAACATAATATACACGCAAACTCAGCAACATGCCGTTTATTTACATAATATACATGCATACTCAACAACATACCGTTACTTAACATAATATACACGCAAACTCAACAACATGCCGTTTCTTAACATAATATACACGTATACTCAACAACATACCGTTACTTAACATAATTATGCATGTTTTAATTTGAATGTCTTAATGGAACATCGAGCTGTACAACAACAAAACAAAAAAACTTTAAATATATTTAAACAGTTTATTGGAATCTGGCTATTGTGTTTTTAAATTTATCATTGCTGGATTTTTATTGCCTTTCGAGATTAATATTCAAATTTAGTTTCACTAACTTATTCTTTACAACAGAGCAGAATTCTATTGACTTCATCATATAAAATAAAATAAACTAAAAGTTTGTTTGTTTGTTGGGTTTAAATTCTCACCGACAGTATTTCAGTAATTTGGAGACGATGTCTACTTGAGACAGATATAGTGCTGCAACACTGCAGTATCACGCCGTAGACATGTGGCATGATACCACACCCAGTCACATTATCCTGACAGGGGCCAACCAGTCCTGCAACTACCCTTTTATGCTGAGCGCCAATCAAGGGAGCTATAACAGTACCATTTTTACGACTTTGATATGTCGCGGCCGGGGATCAAACCCACGATCTCCCGCTCCCGAGGCGGACGCTCTAACCACTCGGCCACCGGGGACGGTAAGCTAAAAGTCAAACAAGATCACATGACATATAAACATATACAGTAATTGCCGAATCAAATGTATTAGATGCAACTTAGTTTGTTCATAAACAACACAAAATATTTTAACTAATCGCAGGAATCTCAATACAGAATATCTAAATTCAATGCATTTGCCGGGCAAGCTAAGCTCGTACCACCGTTACACAATAGATGGATATGTTTACATGACGAGCAACTGTATAGGTGTGTAATATTTCTTTCATATCTCACATGAATAAAATGCACAACTATCTCCTTTATATTATTTTTATCATTTTATTATAGAAGTTGTCACGACACACAACGTCCAGCGATGCGAAAGCAGGAAAAAATATCATTGAAAATATGTAGTAGAGATATAAAAATGGCACTTGTACTATCTCGCCACAAAAGCTAGCTATATGGCAAGATAGTACAAGTGCCATTTTTATACCTCTACTATATATGAAAATGTGTGACGTAAGCCAGTGGCGCGCGAATCATGAAGTGAAGTAGTTCACCTCTGATATGTAATATGCATGTCCTTGGGTAATCTAATAGTATATGGGGAAAAAATCGTTCATTGAAATATGTTCGACCCTCACAGTAAAATGATATATATTAGCGACAGATCCATTTGATGTAGAAAACCAAAACAGTTACAAACTGCAAGCAACATGACTTTCTTCTTTACTGTTCCAGTTTATGCTCAACGCAACATTTAAATATGTATCAAGTTTTGTAATATTGTTCAAAAACTCAATAAATTTAAACATGCTGGGATTTTTATAATAGTGTGATTTTACATATTTATTAATTTCCTACCGGTTCACCGGAGGGGACTATAGGTTTGCCCTCCGTCCGTTTGTCTTTCTGTCCGCAAAAACTGGATCTTGCGATAATTAAAAAAGAACTTGGAATTGAAACATGGATAGATTGAAATATAGAGATCACTTTATTTTTTCCCCATGTTGAGAAATGTGGTTGCTATGGTAACAAATAATCTTGAAATATTGCAAAAATGGTGATATACTTTTGAAGCCCTATAGATATCCATTTTAAACTTGGTACATGTTTTTAGACTCCAAAGACCAATTCACATGTCATATTCCATAACTCTGACCTTTGATTTTAAAATGTTATCCCCCTTTTCTACATTGATTTTTTTTCAAAAATCTGCATTTCCTTGAATATTTTTTGAACCTATTTATTAAGACTTAGTACAAACTTTATTGGTGTTATTGTAAGTTTACACAATACATTCAATAACACTTTCCTTTATTTTGACACAATTGTGGCCCTTTTTACTTCGAATATATAAAAATATAGCAAATTGTTTATTTTCTTAAGGTTTTCCTTAATTACTTTTGAACTTATAGAGAACTTTTACAACTTAAGTGAAGTCTTACAGATCACACAGCAAGGTGCATGTGTCGTCTGTTCTTTGTATTGAACAATTTATGCCCCTTATATTGCACGTTTTTTTTCCATATGGAAAAGGAAGCTTCAAAGAGTGGCTTCATACAGTTGGTTGAGCAGCCTACCCATGAACTTTGATCTTTTCTGGATATTGCCTTCACTAACTACCCGGATGGAAATTGTCGCGTGGCCATCATGCATGTGTACTGTACCGACCACTACCTGGTCTTTGTCAACATGAAAATCTGTTGTATAAAACATACCTTCACGTATCATTAACAACAAACTATTGATTTCAGCTAACTTATTGTAAGTATTTGAATTTTGGTTCTATTTAGAGTCACAAGGCTCTTTCCGGTTGGGGACGTTTATTGCTTTGCAATTATCTCACTTGTTTCTCTACTCATTAAAAGTTATTTACAGTTCACCATAATTTCGGATGCACTAGGCATACTTCTGTACTTCTAAATAAACACTTTGCAAAATTCGCATCGGATTTGTTGAAAAAAGGTTATTCTGTTGGAGGACCAGTACACTAAAACAAACACTATGTACACCTTGTAACAAGAGTATCTTTACATTGTAACAGACCGTATATATTAAGTATAACACAAAGGACCAGAATAACATACAGTATCTATAAAGTAAAACAAGCTTATCTATACAATACAACAAGCAGTATCTATACAATACAACAAGCAGTATCTATACAATACAACAAGCAGTATCTATACAATACAACAAGCAGTATCTATACAATACAACAAGCAGTATCTATACAATACAACAAGCAGTATCTATACAATACAACAAGCTGTATCTATACAATACAACAAGCAGTATCTATACAATACAACAAGCAGTATCTATACAATACAACAAGCAGTATCTATACAATACAACAAGCAGTATCTATACAATACAACAAGCTGTATCTATACAATACAACAAGCTGTATCTATACAATACAACAAGCAGTATCTATACAATACAACAAGCAGTATCTATACAATACAACAAGCAGTATCTATACAATACAACAAGCTTTATCTATACAATACAACAAGCAGTATCTATACAATACAACAAGCAGTATATATACAATACAACAAGCAGTTTCTATACAATACAACAAGCAGTATCTATACAATACAACAAGCAGTATATATACAATACAACAAGCTGTATCTATACAATACAACAAGCAGTATCTATACAATACAACAAGCAGTATCTATACAATACAACAAGCAGTATCTATACAATACAACAAGCAGTATCTATACAATACAACAAGCAGTATCTATACAATACAACAAGCAGTATCTATACAATACAACAAGCTTTATCTATACAATACAACAAGCAGTATCTATACAATACAACAAGCAGTATCTATACAATACAACAAGCTGTATCTATACAATACAACAAGCAGTATCTATACAATACAACAAGCTTTATCTATACAATACAACAAGCAGTATCTATACAATACAACAAGCAGTTTATATACAATACAACAAGCTGTATCTATACAATACAACAAGCAGTATCTATACAATACAACAAGCAGTATCTATACAATACAACAAGCTGTATCTATACAATACAACAAGCAGTATCTATACAATACAACAAGCAGTATCTATACAATACAACAAGCAGTATCTATACAATACAACAAGCAGTATCTATACAATACAACAAGCTGTATCTATACAATACAACAAGCAGTTTCTATACAATACAACAAGCTTTATCTATACAATACAACAAGCAGTATCTATACAATACAACAAGCAGTATCTATACAATACAACAAGCAGTATCTATACAATACAACAAGCAGTATCTATACAATACAACAAGCAGTATCTATACAATACAACAAGCAGTATCTATACAATACAACAAGCAGTATCTATACAATACAACAAGCAGTATATATACAATACAACAAGCAGTATCTATACAATACAACAAGCAGTATCTATACAATACAACAAGCAGTATCTATACAATACAACAAGCTTTATCTATACAATACAACAAGCAGTATCTATACAATACAACAAGCAGTATCTATACAATACAACAAGCAGTATCTATACAATACAACAAGCAGTATCTATACAATACAACAAGCATTATCTATACAATACAACAAGCAGTATCTATACAATACAACAAGCTGTATCTATACAATACAACAAGCAGTATCTATACAATACAACAAGCAGTATATATACAATACAACAAGCAGTATCTATACAATACAACAAGCTGTATCTATACAATACAACAAGCAGTATCTATACAATACAACAAGCAGTATCTATACAATACAACAAGCAGTATCTATACAATACAACAAGCTGTATCTATACAATACAACAAGCAGTATCTATACAATACAACAAGCAGTATCTATACAATACAACAAGCAGTATCTATACAATACAACAAGCAGTATCTATACAATACAACAAGCAGTATCTATACAATACAACAAGCAGTATCTATACAATACAACAAGCTGTATCTATACAATACAACAAGCTGTATCTATACAATACAACAAGCTTTATCTATACAATACAACAAGCAGTATCTATACAATACAACAAGCAGTTTATATACAATACAACAAGCTGTATCTATACAATACAACAAGCAGTATCTATACAATACAACAAGCTGTATCTATACAATACAACAAGCTGTATCTATACAATACAACAAGCTATTATACAATACAACAAGCAGTATCTATACAATACAACAAGCAGTATCTATACAATACAACAAGCTGTATCTATACAATACAACAAGCAGTATCTATACAATACAACAAGCTTATCTATACAATACAACAAGCAGTATCTATACAATACAACAAGCAGTATCTATACAATACAACAAGCAGTATCTATACAATACAACAAGCAGTATCTATACAATACAACAAGCAGTATCTATACAATACAACAAGCAGTATATATACAATACAACAAGCAGTATCTATACAATACAACAAGCAGTATCTATACAATACAACAAGCAGTATCTATACAATACAACAAGCTGTATCTATACATACAAAGAATATACAATACAACAAGCAGTATCTATACAATACAACAAGCAGTATCTATACATTTTCACAAGATGTACACGTGTCTAAATAACAAGTAGAACAAACAGTATAACAGCAACATAGATACAGTGTAACAAGCAGAATTTATACTTTAAAATAAGAATTTAAAATAAGCTGTATATCTACAGTACAATAAGCTGTGTCTGTTTAGCATCAAAAGCAGTATATAAACATTGTTACAAGCTGTATCTACACAGCATAACAAGCAGGATCCAGCAGTATAACATTATATAACAAGCTGTATCTACACAGCATAAAGTTAATTAAAAACACGTCGTTTTATTTGGTAATAATGTATAATGTATGTATGGCTTAGTTATATAATATATGTTTAAGACATCCTGAAAATGTTTTTCAAGCTTCAATATATTATTCATAACTCTCGTGTTATGTTACATCATAAAAATGATTCATTGGCTTTGGTGAACATATTAATCTATATTGTATTAAAACATAATTACAAAAACAACAAGAGGGCCAAAGTGATCTTACATCGCTTACTTGAATACCATTCTCCTTAAAACAATTCAGGGCATTTGATTTTACCTTTTTTTTTCAAAAGCAACACTATTACATAGATGATTACAGATGAATACCCCCTGGAAGCCCCGTTTTATTTTTAAGAGAATCATCCTTGTATCTTTTATGTGCTTTTCGGTAATTGTTTAGACCAAATTTCTTTGAAATCTCAAAGTCTATCTCTCTGTATAGATATATCTTATCATTTGGAAAAAAAATGCCGACTCTCTGGAGAGATTAACTACGGTAAAGAGTCATGAGATGATCATTTGAGTAAAATAAGATTAAACTCTCACGATTAATTTAAGAAAAGAAATATCAATATAAAGTATAATTATACGGACAATAGTTGACGTCCTAGAGGCTTATTTTTCAAGGTATTGGCTTTATTGGAGCAATTTTGATAAAAGGACATGCGGTTGCCATTTTTTTCAAATGAATCAAACTATGATGGTAGGTTCTGTTTTTTTTTTTTTTTAAATAAAATTCTCCTGGTAGTAATGACAATCATGATTCTTATGGATCAATCTTATTTTGACAACTTTTATGAAAGTTTCATCAGTTTCTGTCCAGTGGTTTCTAAGGAGATATCTTTTAAAGTAAAATATTAAGGCAGCACGACGCCTAGCGACAGGCGTATGGCGATCACGTTGTTCTCGCGTGAGCAAAAATAATATACTGTAAATAATATAGCTTTAAGTGCAGATTTTATAGACATTTAAGATTGCTTGATCCATAATTTACAATAACCAGACTATTAACTGAATGCTCCTGGATAGTAGATCTTAAAGGGACCAAGGATTTCCAACTTACCAACTGTTATGTCGCGTCAAGACCAGTGGAATCCAGGGGGAGGATTATGGTGCATTATCGCATCAAACTTATCTTGGCACGAGACCTTCCACTGCACAGACGCCACGTGCGCATTGCTGCAATTTACCAGAGCAACAGAATACACCTGTTCCGTGGAAAAGTTCAGATTTTGATTAAAGTACAAGTGTTCTTACAGATTAAAAAAAATCACAAACGTTTCTGGTTTTCTTTATTTTCGTAAAAATAGTAAAAAGACAACAACAACATATTCGAACGTGACATTGGATAAGATTGCCGTAAAGGTCAGCGCATTTATTGCCGTCAAACTGGCCGTTAAAGACATATTTAAAGAAAAATATAGTTGTAGAAATAACAGATAAAAACAACAGAAAACAGCAATTGAATGACATCACAATGTCTGAAACCTTAATCGTTGGATACTAAGGTATTTGTCAAAATACTTTACGTGCAATCAAGAATACTACGAATATAAATAAACATTACAACACATGAGGTTTGTTTGATTGTATGTAATTATTTTATAATTTCCACTGATACACATATGAGCTTTGAAATTCAATTAAATAGAATTTAATGTAAGCATCATTTCCTGACTCACAACTGTATACCTTGTAGGCTTGATCCTAATCAAAGAAAAATCTGTATTCTAGTTTCTGCACTTGTTCTCAAGAAGCAAATCGAACGTTTTTTTCTCCTACATCATCTAAAATAAAAGTCATTTTCTTGACACTACGTGTAATTAAATCTCATTCCAGTTTTAAATGTTTATTTAATTCTGTCGTGGTTTATTTACATTAGCTTAATTTGTTTCTAAGTAAAGTCTTGTATTTTAACAGGATCTTTTGTAGAGATATTACACCCTACTGTGGTGTGTACCTTTATACTAGATGTAGCCGAGAATTTCTTAATCAACAATAACAATGTTTTGCGTTCTTCTGTGTGATTTCTCTGTTTCCTTGACGATCTGATGATGATCTTTGTCTTAACCAATGGAATGCAGATTTAAATGGAAAAAATCAGAAGTGCAAAACTAAACTGTTATGTAAGACATTCGTGGATTGGTTAAAAACCAAAGCAACGCATTTTCACTGGTAACCTAAACAAATGAAATAAACTGTTGTGAAACTACATGTTATTCAAATTAAGACTAGTGGCTAGTCTTAATATAGGGTGAAAATAGTCCTATGTTGATTCATTCCAAATGTAGGAATCGAAATCGAGACAGCCGACACCGCGGACAGAAACATATCCTCACAAAGCGATTCCGAGTAGAAGTTTAACAGTTTTAATGTGTTTTATTTTATGTACAGTGATGTTGAGCTGGAAACATCCATTTTAAACACACACACACACACACACACACACACACACACACACACCGCAAGAATCCATTGAATGTCAGTTACTCAAAATTGTTAATATTTTTTTTCTTTTTTCTTTTTTGCATAAAAACGAGGATTTTGCTCTCACAAAATTCCTCGCAGAGTATTTCTACATTTTTAAATAGAAAAGCAAACTTACTAATATCATAATTTACTTAAATTATCAACAAATTATCATACATAATCACTAAAGTTCAAGTCACTAGTACTGGAGTAAGGTCATGACCTCCTCAGGTATGCAACGTATGTATGGAATTAAGGCCATGACCATCTTGAAACAAATGAAAGCGCCCAAGACACCGAGAGACTGTCGGTGTAACGAAGTAAAGTGACCACCATAGAATATTCTCCAGAAAAAGTGACACCCT
Source organism: Solen grandis (assembly GCA_021229015.1). NCBI lineage: Eukaryota > Metazoa > Mollusca > Bivalvia > Adapedonta > Solenidae > Solen > Solen grandis. The sequence continues at coordinate 1,194,126 of CM037780.1, read as the reverse complement.
TTCTATAAAAGAAACTGACCCACCCTTAAAGAATAATGACCCCCTCGATTATATCTAATGAATATAAACCCCCGGTCACTATTCTTCAGAGAAAACGATACTTTTCTTTAAAATGATAGCTCCCTGTAAAATAAATTACCCTCGATATTGACTCGGGTCATTATTCTTCAGAAAATGTGACCCCATATATGATATGTATAAGATATTGACCAGGTTCATTATCTTCAGAAAATGTGACCCCCTCGATGATATGTATCAGATATTGACCCTGGTCATTATTCAGAATTTGTCACCCCCCTCCCCCGACAGATGTATCAGATATTGACCCGAGTCATTATTCTTCAGAAAATGTGACCCCAAACCCTTCGATGATATGTATAAGATAATGACCCGGGTCAATATTTTTCAGAAAAAAAGACCTCCTTCCTATAAAATACTTTCTCCCTTTAAATAATAACCCACTGGATGATATCTATTATAAATTGACCAAGGTTCAATAAGGAAAAAATGGCTACTTTACTGTAAAATGCTAAAACCCTTTAAAAATGATACCACCCCCCCTCCCCCAGCGATGAAGATATTTTCTCCAGACATTATTATTTAGAAAAAAATTATCCCTTTCTATAAAATAATGACTCCCTTTAAAAATAATGACCACTCGATTATATTTATCAGCTTTTTTTACCTTGTTAATATTTTTCAGAAAAAAACAAACCTTTTTGTGAAGACTCCTGTTAAAATAATGCAAGCCACACCCTCCTCCATGACATATTGACCTCCATCTAATCAATCACGAAACAAATATAATTATGATAATTGTTATTTCTCATTAATGTTGTTTAAGCTTACACTTGTTGTTGTTACTGTTGTTGCTGCTGCTCCTTTGCTACTCTCGCAACAGTAGTAGGACATGTACTTAAAAAATAAGAAGAAAATCTGTACTTGTGAGAAGTCGAGTTAGCTTTTGCTCATCATATCATTTGTGCAAAGTCGCATGAATTTGACAAAAATGTATAACTTAAAGTTAAAACAATATTATAAGTAACGTCGAATTCACCGGAGTAGCTGGGAATATAGGACTACTACTGTTGGGACAGCAGCAGTAGAAGCAACAGTACTAAGTATTAGCAGTTATATTAACTACAGGAAGAATTATAAGGTATAACAATTGAACATATCTCATCCGAGGGAGGGGTCATTATTTTTATAAAAGGTGTCAGTATTTTATAGAAAAGGGTCACTTTTTCTGAAGAATAATGACCGGGGTCGTCATTCTGTGGGAGTCACTTTACTTTGTTCCACCTGTCATAGTATAATATCATTATGATATGACC
>CM037780.1:1142692-1192692 GCA_021229015.1 Solen grandis | reverse complement strand
CAGTTACCTGTTAAAATTTACATTAATATAGCATGGGATACATTTGAAGAAACAGTAATTTACCTTTTAGACGGGCTTCCTTTAACAACCTATCGAAGTCTTCCATGCTACCGAAAACAGGGGCAATAACCGTGTAGTTTGTGACGTCATAACCCATGTCCCGCATCGGGGAGGCGTAGAACGGATTGAGCCATATGGCCTTGACGTTGATGTCGTTGAAGTAAGCTAACCGGGACGTAATTCCTATAAATAAACGAAGCAATAAATGCGTTCAGTGGAGAGGATGGGTTTTGCACTTACCGTACCATAGTTTAGTAGGTAGGTGTATTCTTATAAACAAGCCAATCACATATACATTATGGATAGCGAAAAAAAATCTGAAATGAGAAATGTTGCACCATGATTAATAATATTCTCAATTAATCCTCTTTTAAAGTTAATTTGTTTCAATAGATGATTTTTATCTACTTATCTTCTTTGAAATTGTATTCCACTTAATGATCTTCAATTATTACTTTCTTATTAATCTTCAAAGATTACTTATTTACCGGATTACATGAAACAATACCATTAACCAAATGCATATCAAGTCATTTACATCCCTTGACTGTTATCATCCATCATGCTTGGTAGTTTGAAGAAGGTTTCTGTTTGTGTCATTATCTACAATTCTATTTTCGAATTTAGATATATGAAGAAGAATGTACCTTTGCACACGTCTGATCTGTTCAATAATGCTTTACTCGTATAAATATATGCTAAGCTGATAATCATTGAGAAAGTTTCCATGGGATACAGTTGGCAGGTGGGTAAAAATCAAAGAAATTAATGTAACCGGATGAAAAATACATGCAACCTTAGACTAGATCAGTCTTTGCAAAGAGACCCATTTTAAGTGCTGAAAATGTTCTCTGATTTATTGTCGTCTATAATAAGTTGTGCGTTGTACCCCGTCAGACAAACAGCAGAGAAATGAATACCATTATAAACTCCATCAGGAGACTACAGGATTTGTATGGCCTCTATTTGGTCCATGGTTTTCTTTCTTACCTAAAACGAGCACAAACATTCGCCCAAAGCAGCACCAGGACTACACAAAGCGGCGTTTTTTGTTTGTTTTTTTCGTTTTAAGATTTTGTTTGTTTGTTTGTTAGTTTATTTTTGTTGTGGTTGTTAGTTTGAATTTTTATAGGTCTTTTATTATTTAAGAAACTACAATGAGCAGTCAATTCGAATTTCTAAAACCAAAAATAACAAAAGGAAATATCTAAAACGAATAAACTAAATTAAAATCCATATGCATAAAAACACCACCAAAACTTACTAAATGTAGCTGGTACACTTTCGCTAAGATCTACACAGGGCAGTGGTGCCATCTTGTCATTCCTGATGCATGTTATTTCCCCTCTTGAATATTCATCATCATTATCACAATCTATGATATTTGCAAGGACTAAACCCTTTAATCAAGGATTCAAATTTTACATCTCATCAGCTGATCTGCTGGTTTCAACGTAAATAGAACAAGAAAGGTGTGTTTTGTTGAAATTGTTTGTTTTATGTAATTCAACATTTTGTATGTATCTCACGTTAGCCTCTCTAATCCTTATTCATAATCATTTAATCACACGTATGCATGAGTCACAGCACTGTAAACCGGCTAACAGTCAAATATGATTTATATAGATACTATATTATCTATATAGATCTACGATTCAATTTTAACTGTAAGCCGTTTCCATGTTATCACAGGCGTCCGAGGACATCGGAAAATATTCCAGATATGGTTGTGTCTGTCGGGAATGTCATTGATGTGGTGTGGGCGTGAGTGAAATGTCGTCTGATGTATTCCTTGTTATGTGTCTTTGTATCTCCATATACACTCATTTACGATGCTCGAGCAAGCAATTTCTTACCTCGTATGTCACCAACCCCATCTCCATTACTGTCCTGGAAAGATCGCGGATACACCTGGTAAATTATTGTCGTCTGCCACCACTTAAGATCCGTCTGCTCGGGTGGGTGGGGTGACCTAACCGCTGGAGACAACAAAGTGAAGCATGTCACAACGGCTATTGCCGCTGCAACCAGGGCAATCAGAAAGAATAAACATTTGTTGGTAGCACAGAAAGTATCATTTTTTCTGCTTTCTTCCAGGTTGTCCATTTTGATACATATTACATTACCAGTTGGTAATTTACATAAACACTGCGTAGAAACACAACGTAGATAACATATACTGTGTACTGAGCACAAATAACATTGAATCCAGGATGTGAATTAATCTACATCAGATTTCGTTGATCATGGCGCATAACAACGTAGTTGGTTTCTACAATTTTATCGCTTTGTATATCTACTCAAAGGTTGTGTTTTACTCCCGGTTTCATTTGCGTATTGGGTACCTTTATTATCGAATAATATTCCTTTCCGAGGTACAGAGATTTAAATAACCTAGATCTTCGTGTAAAATATTTATTCTGAATAATATTCACGGCCCCTTTTCACTCAACGTATAATTATATGATATCAGCCATAGTAGAACTAAACCAAACTAGAATTGCCATAAGCAATGTATCAGCAGAGTAGTGTGTGTGTGTGTGTGTGTGTGGATGGATGGGTTCATGAGGCCTGACCTACAGGTTCAACATCAGCCGTAATCCCCTGGAATTTGACATTATCACTTCACTTTGAACCCACAGTGTGTGTACATTAGATATGTCATTCTAACATGTCATAATGACCTATTGCTTTCTTTTTTTAATTATATGCTGTAAAAATCATATGCTTGAATGGTCATGATGTGCCAAGTAATATAACATTGAAAGTACTACACAATACTGAACACTGCACATATCTACTGACACTATATACCAGTATAAGGAAATCATTACGTGCACTATTTTGATAGCGCAGGGGCATATGATACTGAGTTGTTAGTCTAAGTGATTGCATCATCATTAAATATTAACAAAAAATGCTTTCCTTGCAAGGACGCGACTGGATTTTGTTTTAGTTTCAGAAATATGTTCCGGTTGCCTTCACTCGAGAATAGATAGTATGCAGGTGTCATACAAATACCTGTTATTATTTTTTTTTTATTAATATGAAAATTCTACACCCCCCCCCCCCCCCACCAAAAAAAAAAAAATACCGTACGTCATGGGGCGGGGGTGGGTGGCCAACTATGAAAATTGCCCTTCGTAGGAGGCAGACTGCACTTGATTTCAACTTGCCATATATCAAGTTAATATATGAACGAATGTATGGAAAACAACTACACATCTTAATTGGTGCGCTCATCGCCTCGTTTCCCTAAACTACATACTAAACAAGCGGGCCATGATGGCCCTGAATCGCTCACCTGGTATCATTAGGCTATGTAAAATCAAGTGACCCCTGAGGCAGGGCCAATTTTGACCACAGGGCCATGATTTGAACAAACTTGGTAGAGGTATACTAGCCCGTGTCACATACCAAATATCTAACCTCCAGGCCTTGTGGTTTCTGAGATTTTTCAAGCTTTTTCCTATATTAGGCCTATGTTAACCAAGAGACCCCTGGGATTGGGCCAATTTTGACCCCAGGGTAATGTTTTGAACAACTTGGTAGAGGTCTACTAGACAATGCTGCACACCAAATATCTAAACTCCAGGCCTTGTGGTTTCTGAGAATAAGATTTTTTAATTTTTTCCTATATTAGCCTATGTTAAATCATTGACCCCTTGGGTGGGGCCAATTTTTGACCCCAGGATCATGATTTGAACAAATTTCGTAGTGATCTACTAGACAATACTGCACACAATATCTATCTGGTTTCTGACAAGAAGATTTTTCTAGTTTTTTTTTCCTACATTAGCCAGTATGTAAAATCAGGTGACCCCTGGGGCAGGACCAATTTTGACCCCAGGGCCATGATTTGAACAAACTTGGTAGTTATCTACTAGACAATGCTGCACACCAAATATCTTTACTCCAGGGCTTGTGGTTTCTGACAAGAAGATTTTTCTGTTGTTTGTTTTTCTCTGTTAGACTATGTTAAACCAAGAGACCCCTGGGGCGGCGCCAATTTTGACCCCAGGGCCATGATATAAACAAACTTGGTAGTGATCTATTAGACAAGGCTACAAACCAAATATTTAAACTCCAGGCCTTGTGGTTTCTGAGAAGATTTTTCAAGTTTTTTTCCCCTATATTAGCCTATTTTAAATCAAGGGACCCTTTGAGCGGGGCCAATTTTGACCCCAGGGCCTTAATTTGAGCAAACTTGGTAGAGGTCTACTAGGCCATGTTGCATACCAAATATCTAAATTCCAGGCCTTGTGGTTTTTGACAAGAAGAATTTTCTAGTTTTTTCTATGTAAGTCCATGTTAAATCAAGTGACCCTGGGGCGGGGCCAATTTTGACCCCAGGGTCATGATTTGAACAAACTTGGTAGAGGTCAACTAGACAAAGCTACACACCAAATATCTTAGCTCTAGGCCCTGTGGTTTCAGAGAAGAAGATTTTTTTAAGATTTCGTTTGTAAAATCTATTTTTAGCTCCTAATTATGCAACAGACCAAAACCATTTGAACAACTTTTATAGGGGATCACCTCAGGAACATCCTTGCAAATTTTGATCAGTTTCTTATCAGTAGTTTCAGAGAAGAAGATTTTTAAGTAAATTGTTGACGACTGACGACTTACGACGCCGGACAAAGACTGGTCCCAAAAGCTCACCATGGCACTTCGTGCCGGGTGAACTAAAATATCTTTATATAAATGTACGTAAATTCCAAATGTAAAATAGTTTTATTCTTGTATTTATTTTATAAAAAAAAAAAATGATTTTGTATAATACAACAAAATGAACAGTTTTATTCATGTTTTGTTTTTTAGTTAGGAGTTAGCAGACACTATGTAGGGAAAATATGCTTACGACTTATACATGTATCAAATTTATTCTTATAAAGTTAAGTGAACGGGTCCAAGATCTTTCACATATCGTGTGATTACATCTGAATCAGTCTTGTTTTGACCGAGTTGACCGCGGACAAACCAAAATCTTATCAACTTAGCAATCTCTGGACTAAACCGGAAAGTGTACGAAACCAGTTTGTTAATTATTTTTCATTATTTTGTTGGTTAGAGTTTAACTTCCAACGCATTTCAATCATTTGAAGAGGATGTCTATTGAGACAGATATAATGCTGTCAAATACAGTATCATACCATATATATTCATTCGGAACACCTCGCCCTTTTCCTAGCGAAAAAAGACTCGGAGAAATGGGCGAGGTGTTCCGAATGGTATATATTATGAGCGCCAAGCAATGGGGCTATACCAGTACCATTTTGACGACTTTGCTTTGTCCCAGGCTGGGACTGAATCCACGACCACCCCAACAACCAATTGGCCGCATGGGAGAGAGGGGGCGTTTTTTTTTATCTTATAAGAGGAATATACATGTTATGCTTTATTTGAAAATATTATAAACAAGAAAGTCAGTAGAACTGACAGATGCTCCCCCAAGAACGTCATTGTTACAAATAAGACCTTGGTCAATGGGTGGGAGGATGTAGGGACTGGGTCAAACCGAAGATATGGGCATCTCCTCTTTGTAATAAAGCTTCACATAAAGTTTTGTTGAAATCAAGCTATTAGTTCCTGAGAAATAGCCCGGACAAGAATCATACTAGATATACCGTTTGCATAAAAGTCAAAGGGCCATAACTCTGTGAAAAATTGAGCGACAAAGTTACCCCCATGATATGCAAATCTTCTCTTGGTAATAAAGCTTTCCATAAAGTTTCGTTGAATTCAAGCCATTATTTTCTGAGAAATAGCCCAGACAAGATTCATGCAATATGTACTATAGGCTGAAAAATCAAGGGGCCATAACTCTGTGAAAAATTGAGGAACCAGGTCTCGCCAACGATATGCGTATCTACTCTTGGTAATTAAGCTTCCCATAAAGTTTCGTTGAATTAAGGCTTTTATTTCCTGAGAAATAGCCCGGTCAATAATCATGCAACATGAACTATAGGCCGAAAAGTTAAAAGGGGCCATAACTCTGTGTAAAATTGAGGAACCAGGTCACGTCGACGATATGCGTATCTACTCTTGGTAATAAAGCTTCACATAAAGTTTCGTTGAATTCAAGCCATTAGTTCCTGAGAAATAGCCTGGACAGAATCATGCAATATGTACTATAGGCCGAAAAGTCAAGGGGCCATAACTCTTTGAAAAATTTAGGAACCGGGTCATACTGACGATATGCGCATCTCCTCTTTGTAATAAAGCTTCCCATAAAGTTTCGTTGAATTCAAGCCATTAGTTCCTGAGAAATAGCCCGGACAAGAATCATGCAATATGTACTATTGGCCGAAAAGTCAATGGGCCATAACTCTTTGAAAAATTTAGGAACCGGGTCATGCTGAGGATATGCGCATCTCCTCTTGGTAATAAAGCTTCCCATAAAGTTTCGTTGAATTCAAGCCTTTATTTCCTGAGAAATAGTCCAGACAAGGAAAGAGTGACGGACGGACGGACGAAGCGGCGACTATATGCGTCACCTTTGGTGAGCATAAAAAAGGAATAAACAATACATGTAACTACTATATAAAACAGAATTAACATTTGGTAATGGGCACCAACAGATTAATAACCATAACGAATTAACAAAACTAAGCACCTTCAATATCAGTAGCTTTTGGAATAAATGCAATGGTATGTTTGTTTTAAAAAAAAGACTTAGTGAAAATGAAACTGGCTTAACCATTCTTTTACAAAACAAGAGGGCCATGATGGCCCTGAATCGCTCACCTGAGTACCATTGCTTCAACTGATGTCAAGGTTCTTAAACAGACATGGATTCTGATATAAATTAATCTAAAACACTTTACCCCTGACAATACTACACACCAAATATCTAAGCAATGGGCCATATGACTTGGGCGCAGGGTCATTTATCACCGTAGGGCCAAGATTTTGAAAATCTTTGTAATGAACCATTAGATGCTACTACATACCAAAAATCTTAGCTCTAGGCCTTATTGATTCATAGAAGAAGATTTTTTAAGATTTTCCTATTTAACTCTATGTAAAACAAGTGACCCCTGGTGTGGGGTCATTTATCACCATTGGGCTATGATGTGTACAATCTTGGTAGTGGCCCATAAGATGATGCTACATACCAAATATCTAAGCTCTAGGCCTTGCAGTTTTGCAGAAGAAGATTTTCAAAGTTTGCATTTTTAAAATCTATTTTTAGCTCCTGTGACCTAATTATGCAATGGACCAGAACCATTTATACAACTTTAGTAGAGCTTCATCCAAGGAACATTCCTGCAAAATATTTTTCAAATTGGCCAAGCCGTTTAGGAGGAGATGTTGTTTGAAGCAATTGTTGACGCCGGACGCACGGACGCCGGACAAAAGGCGATCAGAAAAGCTCACCTTGAGCACGTTGTGCTCAGGTGAGCTAAAAACACAAAAAAACACACACACACACAAATGTATCATCAAATTAAACTAGAACTATCATTGAAGGGGATGCCAACCCCCACGCATACTAATTTGACACATAAGAATGGCTACAATTCTTACAAAAACCTTGACATAGTTATCTGCACTTGTCTACTGATTGTTCTTATCACATAAATCGGTATTACAAGTATGAAGACATTATCAGCAACAGTTACCAAAGTCACATTTCACTGTGTGATGTGTGTGTGTGTGTGTGGTGGGGGAGTGTACATTCTAATACTGCATGGAATGCATCACAGTTACAGTAATCTGTCCATCCACTAAAACTATTTCTGTCTCATTTCTAAATGTTGCACTATTCTGACCATGTCGCTAATCATAATAACCTATCTGGAAAGCAACACATTGTATAAGAAGTAAAATGCAGTCCAATTTTGGCTACCTATCAGAATTAACCAGAAACATGTTTTACTTGATGTTTGCCAAACAGACCTAATCAGTAACATGACTTACTTAGTGATTAACCAAACAGACTTAATCAGTAACATGACTTATTTAGTGATTAACCAAACAGATCTAGTCAGTAACATGACTTACTTAGTGATTAACCAAACAGACCTAGTCAGTAACATGACTTACTTAGTGATTAACCAAACAGATCTAGTCAGTAACATGACTTACTTAGTGATTAACCAAACAGACCTAGTCAGTAGCATGACTTACTTAGTGATTAACCAAACAGATCTAGTCAGTAACATGACTTACTTAGTGATTTACCAAACAGACATAGTCAATCACGTGTTTCTGTAGTGATTATTCAATCTGTCCTAGCAAGTAACAGGTTTTACTTAGTGATAAATCAATTAGACCAAGCCATTAACATGTTCTACTTGATGACCACTCACTGATTACACATGTTCTCTGGAACACATGTGTCACCTGCTGAAACTAACAGAAAAAATGTGATGGACAGACAGACGGTCAACAGACTGACTATGGAAAAGTGATCCCTATGTGTCACCTCTGCTAACAGCAGGTGACACAAAAATTACCTGATTTAGTCATTAACAATTTAGACAATCATGGCTACCATTAGACCAAATAAGTCAAAATTATATTGTGTGACTAACCAAACTGATTAAGTAAACATAAAGTTGTAGTAGAATAAGCTAGTAATTTAGTAGTTATTAACAATTAAGACCACTCTGGCTACAAAAAGACAGCAAATAGCTTCTTTGGATGTTGTGATATTCAGCTAAACACTGGATAAAACATGGGTAAGACTAACAAATGTTTAATACAAGACTCATACATTATAGACAACCCTCGTTTAAGACCAAATCTTTACGACCAAGCAGTATGCTGAATTTCAAACAAGCTTGTTAACTATTATGGCCAATGCCACAAGAAAACAACAATCTTAAGACATTCAACAAAAATCACTATACATTTGTCGTAGAATCTACAAGCTTAATGCTGTAACTTAAAGTGTTGGTCCCTGCTTAAAAAAAAAAAAAAATACATACATGTATATTTACATATACATTTCAATGACTTCTGTTTAATATCATGAATATCTACACATACATACATATATACATTAGAAAATAAACATACATGTTCGATAATAAGCTGATTCAAATTTACTTCAATTTGTGTACATGCTGTGTTTTTTGAGAAGTTAATTCTGTACTTAAGTTCACTAACATACTTTTGTGGCATAATTATCAATAGCTAAAATGTTTAGATAACATATATTATACATACATTATGGAGGATTTAAAAAAATAGGGATTTAAAACAGAATATACCATCAAATATTGGTATCTTAACATAAAATACACCACTGTTTTATAATTTGCAGGTCTGGATTCACCTGAGATTTTCATATTTAAAATATTTTTTTATTTAAAGTATTTGAGAAAGGACACAATGGCACATCATATATGACAATGAAATAGTTTAAATTGCAATTTATTAATGTTTTCCTAGTATATTGACCATCCTAATGAAAATTATTTGTTGATCTTTACCTGGAGATCTAGTACTCTGAAGACAGAGCAATGCTAAGCATCTGAAAGCTTCCAAACTGGTATATTGAGACTTTGTCATAGGTCTCATACAAAGGATAATGGCCTATCCATGTATTAAGAAATATACTATAAATGCGCATCTATGAAGCATGGGTATAAAAATGTATGGGCTGAGAAAACTTTAACTGTTACCTGAAAGATATAAAGGTAAAAATGAACAAGAGGGCCATGATGGCCCTTAATCGCTCACCTGAGAAATATTGCTATCAATGGTTTATAATGTGAACATACTTAAAGTGGGACCAATTTTGACACAGGGCAATGATTAAAAACAAACTTTGGTAAGGTCATTATTTTAACAACTTTTGTAGTAGTTCACAAGACAATTCTACATACCAAATATCCAAGCTCTAAGCCTAGCAGTATTTCAGGAGATGATTTTTCTATTTTTCCTATGTAAAACCAAGTGACCCCTAGGGCAGGACCAATTTTTACCCAAGAAAAATTTGAGAGAGGGGAAATTTTCCCGGGCCTTTAAAAATTTTTGTAAAGGTTTTTAAGACAATTCTACACGCTGTAGGCCTTACAGTTTTGCAGGAGAAGATTTTCTAAGACTGCATTTTAAAATCTATTTTTAGCTCCTGTGACCTACTTTTTCAACCAATCATAATAGGTGAGCTAATTATCTAAGCTCTAGGCCTTATGGATTCATAAAAGAAGATTTTTAAGATTTTCCTATATAACACAATGTAAAACAAGTAACCCCTGGTGCGGGGTCATTTATCACCATAGGGCTATGATTTGAACAATCTTGGTAATGAACCATTAGATGATGCTACATACCAAATATCTTAGCTCTAGGCCTTATTGTTTCATAGGAGAAGATTTTTGAAGTTTTTCCTATATATAAGTCTTTGTAAAACAAGTAAAACAAGTGACCCCTGGGGCGGGGCCAATTTTGACCCCAGGGTCATGATCTGAACAACTTTTGTAGATGTTCATAAGACAATTCTACATACCAATTATTAAAGCTCTAGGCCTTACAGTTTTGCAGGTTTAAAATCTATTTTTAGCTCCTGTGACCTACTTATTCACCCAATCAAAATAATTTGAACAACTTTGAAAGAGGTCATGTTAAGGATGATTCCTGTGAAGTTTGGTCAAAATCCATCAAGTGGTTTAGGAGGAGAAGTTGTTTAAAGGAAAAGTTGACGCAAGACGCACGCATGCACGGACGGACGGACGCCGGACAAAAGGCGATCACAAAAGCTCACCATGAGCACATTGTGCTCAGGTGGGCTAAAAATAAAATGAAAGATATAAAGGTAAAAATGAAAAATAAAATGTCTATACTGAAAATTGTTCTTGGTCTAATTTGGGTTTGCAATGGTGTAAAATGGCATATACCAGGATACAGGATTAAATGGGTTTGTGACTTGCAGTGTGTGGAATACAACATTCATCAATGATGACATGAGAATTAGAACTATCACTATACAGGATTCATGTATGAGTGTAGGATGGGACACCACAATTAAGATTTTGTAATTTGTAGGGTGAAATGGGGATATGATTAATAGGTGAGATGATAAAACATTCATCCAATAAAGCATGCTCAAAAGTTCAGTATATGTTTAAATGCTATACTTACTATTGAGTTTAAATCAAATAATTGACAGATAAATCTCCCTGAGTTAAAGATAAAATATTAATGATGATGCTTATAGAGACAATGCTACTGACAAGTTTGTAAAAAACTGTCATGACAAATGTAAATTTTACCCATTTCAACAACACAGCTATTGTTTAAGGCTCCAATTCAACTAACAAAATTTAGAGCAAAGTAAAATTCAAATTCTTAAGGAAGTGATCATGATTCTTTTACTGAGAAATGAAATGTTTGGAAAATTATTGTTTATTAAAGAAATCAGAATGAGTAAAACTACCACTAAGCTATCAAGTATTTCACTATTATTAAGCTCAAAGTATGGTTAGTGTTACTGTAAAATCATTAATTTTTTGTTAACATTAAATTTTGTTGATTATGTACCTAAGGGAATTTCGTGGGTACATTTATTAGTTATTGATATTGTAATTGGGTTTACCCTCACTGCGATAGTATTTCAATCATATAGCAACGTCCAGCTAATTACAGGTGGAGGAAGACCCCGAGTACACAGAGGTACCCGGGTAGAACCACCGACCTACCGCAAGCCAGCTGGAAGGCTTCCTCACATGAAAAATCCGAAGTCCCTACAGGGATTCGAACCCACAGCAGTGAGGGGCTGAGAGATTTGTAGTCAAAGACTGTAACCGCTCGGCCAAGGCGCCCTCCCCCCACATTTATTAGTGGATCTATGTCCTAGAAAACATGAGGTCTATATAAGATTTTTTATGGGGATAAATATTTGTGGATATTACCCTGCATGAAACTAACAGAAATTAGTGTCCCATTAAAATTAATGATTTCACAGAAGATTATTCTGAAAAAAAGGCTTCGAATGACTCAGTCTCCAGTAAATAAGTTAATCATGAAAAATCAAATTTGTCTAAAAAATAAATGTAAGAGTCACAATGTACAGCCATTACTGTAAATATATGTAAACATATGGTGTCAATTGCTGTTGGGCAACATTCAATTAAGATACGATTTAGATTTTTTACAACCAATTAAAGTTTAAAAAATATTTACAATGTAAGAAGTAAAAATCATATGCATTTGTTAATATCTTTATGCTTAAACAAAACTTCAAGTCACAAAGTTGTATATTTCAAAATTTATGATTTATTAGTTACCATTATAACGGTTTATAAGAGAAATAAAGTCGTATGTAAAGATGTATATTTTGAACTTATTCGATTGTTGAGTTTTGAGATCAAATACATAATGACTTTAATGAGAGTAAAACTGTTTAAATACATATATCAAATACATATATCATACCTAAAGTATATCTTTACATGTAAAATATCAATAATATGGGTGTTTTTCTAAAATGTCCAAAGTGCAATTCACAGATGAATTCCCAATTACTTTAATATTAACTGATAGTCTGATATATAAAATTATAAAAAAAAAAAAAAAAAAATGTGATCAATGTGAGTGTTTTTATTTGTAAATTATTAAATTTACCTTATAGTATTCTTTGAAAATATATGGTTTACAGCATACACCTAACAATATGTATATAGCTTTCAACTTTAAAACATAGCAGGAATACAGTATACAACATAATTATACTGCTAAAATTTTGTCTTCAACTTTGATTGCTAGGATACAGCTTCCAATATATTATGCTGTAATACAGTTTTCTAATCAGAATGCTGAATACAACATTCCTTAGGTTATCATGCCTGCCTAAATACAACAATTACTTCAAATGGCACACCCAACTTATATCAAGCATTCAAGTAACTTTGTTGGAAATGAAAAATTAAACTTACACTGTTGGAAACTTGGAATACAGCCTTCAATGTATACAGTTTAATACAGGATTCAACTTATGCTGTTGGAAAACAATATTCAACTCAGATTGTCAGAATACAGAATTCAACTTATGCTTGTATACAAAAAAAGAATACTCTATAAGATCAAAGATCAAGACTTATAAGGGAAAACAGCAAAAATGAAACATCTTATATCTACAAAAAAAAGGCTTAGGACAGATGCCGAGATACGTTCAGCAACAAAAAAAAATTAAAAAAAATGCAAATATTTATGCATAAAAATAAGATGATTTAGAAATGAGAACAGTTTCAGATTAAGTAACTTACAATGATAAAAAACAACAACATACAAATGAACATAAGAACATATAAAAGATAAAAAGAGAGATGACATCCATCTTCAAACTTTGCCTAAATCCAAGTTTTTTTTTTATAAATTCTATGGGAACATGATTGAACAAGATTGTTTTTTGGAACACATGTGTCACCTGCTGAAGCATGATGGAAAAAGTGTAACGGACAAGCGTGAGTGGGACAGATAGATGATGGAAAAGTAATCCCTATGCGTCACCTCTACTTACAGCAGGTAACACAAAAAAATGAAATCTGCGTCAAACTTTGAGTTAACCTTTCAAGAAACAGATCGAACAAGAACAACCAATGTTTTTTTTACTACTTGATCATTCATTTTTTTCTTAATTAAGATGTCTCTGGATGAACAGCAAGTTTTGCCAAAACTTAAATTAGTATTTGCATTGTAAACTTGCTATAGTGTGGTGTAGGGCTCCAAGGCAGCAATCAGGCTTTTTATATGAGGGCTGTTATTCCTCTAGCCAAGTCATTATCAGCACCTAGGGCTATTCCAGTGTAATGCCATACTGATATATACAAGAGTTATTTGGCTGATTATTCATCAAGTAATATTTTGTTAAAATGTTGCTGAACTTGTTATTAAACATGCTATTCTTTTCTGTAATATCATGTGTGATGATTTTCTTTACTACAAGCAAGTTTCTACATGTATTGTCCTGTATTTTGCAAGTTGCTTGTTGCAATACATTTTGTACTGGAAGCAGTGTGGCAATACTCAGCCCTACAGACATTTTCTGCCTTTGTATGAACAAACAGATCCCATAGAAGACCTTTGCATTTCATTACAACAAAAATAACACACAAGCAGTCAGATAATGCAAAATCAAAAGGTACTGGAAATTTTGGGATCAGACATCAACACTTTTAAGCCTGTTTATATTGGGAAATTGCTCCCTAAGAAATTTGTCCAGGCATTTCGAGAATACAAAATTTTCCATGTAATGGAAAAAAATATCACAAAAGCTAATAGATTTGGAGCAAGAAATCCCAAAAAGAAGTGTTCCTTGGCAACCATGTGTCACCTGCTGAAGCGTGATGGAAAAAATTGTGATGAACTGACAGGCGATGGAAAAGAGATCCCTATGTGTCACCTCTACTTACAGCAGGTGACACAAAAATGTTTGGGGATTCATGATTAGAAATAATTTTCAAATG
Organism: Solen grandis; assembly: GCA_021229015.1. Lineage (NCBI taxonomy): Eukaryota > Metazoa > Mollusca > Bivalvia > Adapedonta > Solenidae > Solen > Solen grandis. Next base: position 1,178,215 of record CM037780.1, on the reverse strand, counting down.
GGAATGTGTCCGAGTATCTGACCCAAGGTATACCTGGAAAAATGCTTGTTCCCACTGATCTGGGTTTATCTTTGATCTAATTACAACAATATTGCTATGGCATAAGCATTAAAACAAAGAAAAGACAATGAACAAAAATGACATTATGCTTAAACAACTGTTTCCAGTTTCTTATAACCAGCACATATTTTCTTATATCTAATACGTAATATATAACTTTTAGGCCAAATTACATCACTCCGCGTCATGCTCACGTATTCTATACATATGCATAGTGTGTTGAACTTGAGCAGCTGGATTAAATGTGTTTGATGCAACTAATTCTGATAAAAAAAATGCATTATTCATATAATGTTGAAAATGTATGAGAAATACACATGTTAAATCATTATTTTCAGTTATTATTTGAAACTATTTTCTTGGTGTTAGATTACAAATAGTAATTTGTTCCGTTTATTCATGTTTTTTATTTGTTTGTTGTTATAATTGCGATTTACTGTCAGTAAAGGTCATATGATAAAAAGAATCTGACATGAATCGTCATTTCATATCAAATTTTACTAAACCCTTTCATGAAAATGTTATCAACCTCACCAGAGGCTAGCTTAATAGCATTTTTCATGAACTTTTTTAGTAAAATTTAATATGAAATAACAATTCATATCAGATTCAGTACATATTTACAAACAATATGCTCAACAATCATGTTTTAGCTCAGATGCTAGACTGCATGGTAAAGAAAAATCTACTGTTCCTCTTAGCATTTAAAGTTCAGTAAAATAACTGTCATTAAGTCTTAAATTTGTATATGAATATTCATGAGGTAGAGATTATTAGGAGCACACAACCGCAAACATATTGCACTTTATAAATTGCTAATAATTAGGTTAGAACTTTCTGTCAGTGTATACATGTAGTAGTTCCGCCTTCATACTACATATGCTGCTAATTGCTTTTCAAAACATCCAACTGTTTCTAGCTTATCAATGCTTTGAACAGCATTATAAGTTATGAATCATCAAAAAACATGGTAATATTCAATGTTATAACTACATCAATCATCAGAAAAGAAGGTCCTATATCACTTGTTAAGAGCAGTATAATAAAGATTGATAAACTTTTATGCTGAGATGTGAGCAAAGGCTGACACAAGAATGTAAACAAAAAGAAATTTTATAATTATTAAAGGATGGAATTCCTAAATGTCTTTTCCAGTATCAGACTAAACCCAACTAGGTCCTTTTGATATGGTAATATACAATTTCCTAATTAAATCAAAACTGCAAAAAGTGAGGAAACTAGAGTATAAACAAAGTGAAATCTGACACTCCTACATAATACGTACCAGAAACCTACTGGTCCCATTTTTGCAAAAATTTAAATGAGTTTGAGATATCTATAAATATACATGATAGAATGTAAAAAAAATGTGCTGTTGTTTTTTTTGTCATTTTTTAACATATTTTTTTTAATACATTTTTGACTACGGTCATAATTTCTACTTATTGTTCCAATATCAGACTTAGCTTTGATATTATGGTTGTAATCACTCTAAGTAAGTTTGAATATGACTTCTAAGAAATCAAGATGCTAAAGAGTAAACAAATCAATTTTAGATGGTCAGATGCTGAAAACAAGAGGCCCATGATGGCCCTAAATCGCTCACCTGAGATAAACAGATTGACCCAAGAAACATCTGTACCAAATTATTTTAAAATCTGGCCAGTAGTTTTGAAGAAGATGATTTTTAAAGTTTTCATTTTTTTTAAAAAAAAATTTTGTTGCCATGGCAACCAGAGTTCTACATGGATCAAGTTTATTTTAGCAACTTTTGTGAAGGTTGTCCCAAGGATCATGTCTGCCAAGTTTAATCAAATTCTGTCTAGTGGTTTCAGAGAAGATGTTGTTTAAAGTTTCTTTATATACATATAAGGCAAATAAGCCCCGCCCCTGGTGGCCATGTTTTTTTACGGATAGGAATTATTTTAGCAACTTTGGTAGAGGTTGACCCCAGGAACATCTGTACCAATTTATTTTAAAATCTGGCCAGTAGTTTTGAAGAAGATGATTTTTAAAGTTTTCTTGTTCTACATGGATCAAGTTTATTTTAGCAACTTTTGTGAAGGTTGACCCAAGGATCATCCCTGCCAAGTTTCATTAAATTCTGTCCAGCGGTTTCAGAGGAGATGTCGTTTAAAGGTTTCTGTATATACATATAAGGCAAATAAGCCCAGCCCCTGGCGGCCATGTTTTTTTACGGATCGGAATAATTTTAGCAACTTTGGTAGAGGTTGACCCAAGGAACATCTGTACCAATTTAGATGTTCCAATTTATTTTAAAATCTGGCCAGTAGTTTTGAAGAAGATGATTTTTAAAGTTTTCAAATTATTTTTCTTTTTGTTGCCATGGCAACCAGAGTTCTACATGGATCAAGTTTATTTTAGCAACTTTTGTGAAGGTTGACCCAAGGATCATCCCTGCCAAGTTTAATCAAATTCTGTCCAGTGGTTTCAGAGGAGATGTTGTTTAAAGGTTTCTCTATATACATATAAGGCAAATAAGCCCCGCCCCTGGCGGCCATGTTTTTTTACGGATCAGAATAATTTTAGCAACTTTGGTAGAGGTTGACCCAAGGAACATCTGTACCAATTTATTTTAAAATCTGGCCAGTAGTTTTGAAGAAGATGATTTTTAAAGTTTTCAAATTATTTTTCTTTTTGTTGCAATGGCAACCAGAGTTCTACATGGATCAACTTTATTTTAGCAACTTTTGTAGAGCCTCAACCAGGGAACATCCCTGCCAAGTTTCATTAAATTCTGTCCAGCGGTTTCAGAGGAGATGTTGTTTAAAGCAAATTGTTGACAACGCACGATGGACGACGACGGACGAAGGGCGATCCTAAAAGCTCACCTTGAGCACTTTGTGCTCAGGTGAGCTAAAAATTACCACATGCACCATAGTAAACTGATGCTGAAATGTAGCTATATTTAACATTTATAATTTCAAAGACCAAAAACTTTCCATACTCAGTGACTGACATATAATAAGAATATAAATTTGTGACCCTGTTTAACTTTCACAATGAAACTGATAAATACCCCACAATATTGCCTTAACTCAAAAGAATGAGGAGGTATTGTATGGATTTTTTTTTTGTAATGCAGAACATTATCGGATCCTTTACAGCCACATTTCACTTTGTGAAGTGGGACTATAAAAAAGTATAAAAGAAAATAATAAAAAATGTACACAAAACATATACAGTATATAAAATATGAACAAAATTGCTGTCAAATAATTATCTTTTTGATTTATTTCTCTTGTAAAACACCCTAATCCTAACAATAAATGCTTGAATATATGGCACTAAAAGTATATGAACACATCTGGTAATCATTAATCTTCTGTAGAGATGAAATGATAGACATCTTTATGTATCAAAATACACAATTCTTTTCACTGACCAAAATGTAAAAATGTGTTTAGAACTTGACACAAAATACATCTTTTTTTAAAATTCAAATAAAAAAGAAACACAAGAAGAAAATCTTTAACATGATTTCATGCCTAAAAAAGCACTTATGAACTGGAAAAAATAAACAGAACTAGTTTCCTTATGCTAAGCATTATAAACAGAGGACAATTGTTTAAATCCCTCTGTAACTAAAGCAACAAACAAACAAACAAAAACAAAATACATGAAAACTGAAATAAATGTATCTCTGCAGTAAATGCTTCCACAGCTTTACTTTCCAAATTATAGGGGGAATTGGCTATTGACAAAGATTTACCATACATAGGTACAATACCCATAGTGTTTGGTGCATAGCAATACCCTATCAATGATTTCCTGCTACCTGGTCTGCCAGAAGTTACTTTCTCACCACACCCCTCCCTCGTCCTCTGACCACTGAAAAAATAACAACAAATACTAGTTACTATCTAGCTATCATTTCCAAAAATATATGATAAAATATAAGAAATAGCTTTAATATTGTAAACTTTCTTATAAGTTTTTTTAAATACTTTATTTAAAATAAATAAAATCAATGATAAATATAGAATAAACTAGAAATGTGTCCAGAGGACACAGATGCCCCCACCCGTTGCATTAATATATCCATCAAGTTTAAAGTCTGTAGTACAAAAACTTTCAGAGTTACATGCCTCAGAAGCATAAAATTTCATACTTTAAAAAAAAAAAAAAAAAAAAAAAAAAAAAGGCCCATAACTCTGTAAACTTCAATGGATGTTCAATGAAAATACCCAGGTGCTCAAGTTTATGTCCTGAAAAATAAATCCACGAAGTTTCAAGTCTGTAGTACAAATACTTTCCAAGTCATGCGTGTCACAAAGTTTTGGTACAGGCGGACTTACATACGGACATTTAAAGGCAAAACTATATCCCATCCCCCACCCCCATTTTTGGTGGGAGCATAAAAATCCTTATATTCAAATATCCACCTATGACCTAATAATGACCTTATGCAGGCCATGATTTCATAATTCATATCTTAGTGTTTTTCCAAAGGGACAGTGTTTTATGTTTTAACTAAGTATATTTCGTTATAAATGCTTCAATAATATATATATGCTTTCAATATCTATAAACAAGAAAGTCAGTAGAACTGACAGATGCTCCCCGAAGAACGTCATTGTTACAAATAAGGCCTTGGTCAATGGGTGGGAGGATATGTTGAAATCCCCATTCCTAAATCATATCTATTCTCCTCATCAGATGAGATGTTTTACCAACTCTAATTTGGAGACTTAGTAACAGTTTATTATTTAATATGATAATACGTGTTACTCATCAGATCTTTCATTGATTTTTTTTAAGTTTTTATACTACTAAAAATTAAGTCATACATTTCAATGTGTGCTCATATCAAAGAGGTTAACCAACACTCTTGACATATGACTGGATATTTGAAATAGTGTATAATGGCCTAAACAACAATTAGCTGACATGATTATGATTGACATTACTAGCATATTGAATTTTGTGGGGTTTTGTTTAAATGATATCTCCTGTTAAATTAGGCAAATGAATAATACATGAATATTAGTCAACAACATGGTAGTAGGGGCCATAACTCTCTTAAAAATTGAGGAACCAGGTCACGTCGACGATATGCGTATCTACTCTTGGTAATAAAGCTTCCCATAAAGTTTCATTGAATTCATGCCATTAGTTCCTGAGAAATAGCCCGGACAAGAATCATGCAACATGAACTATAGGCCAAAAAGTCAAGGGGCCATAACTCTGTGAAAAATTGAGGAACAAGGTCACGCTGACGATATGCGTATCTACTCTTGGTGGTAAAGCTTCCCATAAAGTTTTGTTGAATTCAAGCCATTAGTTTCTGAGAAATAGCCCTGACAAGAATCATGCAATATGTACTATAGGCCAAAAAGTCAATGAGCCTTAACTCTTTGAAAAATTTAGGAATTGGGTCATGCTGACGATATGCGCATCTCCTCTTGGTAATAAAGCTTCCCATAAAGTTTCATTGAATTCAAGCCATTAGTTCCTGAGATATAGCCCGGACAAGAATCATGCAATATGTACTATAGGCCAAAAAGTCAATGAGCCTTAACTCTTTGAAAAATTTAGGAATTGGGTCATGCTGACGATATGCGCATCTCCTCTTGGTAATAAAGCTTCCCATAAAGTTTCATTGATTCAAGCCATTAGTTCCTGAGAAATAGCCCGGACAAGAATCATGCAATATGTACTATAGGCCAAAAAGTCAAGGGGCCATAACTCTGTGAAAAATTGAGGAACCAGGTCACGCCGACAATATGCAAATCTCCTCTTGGTAATAAAGCTTCCCATAAAGTTTCGTTGAATTCAAGCCATTAGTTTCTGAGAAATAGCCCGGACAAGAATCATGCAATATGTACTATAGGCCGAAAAGTCAATGGGCCTTAACTCTTTGAAAAATTGAGGAACCAGGTCACGTCGACGATATGATTAAATTCTGTCCAGCGGTTTCAGAGGAGATGTCGTTTAAAGCAAATTGTTGACGACGGACGACGCACGACGCCGGACGCCGGACGAAGGGCGATCACAAAAGCTCACTTTGAGCACTTTGTGCTCAGGTGAGCTAAAAACTGGCCAGTAGTTTTGAAGAAGATGATTTATAAAGTTTTCTTCATTTTTTTTTCTTTCTGTTGCCATGGCAACCAGAGTTCTACATGGATCAGGTTTATTTTAGCAACTTTTGTGAAGCTTCACCCAAGGATCATCCCTGCCAAGTTTAATCAAATTCTGTCCAGTGTTTTCAGAGGAGATGTTATTTAAAGCAAATTGTTGACAATTATGATGCATGACGATGGACGACAGACACAGACAGGTGAGCTAAATATGTGAGCTAAATATATATTCTGTATAAACATAGAAGACCTGTCCTTAAGTCAAGCAAAATAAAATAAACCAACACAAATGTATCATTTAAAACTTTGCAGTCTAATAAACATGTTGGAATGGAAACACAGTTTCAATTTTTGTGGTTTATCATTGCATAATGCATGGTGTTCCAAATAGAGCAGACCTAGAAAAGATAGCTCCGCCCAGAAGCAGTCTGATAAGGGTGTCCTCTAATTGCTCATACAATAATGTAGCTCTGATTCTACACAGTCGGAACAGAAACGAAAATCCACTGTTTAAGATACTATTCAAAATTCAGTATATTAAGTTTGGAAAAAATATATATATGTTCATGGAAAAATAACATGCATAAATCTAGAACATACGATATTACCATAAGTTTTTATCAGGATGTAGTGATGAGAAATAAGCAGTATATTTACTTACTTTTTTTCATATATTCTTCAACACTAAGGGTCGTCTTCTGCTGTAAGTTTGGTTTCCAAGTTCCACTTCCTTGCATATAGACTGGTCCCTGTGACCCTAATTGGCTACCCCCGTAAGCTGGATACTGGTTAATCCTTGCACTATTCTCAAAATGATGCTGGAAACCAGATGCCTGCAAGTTATCAGATTCCACACCTGAATCATCGATATTCCCGTCCAGGGAACCATCTGATAGACTGGATTCTCGGGAGTTTGATCTCAGAAAATTGTCTCCAACAGGCTTAAGTTTTGAGAACAGAAACTCTAAATGATTAGTACTTGCAGATGCATCATCACTTGCATCTTTGACAGTTTCTGACTCAGCTTCATCTAGTTTCCTCAACTTTGAAAGGTGATAGTCAACAATAGCTGGATCAATTTCGTAGAAACTGTTTTCCAAAATCTGATCATTAGTTTCTTTCCTTCTCATCATCAAAAGGTCTGTCTGTACCTTCTACCTCATCTGTAACAGTGACACACTCATCCTCAGTATCTCCTTCATCAATATGCCGTTTTGAAACAACAACTTTTGCAGATAATTTATCATCTGACATTTGTTCTAAATGATAGCTGAGCTGTTGAAAAAGCATACCTCTACCTATGGATTTTACATTGCCAGCTGGAGAGATCCTCTCTTGAACCTGATAACCGGTAACAGCACCTTGATCACAAATATCTTTTTCAGTTTCACTACATAAATCCTTATCTGAATCATGTTCATCTTTGGAAGTCCTATCTCCTTTACCTTTCATCACAACAATATCTTGCTCATCACCATGGCAACTGTCTGAAATATTCCCTCTCTCTGGAGACACCAAACGTTCTCTAGAGTCTACAATACTCAAACTATTTCCATTCTCTATGGAAGCAATGTTTATCTCTTTCATAATTGTTGAAAGTGCTGATAGAAATTCAGCCGACTTCTGTTTACCAAACTCTACCCCTTTCTCTCCAGACCGCTGGCACCTGAAACAATAGCATTATTTATCATAACTGAGACTGTTCGATTCCATGGATATGTCAGTCTACAAAAAAGTTTACATTCTGATCAGGTATCAATCTGCTACATTCTTGTTTGTTTATTGGGTTTAACATCCCATCAACAATATTTCAGTCATTTGGAAACTATGTCTACTTTAGACAGATATACTGCTGCCACACTGCAGCATCACACCGTCGACATGTGGCATGAGACCACACCAAGTCATTTTATCCTTACATTGGATCAACCAGTCCTGGAACTACCCTTATATGCTGAGCATCAAGGAAGGGAGCTATACCAATACCATTTTTTTACGATTTTGATATATTTTGTCGGGAATTCATTCTAATTACAAGCTGATTTAGAGTAAATTCATAGTTGGGAACCCCATATGTTTGTATTATTGCTTTATATCTGTGCCTAACATTCACCAAGCTGTATCTCAGACAACTGTTTTATGTTTTGAGTGAATATAGAATGTATCTCACTGAGGAGTGATACAGTATTTTCAGGAGTGCGTAGCATGAGTGAAAATGTGAATATTGTATGACTTCGAGATGAGATATATTCTATATTCACTCAAAACAAACAAATTTTATATTGTTTTCTATAGTTTTTGCATTAAACTAGTCAGACATTACCAAATCGAATTGTATGATGTAACCTTGATGTCATGGAAATTTTTATCCATTTTACATTCTACTTTGCTATATATTTCAATGTACTGATTGGGAACCAAAGTTCTATATCTCACTCAGTTTCAACAGGTAAACATGAATGATATCTCACTGATATATTTCAGCATATCAGGAGACTAATGAAATGGGGAGCTGGTCATTTCCAAAAATGCTGAAAAATCATAGGGTAGTTTCCAAGGGTGCCCATGAGTTCATCACAAAATGTAAGCTTTACCTGTCCATGATTTTGTGGGAGATCTCCTCAAAGCTGGATGTTTTTTCACTCAGATTTCCCCACAAGGTGGCGCTCTTGTCTGCCGTGGCCTTGTCTATGTTGGCCAGCAACTGACCGGTATCCACTGGATCTGTCAAAAGTAAGTTCACAAATTATTGCTTTATACTGTTTGAATAATCAGGGCACCATCCTAATAGTCCTAGCAAACAATTCTTGAACCTTGGTTATAATTAATTTTTCAATCTTAGGTGTTTATTTTTCACACAAAAAAATTCTAGCTACGCTTCCTAGGTTGGACCAGTATTTTGTGTCTTGAGATGCCAAAGGATTCTCCAACCTTTGGATAAACATTCAATGCATACATCCGAGAGTACATATGTCTACTTGAGACAGATATAGTGCTGTCACAATGCAATATCACACCTTTGACATAAGGTATGATACCACACCTAGTCATACTATCTTGACACCATACCAACCAGTCCTGGAACTACCCTAATATGCTGAGCACTAAGAAAGGGAGCTATACCAGTACCATATTTCTTAAGATTTTGGCATATTGCAGCTGGGGATCTATCCCATGATCTCCAGATTCTGAGGCGGAAGCTCTAACCACTCAGCCACCGGAGCCTGTCCCAGACATCATGAGCAAAACATTTAGGACCAAAACAAAGACGATGACAGCCCGATGTCTTACTATTTTCATGCTGGATGTTGTATGTGATGCAGTTTTCCTTCAGTCTATACAGGTACATAGCCTCTTTCATCCTGTTTGCACTGGAGGAAGGGAGGCAATTTGTGGTTTTCCTTGGATTACCTCCCTCAATGCCTTTACTCTCCTGTGATTTTTCCTTTGACTGCTTCTCTAAAATGAAGATAATTAAATAACATTAACCTGACAGTAGTGAGTAAATAAATCAAAAGAAAAAAACAACAAATGATTTGGGCAGTACTATTTACAAAAATGAGACTTAGAGCACTTCTTACATGTGACCATGCATCCATTCTGCAAATATCTCCAGCTGGTATTGTAAGAGTTAAACCTTGCAAAATGTATTTCTATATGAATAATTATTAGATTATACTCATAATGGTCTAACATTGATTGAACCTGTTTTTATTTAGTTATTGTGCATATAATGGTTAACTGTTTAAACTACAGGAAGCATTTTAAGACATGTCAACCGCAAACACAATTAAGCAGTATTTCAAAGCTTTAAAAATCTAGAAGAGATGTAGCATCATATGTTATCAATAATTCTGAGAGATATATGCATGCATGGCAATGATTAATTGTTAGAATTTGTGAAAATAATATAACAAATTTATTAAGTGCAATATTGATACCCCTTTGTGTTTACAATTTATCTTACTATTAAAGTGAACCGTGCTGTAAAAATAATATAAATTTATTTAGTGCAATATTGATACCCCTTTGTGTTTACAATTTATCTTATTATTAAAGTGAACCGTGCTGGCACCAACCAGTAAAGTGAAGTTTATGTAAAAATGTACTTATGAACAAAATAACCTTGAAATTTAAATGAAACCAGTCCCATTTTCCATAACAAAGGCCAACACTCAGGTGTGCAAGTCATGTCCTGAGTAATATATCCATGAAGTTTTAAGTATGTAGCACAAATACCTTCAGAGGTACCTGTGTCATTGTTTTGGGACGGACAGACGGACAAAGGCATCTATATGCCTCACTTTTTGGTGGGGGCATAAAAATGCACTGGCAAATGAAGAAGAGAGCACAGCAATAAAAACTGGCCAAATGAAATGCCCAGATGAACAAGTGTATGCCCTGAATAAAATATTCATGAAGTTTCAAGTATGTAGTACAAATACTTTCTGAGTTACGTGCATCACAAGCATAAAATTCCATATTTTTTAAAAACAAAGGCCCATAACTCTGTCAACTTCAACACAGATTCGATTAAAATACCCAGGTGGCATGTTCATATCCTGAAAATATATCCATGAAGTTTCAAGTCTGTAGTACAAATACTTTTGGAGTTATGCATGTCAAAAAGTTTTGGGACGGACGGACCTAGGGACAAAGGCAAATCTATATCCTCCCCCCCCCCCATTTTTGTTGGAGGCATAAAAAAAATCTTTGACAGTAGGTGTTCATAAAATATATGAAATATCTTGTTTTCACATTTTAACATGATGACAAACTGCCTTAAAATGAACCACCAATGAACAGGCGTGCAAAGCTACAACAAACAAATGCATGTGAACCTTGCTTTCAATAGTGGCTTTTGTTCAATCTCCAACAAACATTCAAGGCCAGGAATTACATGTTTTGGTCTTATGTTAAGTCTGTGTCATCATCGAACCTGAGCTTACCCATTAATTAATTTGGATACCTTGGCAAATACAGAAGACAGAGACAAAGGTCTCATCTGTTTGCTCACACAAAACTGAAGCTCAGATTCTACAGTCAGTACAGTGAAGAAAAATCTACTGTTTCATATACCATTTTAATTTCTGTAAATTACTATTCATCAAGTCTTAAATTTGTACATGAACATTCATGAGATAAAATGTTGACCATGATCTTTAACATAAATGATTGCAGGAAGTAAATAATTAAACATCATAAAAACCTTGTTTCAGTTTATTCAGCGTATCTTTGGAAATGTCAACCACCAGCTCCACTCCACGCAAAGGCCACCGATTTAACTCTCTTACAGCCTTGTGCATTGCATCTTGACTTTTAAATCGCACAAACCTGAAACAGTTGATGGAGTGTAACAGTCAAGCATTTCATCAAGCCTTACTTGCAACAGGGTAAAGTGTTTGTTTTATATTTTTCTCTCTTAACCCTTTCCCTCATATAGACTCAATTTGACGCCCTCAATAGGTATCACATGAAGCCTGATCTGTAGAAAACCACAATTAAACCTTACCAAATTTAATTACAAAATCCTCATTTCCATTGAGGAGCAGCGAACAGCATAAAACCTGATCAGCCTGCGAGTTACTCTTACTTTTGATAAATGCACATAATTGTGATAACTGCACATATTTGTAATAAATACTCATATTACATGTGCAATTTGTGATATACAATTGTAATTACATAAATTTGTAATAAATTCACCTAGTACTTAGATGTTGAAACTGCCTAACACCGCACTTCTGAGTGTTCTACTTACCCAAAGTTATAGCAGTTGGAGTTAATAATCACCGCTTCATGTACTTCACCACAGCCTTCAAACAAGTCCCGGATATCTTTCTGTAAGGATAAAACAATGATAAAACAAGAGGGCCAAGATGGCCCTGTGTCACTCACCTGAGTAAGATGGCTGTGTTAGGCACAATGACAAAAAAATCTGGCATCTAAAGTATTTTTCTAACATTTGACTAAGTGACCTACATATTGATCCTACCTGAATTTGAACTCAACTGGGAATTCATGCAGTCATCATTCATATGAAGTTTAATGAAGACTGGGACAAAAATGTAGGCCTCTAGAGTGTTCACAAGATTTTTCTAAGATTTGACCTGGTGACCTTAAGTTTTTGACCTCATGTGACTCATTTTCGAACTCATCCAATATATCAATTAGACAAACATCCTGCAGTCGTATGCCTAGGCTTACGCAAATACGCAGTTGCGTATACTTCGTCCAGAAAATCGAAAATCTAAAAGTGCCAAAACTGCAATAAAAATCGATGCCTAACCCGGGTAAAGACCGAAATATTTCGATTTCAGATGTAAGAAATTGATTGAATCGAAGACACTTTTTTGTAGAAATTTCACTGAAAAATTAAGCTTGAAGTTATATTACTAAGGTTATATGAGGTACAGTAATTTTATTCCATCTTATATCAATTACTCTCGACACCTCATCCCTGATGGAATCCTTCGCCACAAGTTATAAGAGGAGAAAACAGTAAAATTATTGAACATATTTGAACCAGAATTTACCCCCCAGATACCCCTCAGATCGCACCTACGGCATTCTAGCACCAATTTTTTTTCCGGACCCCCCTAGCAAGTCTGCTTTCCCGAATTAAGCCCAAGGCACACCCCTGTCCTGACCAAATCTATTGAAGAATGGGCTAAAACTGTAGTCTCTAGAGAGTTCACAAGGTTTTTCTTAGATTTGACCTGGTGACCTAATTTTTGATCCCACATGACCCAATTTCAAACTCATACAAGATATCATGTAGACAAACATCCTGACCAAATTTTAAGAAGATTGGGCCAAAACTGTGGCCTCTAGAGTGTTCACAAGGTTTTTCTAAGAGTTGACCTGGTGACCTAGTTTTTGACCCCACATTACCCATTTTCAAACTCATCCAAGATATCATGTAGACAAAAAGATTGGGCCAAAACTGTGGCCTCTAGAGTGTTCACAAGGTTTTTCTAAGAGTTGACCTGGTGACCTAGTTTTTGACCCCACGTTACCCAATTTTAAACTCATCTAAAATATCATGTAGACAAACATCCTGACCAAGTTTCATGAAGATTGGGCCAAAACTGTGGCCTCTAGAGTGTTCACAAGGTTTTTCTAAGATTTGAACTGGTGACCTAGTTTTTGACCCCACATGAATCATGTAGACAAACATCCTGACCAAGTTTCATGAAGATTGGGCCAAAACCCAGTTTAAAATTGGAACGTACAACGGACGACGCACGACGGACAAAAGGCGATCACAAAGCTCACCCGAGCACAAGTGCAACACTTTCACCTCAACATGCATTATGGGACTGATTGAGTATCAAGCAATCCAAACCGAAAGATATCTGGTTCATGTCAAAAGAAAGCCTTGGCAAGTTTCAGACATGAATAGAACCAGAGTATTTTTTCCCTGTTGTTTTCATACTATACAGTAGGTGACATCGGGCTATATTCCCATGTAACCAAAAACATTTTTAATATCAACTTCAAATACATTGGAACAAGAGTGTTCTCTGGAACACGTGTCACCTGCTGAAGCATGACGGAAAAGGTGTGATAGACAGACAGACGGACGGACTGACGACGAAAAAGTGATCTCTATACATGTGTGTCACCTTTGCTTAAAGTATGTGACACAATAAAATCAAAATAGTTAACATGCCATAAATTCCCTGATATCAGCATGTTTATTTCACAGCTTCTAGTTTAAATAAATCAATGTCAGTATGCTTCTTTCAAGTCCTTTGCACAACTTCTTTAAAAAAATATATATTAAGTAACCCACTTATTATAACCTGTTTTAAAAGGAAATAAGTCAGAATCCCGACATGCAATTTCCTCAGCATTGAATGCTACACCAAAAAAGACCAAATATTGTTAAAGTGGTTACTAACCCTTAAAAGTTGCTAATGTTAGGGGTCCAAGGTTTAAATCCCGCTCAAACCTTGTAAAATTTCTGGGACACTTTTCAGTGTTCCCCGCCCAACTACAAGCCTAGCGTGGTTCATCCAGACCGTGATTAAGGGGCTTCATGTGTATCAGTGCTATACACCAGGCACGTTAAAAACCAGGGGGTCTTTTAGCATAGTGCACCCAGATCCTTTGTATCTACGTAATTATGTGTGTATGTGCACCTGTCTAGAGGTGCTAAGGGAGGGCAACCCTGACAGAAAAAGTCCAAGAGAACCGAAGTCAGAGGTGCTGGGCTTTAAAGGCATTCTCTGTCAAAAACTGCACCACCATGCACGATACACCTAAGTGTTAAAACAAACAATATAAAAGATCTTCATTGATAAAAAAAAAAAGAAGAGCGTCACTTCTAATGAATATCTTGTGAACACGCTATTACTTACCCTCGTAACTTCTGGATGTATATGCCCCACAAAGACGGAGTATACATTCTGGAAAACCAGTCGGGACATCTTGGCCTTCGACTGAAAAATATTAAAAAGAAAAAAAATGGTAGTTAAATCACAAACAACATTCCTGTTAATATTTTTTGTAAAATCTCTACAAATGAAACAAACCAAATTTATTCTGTGTCAATAAAAATTGCATAAGATCTGAACTAACATTAATTATATATATTTAAGAGTATGGAATGCAAAACTGATATTTGTTTGGTCAAAGTCTAAAAAAACTCTTTTTAGTCAAAGGAGCTCATAAGTTGTAACGTTATATGGACGGATTAAATCTATATAAACATGCTTCCCCATTATTAGTAAATCAATGTGCTCATTTGTTCTTCTGCAGAAGCAGATCATCTGAAGTGCCCTAACCTCTGAAATTATTTTTCCTCTGTTTCAGGTTTGGTAAAGTTAAATTCCTATGGATGTTTGAAATTAAATAAAGCAATATCTAATCCAAAAGAAAATACAGTAATTAAGTTCACCAATGTCACATTATTAATGTTAAATATTCTTTCATGCCATGACACCCAAGTGCCAGGGCTACTATTCACTATGTTAGATGAAAAATGTACACAGATAATACCAATTTGTCAATTACTACCATGGGCAGTGTATTTAGTTTAACAGAGTCAGGGCCGGATCCAGAATTTTTCAAAGAGGGGGCACACAATCTGAGTGATTGTGATGTTGGTACTAGGGGGGTCTTTCTTTCTTTGTTTCTTATGTAATGGAAATGCATTCTGAAGGGTATCTGGGGAGGAAAATGAGTTCTTGTATGACCAAACCAGCTAGGATATGTTTTGTTGTAGTGTTTTACTTTTTGAGTATCCCAGATACTATCCTTTTTAAAACCTTGTCCCTTTAAAAGCTTGTATTTATATCCTGTTTCGGTGGCTGCGTCTAAACAAACTTCAGAAACAAAGCTCATTGGTCTATCCACAGAAAAAAATATAAAGGGATAATTTGAATTGCTTAAACAATTAACATTAATCCTGCATTCCTTCGAAATAATTAATTTTACCGTTGTGTACTGTGTAATGCAGTCCTTAGGCGCGGTCTCATCTCATGGCCATCTGTGATATCTCAAAGGATAGTCATAAGTTTGGTTTGCGGTTACTGCTAAGTCGCAGTATACGTATCATAAGTTAAATAACAATATTGAATATTTTTATAAATATACAATTTTCATACAACATCCGATATCAAACGTGTATATTTAAAATAAAAATTAGTTGCTAATACATACGATTTTGGAATATAGATCTATATGGAAGAATAAAGTAATCAACAAAGTTCATTTTAAAAATTAATTCATGTAACCAACAATGGTGTTTGCATGTTCAGGTTGGATGTTCTTCAATAACCTCTGCTTGTGGTGCAGTTAAAACTACTTGCAGATTAGGAAAAAATATTAAACAGAAGTTTAAGAAACGATTGTCATCGCAAAGTTTTAACTATACAAAGATGATCCTCTTACAGTTTGATTATAAAGAAGGGAGAAATTAAGATATCAACGTAAATGTACATTTCGTAGCATGTTAAAAAAAATAATGCATTCCATTTAAGTTTAATATGCTCATGTTAATTAAGGAGAAGTACGAAAAAATGCCTACCGGAATATTTTTGTAGATGGCCGACCTTGTAAGTAGATCCGATAAAAACTCCTGACAGTTACAGTATGTCTTAATTCACATATTTGGCAAATAAAATATTAAAGAAAAAATAATTCAGGCCAATGAAAATTGAAAAATGACGATAACACAGGTAAGGTTGTATGCCGATTTACAGTACCAGCAGCATTATAAAGCTAAACAGTTTTCAACCTTGACCTTATAATTTTTATATGTATACATATATTGTCCAAGGCCGGATTCACTGGACGATGACAAGCTGGTCCGTCACACATATATTCTAGGTTATGCTAAATTCCTTACATATCTAATGATTGCGCCCGCCCCCATACGGGGCCCCACACTGAACCACCAGTCATGCAGACTCCGGTATGAGTGGAATGTGGCCCCCTGCTGGCCAATATACACGGTCTGGACCCAGCAGGTGGCTAAAAGGGCCTGATGAGTTGGGTGCGAGGGTCATCACAAATTAATCACAAAATCACGGAGGTACATTAAAGGCATCTCAAAACCTTTATATAAGTGACCCCCCCCCCCCCCCTCCATTTATTCACCCACCCAGCATGTGTGGGCATCTGTTTTCTGATAAGTCAGGCTGCCACAGTCTGTCACGATGTGTCTGTCACACAGGTATTGTTCAAGATCCAAGTGTATGTATGCTATATTTTGGGGTTGAACATAGTCATTCACAGTTTGTAAAGGAAATAGTTGTGAATATACCAATTACGCGATCCTAAATACCAGAAATTATTCTACCAGTTCTTTTTTATTCTTTTTTATTTAATTAAATATAAATCTTTATTTGTTTTCTTTCTTACTTTGTTGGTTGATTTTGTTATTTCTTATACATTTTGTTATTTCTTTCTTTCTTTTAGTTCTCATATATATTTTAATTTATATTTTATTTTGATTTGTAAAATTTATCATAAAAAGCGACATTAAGTTTGGAAATAAATTATGTATTACTAAATACTTTCATTCTCTCAATTCTTCCCTTAACTCATGTTTATGCCAGAAAATCAACACTGTTTTAAATACTTGATTTTTGTTTGTTATGTCATAATAATAAAAATGAAAAAGAAAAACAACACTCATGATTCTGTTGATTAAATGTAACGAAACGTTTCTAACAAAAGCAATTTAAAAAGTCATTCATTGTCAGAATAATGTCCTTCAGACTCATTTTAAGTCATTTTGAATACTAAAACTTGTATCTCTTTCATGTATTTTCAAAATCGAATATTCAACTATGAAATAAATACATAATCATGCAGTTACAAAATTGACACCTAGTAATTAATGCAATAAAGAATATGTAAGGAATCATACAGTAAACAACCCACATTATCAATTCAATTCAATTCATTTTATTAGCATAAACATTACAATGTCATTGCCAGTATAAGACTTGGCGGTATAATACAAACTATGCATATGGAGAAAAGCACGAACATGAATGTCAACAACAAAGTTAACGTATACAGTTATCATAATTAGAGAGAGAGAGAGAGAGAGAGAGAGATTTATAATCTACTGCGGGATCAAATATATATACACGTTTTAAGAAAAATATATGTAATTTATATTATATATATCATACTAACATATTTGTTCAGCGTGCAAAAACGTATATTTATATGTCAGTTTCTGCCCTTTTCAACATACCAAGGTATACAAATTTTGCTAATTTTATTAATGAGCCTTGTTGTAAACATGCTAATAAAGTTTTAAATTTATTCAATGTAGGCCAAGAACAATAATATTTCGGAAGGAGAGAATTGCGTAAATCCCTATAAAATGGACAGACTAATAAAAAGTGGTATTCATTTTCAATTTTACCCATCGAACATTTTTTACAAATTCTTTCATCTCTATTTATGTTTCTAATACGCCCCTCTTCTATCAATAACTTATGTGAAGAACAACGAAACCTTGATAACGCGATTCTATGTTTGTCATTTTTAATCTTATTCATGTATTCTTCAAATTGAAAAGTTGATTTAAATAATCTATAAGTATCGAGTTTACTAGAATGTTCTATTTCTTGAAACCAGTTTTGGATGTACATATCACACAATCTTTGTTTAAAAACATCAATATAACTACTGTGAATATTATCAATATCAATATCATTTATCATATAAGATAATCCCATGTCATTTAACAATGTTTTTATATTATTTGTCCAACTACATATAAAGTTACCTCGAAGATCTTTAGCAGTTACAATCTTATATATCAAAGACTGGGGTTCTGTAAAATTTTAAACCAATATCTTAAGATACTTATTTTTCTAAATATATATAAAGGGAATTTGGAGTTTTATTGACACAAAGCAATTGTTTAAAAATTTAATATGTACTCTTTCAATATCAGGAGCTTTATGGAAACCCCATATTTCCCCACCGTACGTTAATACTGGTAAAACCATTGAATCAAATAATTTCATTTTCTCATTTATACATAAATTTAAATTTTGAAATAAAGAGTTTAATGAAAATAATGCTCTAGATGCTTGTTTGGCTAGACGTTTTTGAGATTTATTAAAACAACAATTACTACTTAGAGTTACTCCAAGGTATGTGAATTCATTAACAATCTTTATTTTTGTACCATTATATAACACCTCAAAATTAACAAATCTGTTTCCCTGTTGGAAAAGGATCACAACTGTTTTATCTATATTAACCTCGATACCCCATTCAGAACAATAATCATACAACATATTAACCTGATTTTGAAGACCCTCACAAGTAGATGAAAATAAAACAGTGTCATCTGCGAACAGTAACATAAACATTTTTATATCTTCTAATACAACTGCGTCAATTTTATTATTTGTAACAATATATATCACTAACATTCATTAAAATGTTAATGCATTTGTGTAAAACTACCCTACTATCCCTCTTCCACTGTAGTAGGTAATTTAGTTTTGCACTAACCCATCAGAGGTTTTACTGTGACAGATTAGTACTATATTGGCTAAAGACTCCCTGCAGTGATGACCAGCAATTAGCAGGTCTGGTCACAGCAGGTGGGGGCCTGGCTCAGTGGGATACCACATTCCTTTCGAGATGCCTTTAAAGGTTTTCACATCTCTGACAAAATGTAGTAATAATTATGAAAATCTATTTAGTGTAACTTATTATTATAAGTATTTGATAAAGATGCTTTCTATTATCAGCATCATTTAATTGTTGTTGTTGTCTTTTTTCCCCTCATTTATTTGACAGTACCATTTACATTTCAATTTTCAATATTGTTTGTAAAAAGTTACATAAAAAATCCAGTTTAATAAAGAATTTTAATTATGAAAGACATTAATTGTGATGACAGAGTAATAGGATAGGTTGCTGATAGCACAGACATATGCAGAAACGAGAATATGTGACGTTGCAACACTTTGTTTGGGCATATGGTGAATATGCCTATGCTGACTGTGTAATTTATAAGCATGTGTTTTGGCACTGCGTATGCAAATTGATTAACATATACATTTGCCAAATTATATAACAGGTCGTCTGTCTCGGTTTCCGAAGCGAATAACTTACAGTATTCTACCATATTTCAACATTTTAGTTAAATAGGCAATTACCAAACATTTATATCAGGTTAAATGGCTTGGACGTTGAAATTTTAGACGCTAGGGACAGATCTAGTAAAATAAAAGAATAAGCACTGGAAAAAGAAATAGTAAAATTCACGTCAACGTAAAAACGACAATAAAGTCGGACATTAAAACGTAATTTGCACCAGAACACTTTCACTAAAGTACAAAGGAATGAAAGAAATAAGAAACAATTTTTTACTTGATTTACTCAATAAAAGTTTTTTTGTTTTTTTTCAATCTGCATTAACCGCCGGTCGACATTTTAGAAAAAATAAAAGGTTATCCTTAATTTGGTTAGAAACTTAAATGTCATGGTTTTAGTATTTTGCCTATTAAATTCAAACGGCGGGAGGGGAGGGTACTCATAAACAGGGTCTCTATATAGTATTGAGACACCCTGCTTCAAATCATATGCGAAAGTTTTTTTATCCCCCGCCGATGAAATCGGGAGGGGGATATTGTTTTGGCGTTGTCCGTGCGTCCGTGTGTCCGTGCGTCCGTCCGTCCGAATTTTGTCCGGAGCATAACTCCAAAAGTATTCAAGCTATTGCTTTGAAACTTCACAGGTGGACAGATCTCATTGAGGAGAAGTGCAGTGCACAAGAACCATAACTCTCATTAGCCTAATTTTGGAGTTATTGCCCTTTGTTATTTTTCATACTTGATTTTTGTCCGGAGCATTTCTCCAAAAGTATTCAAGCTATTGCTTTGAAACTTCACAGGTGGACAGATCTCATTGAGGAGAAGTGCAGTGCACAAGAACCATAACTCTCCTTATCCGAATTTTGGAGTTATTGCCCTTTGTTATTTTTCATACTTGATTTTTGTCCGGAGCATAACTCCAAAAGTATTCAAGCTATTGCTTTGAAACTTCACAGGTGGACAGATCTCATTGAAGAGAAGTGCAGTGCACAAGAACCATAACTCTTCTTAGCCTAATTTTGGAGTTATTGCCCTTTGTTATTTTTTCATACTTGATTTTTGTCCGGAGCATATCTCCAAAAGTATTCAAGCTATTGCTTTGAAACTTCACAGGTGGACAGATCTCATTGAGGAGAAGTGCAGTGCACAAGAACCATAACTCTCCTTATCCGAATTTTGGAGTTATTGCCCTTTGTTATTTTTCATACTTGATTTTTGTCCGGAGCATAACTCCAAAAGTATTCAAGCTATTGCTTTGACACTTCACAGGTGGACAGATCTCATTGAGGAGAAGTGCAGTGCACAAGAACCATAACTCTCTTACCTAATTTTGGAGTTATTGCCCTTTGTTATTTTTTCATACTTGATTTTTGTCCGGAGCATATCTCCAAAAGTATTCAAGCTATTGCTTTGAAACTTCACAGGTGGACAGATCTCATTGAGGGAAGTGCAGTGCACAAGAACCATAACTCTCCTTAATCCGAATTTTGGAGTTATTGCCCTTTGTTATTTTCATACTTGATTTTTGTCCGAAGCATTTCTCCAAAGTATTCAAGCTACTGCTTTGAAACTTCACAGTGGACAGATCTCATGAGGAGAAGTGCAGTGCACAAGAACCATAACTCTCCTTAGCCGAATTTGGTGAGTTATTGCCCTTGTTAATTTTTCATTGCTTGATTTTTGTCCTGAGCATACCATCCAAAAGTATTCAAGCTACTGCCTCTTCCATCTCTCCATCCCTGCCTCTCCCCCCTCCCCTCTCCCCTCCTCTCTTTGCCCCCTCTCAGAGTCTCTCTCTCTCTCTCTGATTTAAGTACAGACTGTATGCCAAACACTTTTTACTTGGATTTTTTTTGCTATTTAATGCTAGATTATTTTTATAAATGAACATAACTACTGTCATAATTCTCATTATTCATAATTGCAGACTAAAATGTAACATAATTAATAGTTTTATGTGAATCTGCCTCCCCTTCTTATCCCATATAAGTTTGTATATCTCAATCTGCTTTGAATATGTTAATTTATCACTCTGTTTCTTCCACTGTCCTCGACATTCTGTGCTCTTCTTAAATTAATACACCAGAAAAAGCTTATGGTATAGTTTGTTTATATATTTAGTTTGTGTATATGAACTTTCTCCATGTTGTATACTTGGAAGTAATAAAGTCTCTTCTTGTTCTGTCTGTTATATCAAAGGCAATAAGGAATTATAATCATATTGACAGCATGACCCAGTTTGATCTTTTACAATGGAGTTACGGCCCCTGATTTATGTTCTGTAAAAACAGCTCCCATTCATGAACTAAATATATTCGGCGGGGGATTTCGTGTCTGTGACACAGCCTTGTTCTATATGATATATAGTGCCAATAATACGAATTTTAGGACACTGGTTGAAAATAAGTAACTAAATGAATTAAAAAAAGTTATTTTGCGTTTGTTGTTTTAATGTGATTCCTTTTGATTTAAATACATACATTTATGTTTGCCCAGGGTCACTTAATAGTATATATAGAGACCCTGGTTTGCCTTAAAATCTGTAAGAGTGTGGGCACAAATGTAAGCCCACCATTTAAAAAATAATACGTTACGACCGTGTTTAAAGTTCAAAGCACGTTTATAACAATGGGTTTGATTGATACTCTTTTATTAAAGTTACTATAATATGCACATTAATTGCGACTTATCTCTATCGGTGCATTTATTAATTTGGCGTCTATGACATCAAGACGCTAAATTGTTGTCTTCTCAGTAAAACTAAAAGCGTTCGATTGATTTAGAAGAGATAGTGACGATGCCAATGTGACAGCGGATGCTCTATCAGCAGGGGTCGGCCTGGGCAGGATCATTATATTAAATAATCAAAGTATAATGAAATAAACCGAGACATTTGTATCACTTTCCTTACTGCTTTTATCATGAGGCTTTACATGTCGTGTGCAAGAGGATTAATTAAGCGCTGACATGGTATGATAGAGGCCCAAGGTTTGAGTCCCGGTTGGGCCACACTATTTTTATGGGTTTTTCATTGTTAGGCAAGAGTTCAAAATGAAAGTGACATAATGCACTGTTAGATCAGACAATTGCTTAACAATGCAAACAGAATTTCCATAGAAATATGACATTTCTTCCAAATATACCAAAAGCAGCCAAGCTCATTCTGACATCAACTACTTTAATGTTCCTAGCACAATGTCCAATTTTTATACCACACCAGGCAGAGATCTAAAAGAACATTCAATATTGGATCTCTTAATTAATGAACATCAATTAACCGCTGAAAAATGTGCTCTAATAGCCATTGAGTCTGACAAGCAAAAGTACGTTATGATAAGCAAAACTATCCTCACGACGGTCGTGTCGATAAGGAAAGTTACCCGCCACTTTCTTATACACCAGAGGGGCAAGTTGCTTACACAAGTAGTTTCAGTATGAGTTTCGATGTACTTTTCATCAGGTGTGTGAAGTTAGCGCGTAGATCGTAGATCGTAAATCAACACTATAACTAATTTTCTTTGTCGACCTGGGTCGTAGATCGTAGCTCAACCATTCAAATAAACCAAAATAAATGGTTGAGCTGGGTCGTAGATCGTAGCTCAACCATTCAAATAAACCAAAATAAATGGTTGAGCTGGGTCGTAGATCGTAGCTCCCACTCAAATAAACCAAAATAAATGGTTGAGCTGGGTCGTATAGATCGTAGCTCAACCATTCAAATAAACCAAAATAAATGGTTGAGCTGGGTCGTAGATCGTAGCTCAACCATTCAAATAAACCAAAATAAATGGTTGAGCTGGGTCGTAGATCGTAGCTCAACCACTCAAATAAACCAAAATAAATGGCTGAGCTGGGTCGTAGATCGTAGCTCAACCATTCAAATAAACATAAATAAATGGTTGAGCTGGGTCGTAGATCGTAGCTCAAACATTTAAAATGTTCATGGAATGGTTGAGCTGGAACGTAGATCGTAGCTCAACCACTCAAATAAACCATAATAAATGGTTGAGCTGGGTCGTAGATCGTAGCTCAACCATTTAAAATGTTCATGGAATGGTTGAGCTGGGTCGTAGATCGTAGCTCAACCACTCAAATAAAACAAAATAAATGGTTGAGCTGGGTCGTAGATCGTAGCTCAAACATTTAAAATGTTCATGGAATGGTTGAGCTGGAACGTAGATGATTCCTTTTGATTTAAATACATACATTTATGTTTGCCCAGGGTCACTTAATAGTATATATAGAGACCCTGGTTTGCCTTAAAATCTGTAAGAGTGTGGGCACAAATGTAAGCCCACCATTTAAAAAATAATACGTTACGACCGTGTTTAAAGTTCAAAGCACGTTTATAACAATGGGTTTGATTGATACTCTTTTATTAAAGTTACTATAATATGCACATTAATTGCGACTTATCTCTATCGGTGCATTTATTAATTTGGCGTCTATGACATCAAGACGCTAAATTGTTGTCTTCTCAGTAAAACTAAAAGCGTTCGATTGATTTAGAAGAGATAGTGACGATGCCAATGTGACAGCGGATGCTCTATCAGCAGGGGTCGGCCTGGGCAGGATCATTATATTAAATAATCAAAGTATAATGAAATAAACCGAGACATTTGTATCACTTTCCTTACTGCTTTTATCATGAGGCTTTACATGTCGTGTGCAAGAGGATTAATTAAGCGCTGACATGGTATGATAGAGGCCCAAGGTTTGAGTCCCGGTTGGGCCACACTATTTTTATGGGTTTTTCATTGTTAGGCAAGAGTTCAAAATGAAAGTGACATAATGCACTGTTAGATCAGACAATTGCTTAACAATGCAAACAGAATTTCCATAGAAATATGACATTTCTTCCAAATATACCAAAAGCAGCCAAGCTCATTCTGACATCAACTACTTTAATGTTCCTAGCACAATGTCCAATTTTTATACCACACCAGGCAGAGATCTAAAAGAACATTCAATATTGGATCTCTTAATTAATGAACATCAATTAACCGCTGAAAAATGTGCTCTAATAGCCATTGAGTCTGACAAGCAAAAGTACGTTATGATAAGCAAAACTATCCTCACGACGGTCGTGTCGATAAGGAAAGTTACCCGCCACTTTCTTATACACCAGAGGGGCAAGTTGCTTACACAAGTAGTTTCAGTATGAGTTTCGATGTACTTTTCATCAGGTGTGTGAAGTTAGCGCGTAGATCGTAGATCGTAAATCAACACTATAACTAATTTTCTTTGTCGACCTGGGTCGTAGATCGTAGCTCAACCATTCAAATAAACCAAAATAAATGGTTGAGCTGGGTCGTAGATCGTAGCTCAACCACTCAAATAAACCAAAATAAATGGTTGAGCTGGGTCGTATAGATCGTAGCTCAACCATTCAAATAAACCAAAGTAAATGGTTGAGCTGGGTCGTAGATCGTAGCTTAACCATTCAAATAAACCAAAATAAATGGTTGAGCTGGGTCGTAGATCGTAGCTCAACCACTCAAATAAACCAAAATAAATGGTTGAGCTGGGTCGTAGATCGTAGCTCAACCATTCAAATAAACCAAAATAAATGGTTGAGCTGGGTCGTAGATCGTAGCTCAAACATTTAAAATGTTCATGGAATGGTTGAGCTGGAACGTAGATCGTAGCTCAACCACTCAAATAAACCATAATAAATGGTTGAGCTGGGTCGTAGATCGTAGCTCGACCATTGAAAACGTTCATGGAATGGTTGAGCTGGGTCGTAGATCGTAGCTCAACCATTCAAATAAATCAAAATAAATGGTTGAGCTGGGTCGTAGATCGTAGCTCAACCACTCAAATAAACCAAAATAAATGTTTGAGCTGGGTCGTAGATCGTAGCTCGACCATTGAAAATGTTCATGGAATGGTTGAGCTGGGTCGTAGATCGTAGCTCGACCATTCAAATAAACCAAAATAAATGGTTGACCTGGATCGTAGATCGTAGCTCGACCATTGAAAACGTTCATAGAAATGTCGAGCTGGTTTTTTGATAGTACATGTATTTGTCGTGACAATTATAGTTGTCTGAAATTTGTAGTCGCCGTCGATTATTTTGTACTTGTACTTAAAAATGAACTTGTCGGGAAAGAATCATCTGTCGGGATCTGTTTAGTATTGGTCGTAAAAATCTTTTTATATTTGTCTTCTTTGTCGGGATTATTGTACTTTTCGGAAAATTGCATTAGTCAGGAAAAAGTCGCATAATCAACGAAAATTACATTTGTCACGAAACTTTTTTTCTTCGTAAAAATATGAACTCGTCGGGAAAATTGCATTTGTCGGGGAAAAATGCTTTCGTCAGGAAAAGAGTTTTCGACGAAAATATTTGTACTTGTGGGAATTTGTCATTCGTCGGAAAAGTTTCCGTCGGGAAATTTTCTGTTCGTCGGGAAAAATATCTGTCGGGAATTTAGTATTAGTTGTGAAAATTGTATTTTGTTAATATTTTTATCTTTGTCCGGATTATTGTTCTCGTCGGAAAATTGTATAAATAGGAAAAAAGTCGCATAATCTTTTTCGTCGGGAATTTTGTCCTCGTCGGGAAAATTACATTCGTCGGAAAGTTATGTGCTCGTTGGAAAAATTGCATTTGTTAGGAAAAAATGTTGTCGTCGGGAAAAAGAGTAACATTGTAATATTTGTACTTAACATGAAATTAACAGAAAAGTTGTATTTCGCAGAAAACTTTGTGCTCGTCTACTTGTAATTGGTTCTAGTCGGGATAGATTTACACATAAGATGTCAAGGTTTTTATTCATTCCCATTCCAATGCATCTATTGAATTGCTATTTAGTGTGCAAAAAGATAATATGTGGTATTCTTATGACTTCATTAGTCCATCTATGTTTCTGAAGAACAATGTACCTGCCTTATTACTACTGTATGCAATTCGTCCGTTAGCGAAGTAAGATTTCCGGTAAAGAAGAATCACGTGATTGTGCTATGCTTGTTTCTGCCGGGTCATTTGAGAAAACGGACACTGCGCACTTATTTTCTGGACCAAGAAATAAAGCAAAAAAATGGTTGAGCTGGGTCGTAGATCGTAGCTCGACCATTGATATTACACAAGAGAAATGGTTTAGCTGGATCGAAGATCGAAGCTCGACCATTGAAAATGTTAATGGAATGGTTAAGCTGGGTCGTAGATCGTAGCTCAACCATTGAAAATGTTCATAGAATGGTCGAGCTGGGTCGTAGATCGTAGCTCAACCATTCAAATAAACCAAAAGAAATGGTTTAGCTGGATCGAAGATCGAAGCTCAACCATTAAATGAAAAGAATGGTTAGCTGGGTCGTAGATGGTAGCTCGACCATTGAAAATGTTCATGGAATGGTTGAGCTGGGTCGTAGATCGTAGCTCAACCATCCAAAAATAAACCAAAGATGTTGACCTGGTCGTAGATCGTAGCTCGACCATTGCAAATGTTCATGGGATGGTTGAGCTGAGTCGTAGATCGTATTTGTCATGAAAATTATAGTCGTCTTAAATTTGTAATCGTCGTCGGTAATGTTGTACTCGTCTGGAACTTGTCGGGAAAAATTATCTGTCGGGATTTGTTTAGTATTAGTCGAATTTTTTTTTTATATTTGTCTTCTTTGTCGGGATTATTGTACTTTTCGGAAAATTGCATTAGTCAGGAAAAAAAAAATTACATTTGTTTGGAAAATTGTACTCGTCGGGAAAATTGCATTTGTCGGAAAAAAAATTGCTTTCGTCGGGAAAAGAGTTTCCGTCGAAAATCTTTGTACTTGTCGAAAATATCCCATTCGTCGGAAAAGTTTCCGTCGGGAAATTGCATTCGTCGGAAAGTTATGTGCTCGTCGGAAAAATTGCATTCGTCTTGAATAGTGCTTCCGTCGTGAAATTTTGTAGTCGTATATATATATTCATATTAGTATAATGTGAACTTGCAATCTTATATATGATCATAACCATTAAAGGCAACGCACGAATGATTGCCTGATTCAATGATTGGTGCAAAATCAAGACATCATAGATGATTTATATACACTGCATACAACAATAATGCAAAAGCCTCAAGATCTAACTCTGGTCTACATATTCTGACAGATATCGTTTTATTTTATCTAAAGCAATGCCGATAATGTAGATAAGTTTCTGTACAATTCAAACCACTATTACTATCAAATTCTAAGTCTAATTGTTGTTTTATATTGAACAAGTAATTGTGTGGTTGGATACTGATCAGTAGGTATGTTGTTTGATACTGACCAGTAGGTATGCTGATTGATACTGACCAGTAGGTATGTTTTTTTTATACTGACCAGTAGGTATGCCGTTTGATACTGACCAGTAGGTATGTTGTTAGATTCTGACCAGCAGGTATGCTGATTGATACTGACCAGTAGGTATGTTGTTGTTGTTTGATACTGGACCAGCAGGTTTGTTGTTTGATACTGACCAGTAGGTATGTTGTTTGATACTGACCAGTAGGTATGTCGTTTGATACTGACCAGTAGGTATGTTGTTTGATTCTGACCAGCAGGTATGCTGATTGATACTGACCAGTAGGACTGACCAGTGGGTATGTTTTATGCTTTGATATTGGACCTGTAGTTTAGTTGTTTAGTATCGGAACAGTAGGTGAAGTGATTGACTGAAACATTAAAGGGCTATAAGTCTTCTATTATGGCTTTTTACGGATCATTTTGTATAAAGCAATGCGTTCACGCCTGTTGATATAATTGGTATTCAATGCATACAAGTACATGTATTTCATTCTAAGCTAACATTGTTTTGCTATTATCACGTCGACAAGAAATGTCATTGGCCTTTCCGTGATGTAAATACCAGATATTATTTGATTTTCTCTCTCATATGTAAGACGTTTTAATTATGATAAAGTAATATTAAGTTATGACCTACATATAACTAGTACTTAAAAGTTATATATTTGATGTAAATAGCTTGCGCTTTATCAGATAACGATGTATAGAGCGATGGTGTCGTTATAGACTTACAGTGACACATGTGACACATGCCCTCCTCTTTTATGTGAAATGTTATTTTGATGCAAGATGTGTATTTACCATACAGGTTTTGTTCATTCATTGTAGTTATTTCTTCTGGATTTTTAGAAGAAACTTTTAAAAAATCTGAACTGAATCTAAGTGTTCTAGCCCTGTACTTCCGTTCATTTGCGCCTGGTTACCCTTTTTTCTGAGGAAATGATATCTTGTTTTCACTTCATTTTTGCTTATATTGAAATAAATGCTCATTGTAATGCACCTGTTGCTTGTTTATATATTTCATATAAAGTTAAAACACTACATACATTACTTGTTAATAATGTTAGACTAATATATAAGATCAAAAGACTTTTCACGAAAAAAAAAATTTGACATCAGGTAAAATGCTACAAAAACTAATTTTTCGTTATAAATCTGCAATAACTGATATACAGTTGCAATGGACTATGCGATTCTTCTTATGTAATTACATTATTTCAAATTAAAATTTAGGCAGGGTGAGAAAATTGAGACAATAGATTTTTCATTGTAGTTACATGTGTATTTTCAACGGTTTCGGGGTTTAGGCGGTTCAACCTAATCTCAACTTTACATGATCTTTATTGTTCACTTATGAAAATCATCAAATTCTGTATATCGGTATGACATACACCTTTGTATTTATCGTAAACGTTGTTTTCGTCAGTTTAAAAGTTTGCTGGGAATGTTGAAATCGTGGGGAAAGTTATTTTCGTCTAGAATGTTATGCTCGCGAGGACAGTATTTGTCGAGACATTTAAGCTCACCTGAAATATACAATTTTCATGATAAATAAAATTTTCCTGATGTATAATATTTTCTAAACATGTTCAGTTATACCGGCGAGTACAAAAATACCAAAAAAAAAGAAAAAAAAAAGAAAAAAATCTCAACGACTTCAATTTTCCCGACGAGCACAGATTAGCCGACGACGAGTACATATTTACAAAGATTACAATTTTCAAGACAAAAATCTCCGACACAATCGATTTTCCAACGATTACAAATTCCAGACGACGAAAACAACATTCCGACTATTCCAATTTTCGAGAATAATACAATTTTAAAAGCGAAAATAAAAACTCCCGATAGAGAAATTGGACATTTCTTGACTAGTACAATTGTCCACACACGCACACACACAGACACACACACACACAGTCACGCGCGCGCAACACACACACACACACACACACACACACACACACACATCATCATCATCAATGTGTATTCAAAAGGTCAGACAGAAAAATAATGAAATTTGAGATCAATCTCAAAATATTCGAATTCGATTGGTCAAGAAACGGTATTCCATACAAATCGTTCATTGTCGAACTGAGACCTGGGACCAAGCTCAACCAATTCTATGTGCTGAAATCCATTCCATGAACATTTTCAATGGTCGAGTTCAACCATTTATATTGGTTTATTTCAATGATTGATCTACGATCTACGATCCAGCTCAACCATTTATTTTGGTTTATTTGAATGGTTGAGCTACGATCTACGACCCAGCTCAACCATTTATTTTGGTTTATTTGAATGGTTGAGCTACGATCTACGACCTAGCTCACCATTCTATAACATTTTCAATGGTTGAGCTACGATCTACGACCCAGTTCAACCATTTATTTTGTTTTATTTGAATGGTTGAGCTACGATCTACGACCCAGCTCGACCATTTTATAAACATTTTAAATGGTCAAGCTACGATCTACGACCCAGCTCAACCATTTATTTTGGTTTATTTGAGTGGTTGGGCTACGATCTACGACCCAGCTCAACCATTTATTTTGGTTTATTTGAATGGTTGAGCTACGATTTACGACCCAGCTCAACCATTTATTTTGGTTTATTTGAGTGGTTGAGCTACGATCTACGACCCAGCTCAACCATTCTATGAACATTTGAGTGGTTGAGCTACAATCTACGACCCAGCTC
Source organism: Solen grandis (assembly GCA_021229015.1). Lineage (NCBI taxonomy): Eukaryota > Metazoa > Mollusca > Bivalvia > Adapedonta > Solenidae > Solen > Solen grandis. The sequence continues at coordinate 1,147,491 of CM037780.1, read as the reverse complement.
GACCATTTACTTTGGTTTATTTGAGTGGTTGAGCTACGATCTACGACCCAGCTCAACCATTTATTTTGGTTTATTTGAATGGTTGAGCTACGATCTACGACCCAGCTCAATCATTTATTTTGGTTTATTTTAATTGTTGAATTACGATCTACGACCCAGGTCGACAAAGAAAATTAGTTATAGTGTTGATTTACGATCTACGATCTACGCGCTAACTTCACACACCTCTTTTCACCAGATGTTGCAAAAATAAGTTTCGTGGCAAAGGAAGGTACTCAAAGGTGCCTCGCGAAGTAACAGTAAACAAATATGGCCGACAAGGTTTTGGGTTTTCAAATTCGGAATAGATATTTACATAAATGCTTATTAAATGTGGACATACAAAATGTTTTGTTTGTCGTTTCTGTTTGGATTTATAAAAATAGTTAATGCCAGATAAATGCATTGATTATTTGCTAAATCTTGCAAACTGATATTAGTTTCAAATTGAAAATAAATATCTAATTAGGCACCATCTTGAAAACACTTTCTTCACTATAAAAGGGTAAAATCGTTACATAGAGCAAGAAGAAATCGAGAATATGTGACGTGGCAACACTTTGTTGAGCTATTTGCCACGGCTTCCTGTGGTTGGCTCAAAAAGTAGTCCCAAACTTACGCAATTTATAAATAGAGACTATGAAGTCATTCAGACAGTTGTTCAGACATTTAATTAGAAGAACGACTAAATAAGCTCCTTAAATTGAGAAATAAAGATAAATAGCACCACTGAACCTCATAGGAATGGTCATTAAAATTACAGATTATGAAAACAAAGAGCTGATCTTAAAATAAGATATCCGGCTGAATCTGTGAATATTTACATCTGCAGATGAGCGTTTGCGGATTGGTACCACCTGCGAAATAAGGCAGGAAACTAGTTCCAATATTCAAAATTAAAATAAATTTTCCGCACATCTTATGATGATTCAAAAATTATTTCTTCGACGTTTCTGAGCTTTATCCATAAACAACACTTTGATCCGCGTTAAATACTTGTTTGCGTGTTGACTGAGCCTATAGTGAGGGACGAATGACAACTCTGCTTGGAGAGTAGGTCGTGCCGATAGACACTTAGAAAAGACAAAAACATTCCTGATATTTAGTAATATGAATATTTATCAAATAAATTGTGACAACTTTATTATTGCAGAACCACAGTACTTTAAAGTAATTAAGTTAGTGTTTGGTTTAACGTCCTGCTGACAGTATTTCTGTCCTTCTTGTGAAGAAAAGTGGCCAGGTAGTATGAGGTATTCTGATACTCGATCAACCCGTCCTGGAACTACTCTCACGTGCTGAGTGCCAAGCACATTAGATAACCAGTCTCATTTCAGTGGCTTTTAATATAACCATATGGCTTCACCAAGGCTAGGGATATTATTTTGTATTTAAGTGTATTTTGAAACAGATACGTAGGCTAACGATAATTTTATTCAATATTTTTTCATCAAGGGGTCGTTTATAGAAAATTTTAGAATTTGTGAATATTATCAGTATCATTTTTATTATTTATATTAGATATTCTCGATTTCAAGCTTAATTAACATATGTAAATATTGAAAACTATGTAAACTCACTTTTTGAGCTCAGAGTAGCATCATATACATGTACCTTGAATATCGAAACTAAAAGATGGATTTATTTACATACATGGAATGGTTGACTCAACCTCTGTAACGTTTTGTAAACCCGATATTTTCTTCAATATTAAACTCTCAAACAGCAGATTTACGTTTTTGATGAAAATAAATATTTATCATTCATTTTTTTAAAATAGAAATCAGATAGAAATAATAAATTGTGTGCATGTTATAAAATGTAATGTTCATAATTGTTGTTGTATTGGGGTTTACCGTCGCTGAGATAGTATTTCAATCATATAGCGACGTCCAGCTAATTACAGGTGGAGGAAGACCCCGAGTACACAGAGGTACCCGGGCAGAACCACCGACTTACCGCAAGCCAGCTGGAAGGCTTCCTCACATGAAAAATCCGAAGTCCCTACCGGGATTCGAACCCACAGCGGTGAGGAGCTGAGAGATTTGTAGTCCACGACTGTAACCGCTCGGCCACGTCATAAATGTAATTAAAATGAAAAAAAAAAGTTATGGACACAGTGAATATATAGTTGCATATCGTACTGAACTTCTGTAGAACATATTTGCGCAACAGTTGTCCATTGCTTTGAAGTTTCTTTAATTCCACTTGTCTACGTTTGCCTTGTCTATTACCTGTGTGTGTGTGTTGCTAACCTTGTGAGGTAGAAATCTTGTACCTCGGTTTGTATTTTTCGGTGTCTTGGTCAGGGTAAGGGTTTGGGTTAGGGTTCTCTGTCGTATGTAGTTTTTATGTTTGGATTGGTTTTGGGGCTGAAATAATGGTTAGTTTCAATATTGAATTACATACCGAGGTATACTTCGGAAAATGTACCTCGCTATGACAACATTTTTGCATACATATTGGGGCAGTCTACAGACCACAATAGTGAGGTATGAGTCACACATGGGATACCTCGCTAAGATAGTAATGCAAGACTCTGCGTGTGTGTGTGTGTGTGTGTGTGTTCATTTATTGCATAATCCTCATCCATCAAATCAGCAATTCATTAAAGTTTTTATGTCAAAACATGAATTTTTAAGTCGACATTATCAGACTGAGAGTAGAACTATTCTCCTGAAAATAAAATCCATGATTTAAATATACTAGGTATACTTAAGAAAAATTGCCACATGAATATGTTACATGTTATAGTGTTATAATTGCTATCCTCTCACCGAAATTCTCCAGTGTGGGATAGTAGTAATCCAGTGAAAATATAAGGAATAGTAGAAATAATAATGTCCGGTAATACGTTCTTGCCATTAAATCCGTGGTTACGTCATAGGGTGTGTAAAATAGACACGTGTCTCTTTGTAAAATTGCTTAAAATGAATGTATAGTTTACAGTTTTCCGTAAAAAGGGTGGAATTAGGATGTTTTAGCGAACTTAATCTGATACAGACGATGTAATAAATAACATGCCAACCATAAATCACACGCCAGGGAGAAGAGACCCGTAAATGCCCATTATTTGAGATCGGATGCTGCCAGCTGACCCAAGTTACACGGCCAGTGAAGCCATTAAATGTGTCGGATATTTCATCGCAAGCTTGACACGTTACTGACCCAAAATAATTTAACCACCCAGAAGATAGTTTTGTATAAACATAAACTGAACTTCTTGAAGAAAGTTATATAAAATAAAACCATATGAAAATATGAAATCAAAGTGCAAAGTAGCGTGTAAGTTTATGTTATTTGAAATACAAGGCCTAAATATATAAAGCAAATCAAAACAAAGATTCATAAAGAAAAATATTTATCTTGCATTTGAAAATGTTATCATCATATTGATAAGAAAGGTTGTTTTAGAAATATAGAAAGATCTAACAGAAAATGTGTATTTTGTAACATGAATATTGTAGAGGACGAATACTACTTTGTATTGGTTTATCCATTTTATAGAGATGAAAGAAAAGTATGTCTTCCTAAATATTACTGCCACTGACCATCTTTGCAAATGGTTCAAAGACTGTTAACTTTAGACTAAGCTAATATCTTAGGTAAACTTGCAAACCATGTTTACATAAAAAATGAGAATCGCACAGGATAAAAATTAACACTGGTTTGTATTTAATATTGTTATATACTCGTAGGTAATTGCATATTATAAATAAACATTTAAACTAGTGGATTGTATAAATTTGTCTAACTAAAAATAGCATTCAGACATCTTACCAATAAAGATCTTGCAATGAAATCCCATGCAAATGTGACTACACTTTATCTAATAAACAGTATACGATTCAAGTAGCTAGGTGAGTGTATCTAATTATTGAAGTTAAATTTATTCACTGTAATAATAATAATAAACTGTATATTAGTAACACAAGACCTTTTGGTTGACCATTGTGTGCATGGGTCTTGCGTGGTAAATGATGTGCAGTACAGCCGGATTCTGTATCGGAGCGTTTGTCTTAAACGAATTTTTAAGTACACTTTTCGGAGACCGGTAGAGCTATATAGACGTAACTGATTGTGCTTGTTTCTGCTTGTGGTTTAAGTAAAGGTCAGCCAATGATGTCCATGTATGCCTGTTGTTGTTATAAATTTGCTCTATTGTTAATAGCACAAGCATATTTCTAATAATTTTATGATGTACATGATATTGTGATGATGATGCTCTTCTCATGTTGTATGTAACGGTCGTCATGGTTTGGTAGGCGACGTACATATATTCACAGGGATTCGGCACGTAGTATTTGAAAAAAAATCTAGTTAGTGTCTATATATATTAACAAGGGATGCAACTCACCGAGGGCGAATTTCGATACCGACGATCTTCCGACGGTCTGATCACAAACAAGAACAAGAGGCCCATGATGGGCCTAAATCGCTCACCTGAGATAAATAGGTTGACCCAAGGAACATCTGTACCAATTTATTTTAAAATCTGGCCAGTAGTTTTGAAGGAGATGATTTTTAAAGTTTTCAAATTGTTTTTCTTTTTGTAGCCATGGCAACCAGAGTTCTTCATGGATCAACTTTATTTTAGCAACTTTTGTAGAGCCTCACCCAAGGAACATTCCTGCCAAGTTTCATTAAATTCTGTCCAGCGGTTTCAGAAGAGATGTCGTTTAAAGCAAATTGTTGACGACGGACGACGCACGACGGACGCCGGACGAAGGGCGATCACAAAAGCTCACCTTGAGCACTTT
>CM037780.1:1131610-1142592 GCA_021229015.1 Solen grandis | reverse complement strand
CAATATGATATTAGTAAAAAGTTTTATTTTGCAATTTATATGACTAATACATACCCTGGAACTTATATTTTCCGAAAATGCTTCAATTAGGTGAAAGCGAAAGTAGGATATTTTTCGAATATTCTACAATAGGGTTTAAATTCCTATTTTTGATGTTACTTCCTATACTTAAATCAATTTTAAAACTCTAAGTACCAAAGTAATCGCCCCTAAAATTCTCTACAATCTCACTCGCTTAATGTGAGCCCTTATTTCGAAGAGTTTTAAGAAATTAGCGTAACAATTTGACAACACGCAGAATCGCTGAAATTCTACATTTTTAAAATTTCCCTTATTTTGGATGTAACTTCCTTATACTTTGATCAATTTCAAAACTTAAGGTACCAAAATAATCGCCTGAAATTCTCTACATTTCACACGCTTTATGTTTAGGAATATTTTTAATACTTTTTGAGATACAAGCTTTTAAACCTCCTGAAGAATGAAAAAATCATCAAAGCTATATGCACGAATTTTCGTTTTTTTTTCCCAAACTCCATAAATCTTGGCCAATCATTAAACTCTAAGCGTCAAAAAAAACGGTCAAACATTGCTCACAAATGATATCCATCATCATATTTTCAAAATAAAAGGGTTTTCGAGCGAGATATAAACTGTTAAACACACGGGTGGGTTCCCAAATTTTCATTTTCCGCCAAACCCAAACCCCGATTCAACCCCGATCATCAAAACTAAAATATCTTCTGAAAGGATTCCAAGCACTACAAATTATACGCAAGTGTCTCGATAGAATATTACCTTTTTTGAGATATTTAAGGCCAAAGAAAAAGCCGATAATTGATATATGACCTTGACCTTTGGGGTTTTTCCCGGGAAACGGAGTGACATGGTCCATAGAATCTAATACTGCCATCTTCAGACAAAATTTCAAGCAAATCATACAAAAAAAAAAGCCTACAGGGCTTAAAAACCGTTAAGTTTTTATACGAAAGTTTTATTAGCATTATGACGTCATGTGACGTCAAATAGCGTTCATCTTTTTAGAATATAAAGAAGACCTAGAGACTAATATTCAGTCTAAATATCAGCTTTCTAGCTCTTCTGGAAGCGATTTTAATACGCATTTGAAATTTGACGCCCATTGGGTTCGAATCTTGGATTCGCCATAAAACATTTGCCTTTTCAAATTTTGGAAAAACGGACACCGGATGCACAACTAGAGCCTAACACACACATTCTGTGCAATTTTTGATGAAAATCGGTCCAGAAATAATGGCTGTAGACCGCGTACAAACTTTTTCACGTGACGTCAAATCTGACTCATATGACGTCATATGAATATGAAATTCATTGCATCCGAAAGCCATGGTTTGAAATATACACCATAAAATTTTCATTGTTCTGAGTCAATGGCAACACCTCGAAATTAACACAAATATAAGAGGAAGAAAAAAAGAATACTAGTTTTTCATTCGTTGATACGAATGATAGGACTTTCTGCAAAACATTAAAAAATATAAAGATTAATTCCGTTAGAAAGAAAAATATTTAATTCCCTACCTTTTACTTCTTTTTTTTTTCGTATGGACTTCTCATGCATGACTTTTTGAAATAAGCCATATTCCAAAAATAAACAAGTAACAGGATTTGAAGTTCAGTAGAATTTAGTATTCCGTATATATAAGAAAAAATATGTTTGTATGTATGGAGTACTATTATTTCAGAATTTTATTTTAAATTACTGAACTTCAAATCCCTGTGATATTTATTTCAATTTAAAAACACACACTCACAGACAATGAATTTATACTAAGTCTTTAAATAATTTATTTACAACAAGAAAATTACCAAGAAACAGCTGATTTCTCCATACTGCCTGGGTTTTTTTTCTTTCAACGCCCGAATAGTCAGCCCTTTAATAATTAAAAATTTAACGGGTTTTACAGATTGCGGGAAAATAATCGCAAAAATCGCTGACCAATTTCGCAGCGTAAAAAATCCGAATCATCCCCCAAATGTACTGCGCTGCTGGTCCAGGTTGTTGTCCTTTTCTCGGATTCGCATATATTTCAAACAAATAAACATTCAAAGGAGGATTATTTTCACGACAATTTTGTATATTTCGATAGAGAAATATATATTTGAGTGATTCCGGATGTTAACGTCAGAGAGTTATGTGAATGATTTGAAAAAACGGAGTTGAAGCGAGTCGACCCCGGAAAAGATGTCCCCCTTATTGATAGTGTATGTACAGTGTGTGTGTGTGTGTGGTGGTGTGTGTGGGAGGGAGCAAGTCCCTGTGGCCTAGGTCACACATTCAGGATTTTTACTGCCGTCCTTGATGGACCATTCCCGATTAAATGTGTCAAAAGTCTGATCAAGATCCTGTGATTCGTGGCTGGAAATTCAACTTTTATTAAAATTTGTAAAAAACATTTATTTATCACGACAACAATCAGATATTGTTCAGGGGGCTCCCGATCCAGCCGTTTCCAGCAGAATTCCCTCCCGATTATCCGTTCTCAATCCGATTCTGATCCGATACAGCAGAATTTGTCACGACATAGTCACGATTGTAATCCGACTAACAAAATCGGCTGAGTTTCCCGAATGTTACGGGACGCACCTAACTGTCAGGAGTGCTTGGCCGACCTCTCCGGACCATTCCCGATTCCCTAGGACTCTTTTTACGAACATATACGACTGCGTTCAGACAATGATAGGACATGAGGATAGTAATCCACTTTTTCGCTTTTCGGGGTCGTAGCGCTGTCCCGATCTCAAACGGGAGCCATAATCGACCACTGTGTGAACGCCGCATTACAGACAAATTAGCTGCAGCGTCTTTAACGGATGACATGTGTTGATCATTTTTTTTTAAAACGTCTACACTTATACACCTCATGGTATCTCAAGCTGGGAATTAAATTACATTGTACTATAACATATATTTTCACATAGGTTATCATTTATCATAAATTTTGGGAAAATAGCTTGTACAACATTTATCGATAGATGCACAATAAAGTCGGGAAATTGCAATGTTTCAACAACGGTCTAAATGACATGTGTCAAAAAGCTCAAAGGATTATGGGTAACACAATGCGCAACTGATATCATAAGTAACGTAAATAAAATGATTTGACAAAACATTAAATCATTGTCAACACTTGTTTAATTTTTTGTTTGTTTGTTCGGTTTAACGTCCCACCCACAGTATTTCAGTCATTGGAGACGATGTCTACTTTAAAGCAGTTATAGTGCTGCCAAAACTGCAGTATCACGCCGTAGACATTGGCAATGATCACACCCAGTCACATTATCCTGATACCGGGCCAACCAGTCCTGCAACTACCCCTTTTATGCTAAGTGTCAAGCAAGGGAGCTATAACATACCATTTTTTACGACTTTGGTATCGAACCCCCGACCTCCCGCTCTCGAGGCGGAAAGCTCTAAACACTCGGCCACCGGGGAAAGGTACACCTGTTTAGCTAGTAAGATCAATATGATATAAGTAAATACAATCATTAAACTTTAAGCATCAAAAAACGGCCCCAAACATTGCTCACAAATAATATTCCCTCATCATATTTTCAAAAAAACAAAGAATTTCGAGATATAAACTGTTAAAAACACTGAGGGTTACCGAATTTTGTTTTTTTCCGCCATAACTCAACCGATTCAACCCCCATCATCAAAAACTAAAATATCTGAAAGGTCCTTTCTAAGCACTACAATTATACGCATAGTGTCTCGATAGAATATTTACCGTTTTTGAGATATTTTAAGGCCGAAAAAAACCCGATAATTGATATATGACCTTGACCTTTGGGATTTTTTCCCGGGAAAAAGAAGTGACCTGGCTCTTTGATTCTAATACTGCATCTTCAGACAAAATTTCAAGTAAATCAAGCAAAAAATAAAGCCTACAGGCTTAAAAACCCTTAAGTTTTAATACGAAAGTTTTAAGAGCATTATGACGTCCATGTGACGTCTATCGCGTTCATTCTTTTCAGAATGTATAGAAGATCTGAAAACTATTATTCAGCCTAAATCTCAGCTTTCTAGCTTTTCTGGAAGCGATTTTATACGCATTTGAAATTTGACGTCATTTGTTCGAATCTTGGATTCGCCATAAAACATTTGCCTTTTCGAATTGGAAAAAAAAAGGACACCGGGATGCCCCAACTAAGCCTAACATACACATTCTGTGAAATTTTGATGAAAAAACATCCAGAAATAATGGCGTGACCGCGTACAAACTTTTTCACCCTGACGTCAAATCTGACGTTTTAAAGACGTCATATGAATATACAATTCATTGCATCCGAAAGCTCATGGTTTTTAAATATATGCCATAAAATTTTCATTGTTCTGAGTCAATGGCAACACCTCGAAATTAACACAAATATAAGAGGAAGAAAAAAGAAAAAGAAGAAGAAGAAGAAGAAGAAGCAGAAGAATAATAAAAAAACAGTACAAACCCAATATGACTTTCTGCCTGTAGGCAGAAAGTCCTAATAACAAACCTAATAGGACTTTCGCTTTAGGCAGAAAGTCCTAATAAACATAACAAACCCAATAGGACTTTCTGATTTAGGCAGAAAGCCCTAATAAACATAACACAAACCCAATAGGACTTTCTGCTTGAGGCAGAAAGCCCTAATAAAAGTTGGAGAAAGCCGTAATAACAAAGGCAATATGCTTATCGGTCTTGGTGTACACCATTGCATCCTAAAATGCACCTCATCCTCTTAAATACGCATTTGCAATTCACCTTTCAACACGGGTACTCTTTCCTGCGTAGGAACGTCCGGATAACCAACCTAATATCCGCTTTCTGTTTTTACTTCAAATTGCTAGATTTCAGTATACAAGCCCTAATCCGAAAAACATGAATATCTGCTATGTTTGATGACGTAATCACTTGAAATTTTCAGGACATTTTGCACATCTTGGACTACGACATTGGTGCAATTTAAACTTAGACAGGATGATCCTTGAGTGAACCTTCACAAATGATGCTAAAATAAACTTGATCCATGTAGAACTCTGGTTGCCATGGAAAGGAAAGAAAACTATTATGAAAAACTATGGCCAGATTTCAAAATGTTTTGGTACAGATGTCCTTGCGTAACTATCTACCAAGATTGCTAAAATTATTCCGATCCGTAAGAAAACATGGCCGCCAGGGCGGGCTTATTTGCCTTATGTGTACATAGTTAAAAACTTTAAACGACATCTCCTCTAAAACCGATGGACAGAATTTGATTAACTTGGCAAGGATGATCCTTGGGCGAACCTTCACAAAAGTTGCTAAAATAAACTTTTCCATGTAAAATCTGCTTGCCATGGCAACGGAAATAAAGAAAAATGAAATAATCTCTTTTTGAACTACTTTTTTTCAAATCATGACCCTGGGTCAAAATTGGTCTAGCCCCAGGGGTCACTTGATTTAACATAGGCTAATATAGGAAAAACTTGAAAAATCTTCTTCTCAGAAACCACAAGGCCTGGGTTTAAATATTTGGTGTTTAGCATGTCTAGTAGATCTCTACCAAGTCTGTTCAATCATGAACCTGGGGTCAAAATTGGCTCCAACGCAGGGGTCACTTCATTTAACATAGACTAATATAGGAAAAACTTGAAAAATCTTCTTATCAGAAACCACAAGGCCTGGAGTTTAGATATTTGGTAAGCAGCATTGTGTAGCGGATCTATACCCAATTTGTTGAAATCATAACCCTGGGGTCAAAATTGGCCCCGTCCCAGGGGTCACTTGAGTTAACATAGGCTAATATAAGGAAAAACTTGAAATATTTTCTTCTCAGAAATCACAAGGCCTGGATTTAGATATTTGGTTTGTTACATGGGCTAATAGACCTCTACCAAGTTTGTTCAAATCATGACCCTGGGATCAAAATTGGCTCTTATCCAGGGTCACTTGATTTTACCTACTGATACCAGGTGAGCGATTCAGGCCATCATGGCCTCATTGCCTGTAAAGAGGACTAGTGATACTTTGTTCCCTTGCATAACACTAAGTTATGGTATTATTGTAGTATTTTAAAGATGGTTCTCGAAAAGCTAGCATTATGAAACTGTAGATGAAAACAAAGCCACCGATTCCCTTTTGAATGAATTGACTTTAAATTTTAAATTATTTCATCTGAAAACACAGATTTTTATCTGCTATTTATATAAGTTTTCACTCTACAACCGTCAATTCGGGACAGATTTTCTTCATTTTTTTAAGATGGTGTATGTCAGAATAGTAAATGAAATTATCGATTTTGACATGGTTTGAAGTACAGAAAGTCCTTTCTTTTGTTCAGAACAAAAGGAGTCTAGTTACAGAATTGTTTGTACCAACGAATGTCAGTATGACATGCACTGATATATAATCCTTATTCGAATGAATTGCGGCAAGCAAGGACACATACCAACGAATGTCAGTATGACATGCATTGATATATAACTATTGTTAAATTAATGACTAAAAAGTAAAATTGTAAGTGGCATGTATTCTAAAGTGAACTGACGGTACAACTAGGATTTAATTTTAACCAGATTTTTTAAAATAATTTGATAAAACTAGTAGCTTAATCTGAAGCAGCATCACTATAGCCATTAACCACTACAGCGAAGTTTTTACAGAAGAACTATTACGAAAGATTTGTTTTATTGTAAGATTGGGTCATTACTATCATGCGTGTAATATTCATTTATCCATAATCAATTAAGACGTTACCCTAAGATATATAATTTGAACTGCACTGGAAGTGTACATGAGCATGAAATCAAATTGTGTTGGTTATATTAACTTAACAATTCCTGAATATTTCAACCTCTTTTGGGCAGGTATTGCAGCATTGAGACACATTGAAAATTACCCTTACAAGTTTAAGTATTTATCATTCTGTAATATGAGATTTCTGTTTTGAAAGCGTTTGCATAAGTTAACGGCATGTCAAGGTAATGTCTATAAATAACACTGCATGGCTTTAAAGACTTGACTAAACCCTTACAAGTATAGATCATTCAGGTTATGTGATAATTTTGTTTTGCAAAACGTGCGCCAAACGCTAGGTCAAGGACTGACGATAACTAGAACTATCACTTTAGAACATATCTTTTATTGTGTCACAGTTTACAAAGTACATTTGTAACAGCATGTGAACAAATACAACAGAAAAAAAAATATTTTATAGGAACAGTGAAACAACATTTAACGGTAAACAACAGACCTATATCAAAATCACAAACACATACATACATGTATATACATACAAATTTTGAGGGGATGGTGAGCCTAACACGCCTAAAATGAGAGAAGAGAGAGAGAGAAGAGAAAAGAGAGAGAGAGAGAGAGAGTTTACGGTAAGAATAAACAGATAAAGTATCATAAGAATATAAATCTACTATTTAACTGTTCAAAACGTTTATGAATTAAATCGAGAAAGAGAAAAAAAAAATATTTCAGTGACTTAGCAAAATATTGACTATGGTTACAAAAAAAAAAAAAAAAATGAAATAAAATAAGTATTCTTTTATGTTGATGGTTAATTTGTCACAAAAGAATACAGAAGTACATGAGGACGAATAGTATGATAGAAAATATAATAAAGAAACAGTGAAACAACATTAAATTATAAAAGTTCAAGATATGCAAATCGACATCCTACATTCAAATAAATACAAACGTACGATTTTCTTGTATTTTTCCTTGACATGTTTTAATTAGAGAGAGAGGAGAGAGAGAGAGAGAGTGCGCAGTATAGAATATATTGTACTATGTAATTAACGATTTTTGGATTCCAAGTCTAAAGGAAATTAATATCATATTAGAAAGTAATTAAAAAAGTTGAGAATAAATTACTAATGTGCAGAGCAGTGAACTATAGTTTAAACAATGATAAAATTCTAGTTGATAATAGAAGTCGGTTGTTTGCGTCACACTTGCGATCGATGATTTTGATTGGTCATCACGACCTTTGACACACAGCACAGTAAACTTGCACGGATTTCACGCTGAGATTAACAGAAAACCATGTGCCACAACTTATGGATCAAACAGCCATTTATTGGACATTTTAGAGGTAAGTATACCGTTTGATAGCTTTATTTGTTGTTAAAAAAGATAACGTTGATAAAAATATATCTCCAAAATTTATATTATGTAGTGAAAATAAGAGAGAAAGACTAAAATCGTCACTCATGTAGTCTGTAGACCGCACTCTTTGACCTCGACCAGTTCATCTTACACACATGAAACAATGCATGACAGATACACAAATATTGTAAATAATACAATAATATCTACAAATACATATAGCGCTCTTCAAATAAAACTAGCACTAACAGCCATATATTGTAAACATTTAATGAATTAACGGTATTTGTTTCCAATAAAAGTTAAGCGACATATTTTAACCCCTTCCCTCATGTAGACTCATTTTAACGAACTCATTCACACATAAAGCATGATCTGCAGTAAGCCACGGTCAAACCTCACCTATATAAATGGTAAAAATTAATCTACATTACCAGACCATTATGGAGCAGTGACAAGCATAAAACTTGATCAGCCTGCGAGTACAGGCCGATCAGTTTTTATGCCGGTCACATGGGGCTTTTCATTGTTTACTCTATGAGGGAAAGGGCTAAGTAATTATGATGGATGCCAAGAAATAGAATTTAGCAATGAAAAAAAGTGGCAAAATCTAGTTTAAAAGACATTGTTCATTTATATTTAGATATATAGATTTATATTATGTTGAATGTTCATAGTCCCAACATAGATCTACATACATATATATATATATATTTTTTTTTCTTTCTATCCCTTTCTCCTTTTTTTTTTATTTTTTTTCCCCCTTCTCTTTTTCCTTTTTTCTTTTTTTTTTCCCCCTCCCTTTTTTCCTTCTTTCTTCCCTTCAGATTAGCATGTAAGTAGACTACACATGAAGAACATGGTAGATATACTGAAGTAAAATGAATAAAGTGGAAAAAAAGCTTTAACAATAAATGTGTTGATAGCCAAATTAACAAGTACCTCTTACAAAGAGAGACAAGCATTGGCAACATTTTATTCAACACATGTATAATGATCTTTAACATGAATAATCCCAATAGATGACCATCTTGTGCGAAACGAAACCTCAAGATGACAATATGGGTTAGAACAACAGGATATAAATTATTTTCTTGCTCATTCATGACAAATGGTTAATGCATAAAATAGCAATACACATGTACATTTATAAAAAAGTTAAGTTTACAAATACACTTAGCTGGTTTAAGATTGTTAGGTCCTTAGTTTTCATTCTTTTGAGGAAATTATGAAAACTAAGGACCTAACAATCTAAACCAGCTAAGTTATTTGTAAAAAAGCTCATGCAACACTTTGCAAGAAAATAGTTACATATACATACAGAATGATTTTGAAAGAAAGAGAAGAGGAAAGGGAAAGGAAAAGGGAAAAAAAAAATGTATTAATATACAGTGCCTGCATAAATACTTCTTACCTACTTTTTTTTTTTTTTTTTTTTTTTTTTTTTTTTTTTTTTTTTTTTTTATAAATGTACATGTGTATTGCTATTTTATGCATTAACCATTTGTCATGAATAGCAAGAAAATAATTTATATCCTGTTGTTCTAACCCATATTGTCATCTTGAGGTTTCGTTTCGCACAAGATGGTCATCTATTGGGATTATTCATGTTAAAGATCATTATACATGTGTTGAATATAAATGTTGCCAATGCTTGTCTCTCTTTGTAAGAGGTACTTGTTAATTTGGCTATCAACACATTTATTGTTAAAGCTTTTTTTCCACTTTATTCATTTACTTCAGTAATCTACATGTTCTTCATGTGTAGATTTGGGACTATGAACATTCAACATAATATAAATCTATATATCTAAAAGGGAAAAAAAGGAAAAAAGGGGGGGGAAAAAAAAAAGAAAAAAGGAAAAAGGAAAAAGAGAAGGAGAAAAAAAAAAAAAAAAAAAAAAAAAAGAAAGGGAAAAAAAAAAAAAAAATAATATAAATGAACAATGTCTTTTAAACTAGATTTTGCCACTTTTTTTCATTGCTAAATTCTATTTCTTGGCATCCATCATAATTACTTAGCCCTTTCCCTCATAGAGTAAACAATGAAAAGCCCCATGTGACCGGCATAAAAACTGATCGGCCTGTACTCGCAGGCTGATCAAGTTTTATGCTTGTCACTGCTCCATAATGGTCTGGTAATGTAGATTAATTTTTACCATTTAATATGGTGAGGTTTGACCGTGGCTTACTGCAGATCATGCTTTATGTGTGAATGAGTTCGTTAAAATGAGTCTACATGAGGGAAGGGTTAAAATATGTCGCTTAACTTTTATTGAAAACAAATACCGTTAATTCATTAAATGTTTACAATATATGGCTGTTAGTGCTAGTTTTATTTGAAAAGCGCTATATGTATTTGTAGATATTTTTGTATTATTTTACAATATTGTGTATCTGTCATGCATTGTTTCATGTGTGTAAGATGAACTGGTCGAGGTCAAAGAGTGCGGTCTACAGACTACATGAGTGACGATTTTAGTCTTTCTCTCTTATTTTCACTACATAATATAAATTTTGGAGATATATTTTTATCAAAGTTATCTTTTTAACAACAAATAAAGCTATCAAACGGTATACTTACCTCTAAAATGTCCAATAAATGGCTGTTTGATCCATAAGTTGTGGCACATGGTTTCTGTTAATCTCAGCGTGAAATCCGTGCAAGTTACTGTGCTGTGTGCAAAGGTCGTGATGACCAATCAAAATCATCGATCGCAAGTGTGACGCAAACAACCGACTTCTATTATCAACTAGAATTTATCATGTTTAAACTATAGTTCACTGCTCTGCACATTAGTAATTTTTCAACTTTTTAATTACTTTCTAATTGTATTAATTTCCTTTAGACTGGGGGGAAAAAAGTTA